>OW388290.1:72860536-73448536 GCA_936450465.1 Gibbula magus | reverse complement strand
ACTGACATGTTTAGCTAGAGACAGGAGCACTTAGTGGATTACTGACCATGTTTAGCTAGAGACAGGAGCACTGAGTGGATTACTGACCATGTTTAGCTAGAGACAGGAGCACTGAGTGGATTACTGACCATGTTTAGCTAGAGACAGGAACACTGAGTGGATTACTGACCATGTTTAGCCAGAGACAGGAGCACTGAGTGGATTACTGACCATGTTTAGCTAGAGACAGGAGCACTGAGTGGATTACTGACCATGTTTAGCTAGAGACAGGAGCACTGAGTGGATTACTGACCATGTTTAGCTAGAGACAGGAGCACTGAGTGGATTACTGACCATGTTTAGCTAGAGACAGGAGCACTGAGTGGATTACTAACCATGTTTAGCTAGAGACAGGAACACTGAGTGGATTACTGACCATGTTTAGCTAGAGACAGGAGCACTGAGTGGATTACTGACCATGTTTAGCTAGAGACAGGAGCACTGAGTGGATTACTGACCATGTTTAGCTAGAGACAGGAGCACTGAGTGGATTACTGACCATGTTTAGCTAGAGACAGGAGCACTGAGTGGATTACTGACCATGTTTAGCTAGAGACAGGAGCACTGAGTGGATTACTGACCATGTTTAGCTAGAGACAGGAGCACTGAGTGGATTACTGACCATGTTTAGCTAGAGACAGGAGCACTGAGTGGATTACTGACCATGTTTAGCTAGAGACAGGAGCACTGAGTGGATTACTGACCATGTTTAGCTAGAGACAGGAACACTGAGTGGATTACTCACCATGTTTAGCTAGAGACAGGAGCACTTAGTGGAATACTGACCATGTTTAGCTAGAGACAGGAGCACTGAGTGGATTACTGACCATGTTTAGCTAGAGACAGGAGCACTGAGTGGATTACTGACCATGTTTAGCTAGAGACAGGAGCACTGAGTGGATTACTGACCATGTTTAGCTAGAGACAGGAACACTGAGTGGATTACTAACCATGTTTAGCTAGAGACAGGAACACTTAGTGGAATACTGACCATGTTTAGCTAGAGACAGGAGCACTGAGTGGATTACTGACCATGTTTAGCTAGAGACAGGAGCACTGAGTGGATTACTGACCATGTTTAGCTAGAGACAGGAGCACTTAGTGGAATACTGACCATGTTTAGCTAGAGACAGGAGCACTGAGTGGATTACTGACCATGTTTAGCTAGAGACAGGAGCACTGAGTGGATTACTGACCATGTTTAGCTAGAGACAGGAGCACTGAGTGGATTACTAACCATGTTTAGCTAGAGACAGGAGCACTGAGTGGATTACTGACCATGTTTAGCTAGAGACAGGAGCACTGAGTGGATTACTGACCATGTTTAGCTAGAGACAGGAGCACTGAGTGGATTACTGACCATGTTTAGCTAGAGACAGGAGCACTGAGTGGATTACTGACCATGTTTAGTTAGAGACAGGAGCACTGAGTGGATTACTGACCATGTTTAGCTAGAGACAGGAGCACTGAGTGGATTACTGACCATGTTTAGCTAGAGACAGGAGCACTGAGTGGATTACTGACCATGTTTAGCTAGAGACAGGAGCACTGAGTGGATTACTAACCATGTTTAGCTAGAGACAGGAACACTGAGTGGATTACTGACCATGTTTAGCTAGAGACAGGAGCACTGAGTGGATTACTGACCATGTTTAGCTAGAGACAGGAACACTGAGTGGATTACTGACCATGTTTAGCCAGAGACAGGAGCACTGAGTGGATTACTGACCATGTTTAGCTAGAGACAGGAGCACTTAGTGGAATACTGACCATGTTTAGCTAGAGACAGGAGCAGTGAGTGGAATACTGACCATGTTTAGCTAGAGACAGGAGCAGTGAGTGGATTACTGACCATGTTTAGCTAGAGACAGGAGCACTGAGTGGATTACTGACCATGTTTAGCTAGAGACAGGAGCACTGAGTGGATTACTGACCATGTTTAGCTAGAGACAGGAACACTGAGTGGATTACTAACCATGTTTAGCTAGAGACAGGAACACTTAGTGGAATACTGACCATGTTTAGCTAGAGACAGGAGCACTGAGTGGATTACTGACCATGTTTAGCTGGAGACAGGAGCACTTAGTGGAATACTGACCATGTTTAGCTAGAGACAGGAGCACTGAGTGGATTACTGACCATGTTTAGCTAGAGACAGGAGCACTGAGTGGATTACTGACCATGTTTAGCTAGAGACAGGAGCACTGAGTGGACTACTGACCATGTTTAGCTAGAGACAGGAGCACTGAGTGGATTACTGACCATGTTAAGCTAGAGACAGGAGCACTGAGTGGATTACTGACCATGTTTAGCTAGAGACAGGAGCACTGAGTGGATTACTGACCATGTTTAGCTAGAGACAGGAGCACTGAGTGGATTACTGACCATGTTTAGCTAGAGCCAGGAGCACTGAGTGGATTACTGACCATGTTTAGCTAGAGACAGGAGCACTGAGTGGATTACTGACCATGTTTAGCTAGAGACAGGAGCACTGAGTGGATTACTGACCATGTTTAGCTAGAGACAGGAGCACTGAGTGGATTACTGACCATGTTTAGCTAGAGACAGGAGCACTGAGTGGATTACTGACCATGTTTAGCTAGAGACAGGAGCACTGAGTGGATTACTGACCATGTTTAGCTAGAGACAGGAGCACTGAGTGGATTACTGACCATGTTTAGCTAGAGACAGGAGCACTGAGTGGATTACTGACCATGTTTAGCTAGAGACAGGAGCACTGAGTGGATTACTGACCATGTTTAGCTAGAGACAGAACACTGAGTGGATTACTCACCATGTTTAGCTAGAGACAGGAGCACTTAGTGGATTACTGACCATGTTTAGCTAGAGACAGGAGGACTGAGTGGATTACTGACCATGTTTAGCTAGAGACAGGAGCACTGAGTGGATTACTGACCATGTTTAGCTAGAGACAGGAGCACTGAGTGGATTACTGACCATGTTTAGCTAGAGACAGGAACACTGAGTGGATTACTAACCATGTTTAGCTAGAGACAGGAACACTTAGTGGAATACTGACCATGTTTAGCTAGAGACAGGAGCACTGAGTGGATTACTGACCATGTTTAGCTAGAGACAGGAGCACTGAGTGGATTACTGACCATGTTTAGCTAGAGACAGGAGCACTTAGTGGAATACTGACCATGTTTAGCTAGAGACAGGAGCACTGAGTGGATTACTGACCATGTTTAGCTAGAGACAGGAGCACTGAGTGGATTACTGACCATGTTTAGCTAGAGACAGGAGCACTGAGTGGATTACTAACCATGTTTAGCTAGAGACAGGAGCACTGAGTGGATTACTGACCATGTTTAGCTAGAGACAGGAGCACTGAGTGGATTACTGACCATGTTTAGCTAGAGACAGGAGCACTGAGTGGATTACTGACCATGTTTAGCTAGAGACAGGAACACTGAGTGGATTACTGACCATGTTTAGCCAGAGACAGGAGCACTGACCATGTTTAGCCAGAGACAGGAGCACTGAGTGGATTACTGACCATGTTTAGCTAGAGACAGGAGCACTGAGTGGATTACTGACCATGTTTAGCTAGAGACAGGAGCACTGAGTGGATTACTGACCATGTTTAGCTAGAGACAGGAGCACTGAGTGGATTACTGACCATGTTTAGCTAGAGACAAGAGCACTGAGTGGATTACTAACCATGTTTAGCTAGAGACAGGAACACTGAGTGGATTACTGACCATGTTTAGCTAGAGACAGGAGCACTGAGTGGATTACTGACCATGTTTAGCTAGAGACAGGAGCACTGAGTGGATTACTGACCATGTTTAGCTAGAGACAGGAGCACTGAGTGGATTACTGACCATGTTTAGCTAGAGACAGGAGCACTGAGTGGATTACTGACCATGTTTAGCTAGAGACAGGAGCACTGAGTGGATTACTGACCATGTTTAGCTAGAGACAGGAGCACTGAGTGGATTACTGACCATGTTTAGCTAGAGACAGGAGCACTGAGTGGATTACTGACCATGTTTAGCTAGAGACAGGAGCACTGAGTGGATTACTGACCATGTTTAGCTAGAGACAGGAGCACTGAGTGGATTACTGATCATGTTTAGCTAGAGACAGGAGCACTGAGTGGATTACTGACCATGTTTAGCTAGAGACAGGAGCACTGAGTGGATTACTGACCATGTTTAGCTAGAGACAGGAGCACTGAGTGGATTACTAACCATGTTTAGCTAGAGACAGGAACACTGAGTGGATTACTGACCATGTTTAGCTAGAGACAGGAGCACTGAGTGGATTACTGACCATGTTTAGCTAGAGACAGGAGCACTGAGTGGATTACTGACCATGTTTAGTTAGAGACAGGAGCACTGAGTGGATTACTGACCATGTTTAGCTAGAGACAGGAGCACTGAGTGGATTACTGACCATGTTTAGCTAGAGACAGGAGCACTGAGTGGATTACTGACCATGTTTAGCTAGAGACAGGAGCACTGAGTGGATTACTAACCATGTTTAGCTAGAGACAGGAACACTGAGTGGATTACTGACCATGTTTAGCTAGAGACAGGAGCACTGAGTGGATTACTGACCATGTTTAGCTAGAGGACAGGAACACTGAGTGGATTACTGACCATGTTTAGCCAGAGACAGGAGCACTGAGTGGATTACTGACCATGTTTAGCTAGAGACAGGAGCACTTAGTGGAATACTGACCATGTTTAGCTAGAGACAGGAGCAGTGAGTGGAATACTGACCATGTTTAGCTAGAGACAGGAGCAGTGAGTGGATTACTGACCATGTTTAGCTAGAGACAGGAGCACTGAGTGGATTACTGACCATGTTTAGCTAGAGACAGGAGCACTGAGTGGATTACTGACCATGTTTAGCTAGAGACAGGAACACTGAGTGGATTACTAACCATGTTTAGCTAGAGACAGGAACACTTAGTGGAATACTGACCATGTTTAGCTAGAGACAGGAGCACTGAGTGGATTACTGACCATGTTTAGCTGGAGACAGGAGCACTTAGTGGAATACTGACCATGTTTAGCTAGAGACAGGAGCACTGAGTGGATTACTGACCATGTTTAGCTAGAGACAGGAGCACTGAGTGGATTACTGACCATGTTTAGCTAGAGACAGGAGCACTGAGTGGACTACTAACCATGTTTAGCTAGAGACAGGAGCACTGAGTGGATTACTGACCATGTTAAGCTAGAGACAGGAGCACTGAGTGGATTACTGACCATGTTTAGCTAGAGACAGGAGCACTGAGTGGATTACTGACCATGTTTAGTTAGAGACAGGAGCACTGAGTGGATTACTGACCATGTTTAGCTAGAGACAGGAGCACTGAGTGGATTACTGACCATGTTTAGCTAGAGACAGGAGCACTGAGTGGATTACTGACCATGTTTAGCTAGAGACAGGAGCACTGAGTGGATTACTAACCATGTTTAGCTAGAGACAGGAACACTGAGTGGATTACTGACCATGTTTAGCTAGAGACAGGAGCACTGAGTGGATTACTGACCATGTTTAGCTAGAGACAGGAACACTGAGTGGATTACTGACCATGTTTAGCCAGAGACAGGAGCACTGAGTGGATTACTGACCATGTTTAGCTAGAGACAGGAGCACTTAGTGGAATACTGACCATGTTTAGCTAGAGACAGGAGCAGTGAGTGGAATACTGACCATGTTTAGCTAGAGACAGGAGCAGTGAGTGGATTACTGACCATGTTTAGCTAGAGACAGGAGCACTGAGTGGATTACTGACCATGTTTAGCTAGAGACAGGAGCACTGAGTGGATTACTGACCATGTTTAGCTAGAGACAGGAACACTGAGTGGATTACTAACCATGTTTAGCTAGAGACAGGAACACTTAGTGGAATACTGACCATGTTTAGCTAGAGACAGGAGCACTGAGTGGATTACTGACCATGTTTAGCTGGAGACAGGAGCACTTAGTGGAATACTGACCATGTTTAGCTAGAGACAGGAGCACTGAGTGGATTACTGACCATGTTTAGCTAGAGACAGGAGCACTGAGTGGATTACTGACCATGTTTAGCTAGAGACAGGAGCACTGAGTGGACTACTAACCATGTTTAGCTAGAGACAGGAGCACTGAGTGGATTACTGACCATGTTAAGCTAGAGACAGGAGCACTGAGTGGATTACTGACCATGTTTAGCTAGAGACAGGAGCACTGAGTGGATTACTGACCATGTTTAGCTAGAGACAGGAGCACTGAGTGGATTACTGACCATGTTTAGCTAGAGACAGGAGCACTGAGTGGATTACTGACCATGTTTAGCTAGAGACAGGAGCACTGAGTGGATTACTGACCATGTTTAGCTAGAGACAGGAGCACTGAGTGGATTACTGACCATGTTTAGCTAGAGACAGGAGCACTGAGTGGATTACTGACCATGTTTAGCTAGAGACAGGAGCACTGAGTGGATTACTGACCATGTTTAGCTAGAGACAGGAGCACTGAGTGGATTACTGACCATGTTTAGCTAGAGACAGGAGCACTGAGTGGATTACTGACCATGTTTAGCTAGAGACAGGAGCACTGAGTGGATTACTGACCATGTTTAGCTAGAGACAGGAGCACTGAGTGGATTACTGACCATGTTTAGCTAGAGACAGGAACACTGAGTGGATTACTCACCATGTTTAGCTAGAGACAGGAGCACTTAGTGGAATACTGACCATGTTTAGCTAGAGACAGGAGGACTGAGTGGATTACTGACCATGTTTAGCTAGAGACAGGAGCACTGAGTGGATTACTGACCATGTTTAGCTAGAGACAGGAGCACTGAGTGGATTACTGACCATGTTTAGCTAGAGACAGGAACACTGAGTGGATTACTAACCATGTTTAGCTAGAGACAGGAACACTTAGTGGAATACTGACCATGTTTAGCTAGAGACAGGAGCACTGAGTGGATTACTGACCATGTTTAGCTAGAGACAGGAGCACTGAGTGGATTACTGACCATGTTTAGCTAGAGACAGGAGCACTTAGTGGAATACTGACCATGTTTAGCTAGAGACAGGAGCACTGAGTGGATTACTGACCATGTTTAGCTAGAGACAGGAGCACTGAGTGGATTACTGACCATGTTTAGCTAGAGACAGGAGCACTGAGTGATTACTGACCATGTTTAGCTAGAGACAGGAGCACTGAGTGGATTACTGACCATGTTTAGCTAGAGACAGGAGCACTGAGTGGATTACTGACCATGTTTAGCTAGAGACAGGAGCACTGAGTGGATTACTGACCATGTTTAGCTAGAGACAGGAACACTGAGTGGATTACTGACCATGTTTAGCCAGAGACAGGAGCACTGACCATGTTTAGCCAGAGACAGGAGCACTGAGTGGATTACTGACCATGTTTAGCTAGAGACAGGAGCACTGAGTGGATTACTGACCATGTTTAGCTAGAGACAGGAGCACTGAGTGGATTACTGACCATGTTTAGCTAGAGACAGGAGCACTGAGTGGATTACTGACCATGTTTAGCTAGAGACAAGAGCACTGAGTGGATTACTAACCATGTTTAGCTAGAGACAGGAACACTGAGTGGATTACTGACCATGTTTAGCTAGAGACAGGAGCACTGAGTGGATTACTGACCATGTTTAGCTAGAGACAGGAGCACTGAGTGGATTACTGACCATGTTTAGCTAGAGACAGGAGCACTGAGTGGATTACTGACATGTTTAGCTAGAGACAGGAGCACTGAGTGGATTACTGACCATGTTTAGCTAGAGACAGGAGCACTGAGTGGATTACTGACCATGTTTAGCTAGAGACAGGAGCACTGAGTGGATTACTGACCATGTTTAGCTAGAGACAGGAGCACTGAGTGGATTACTGACCATGTTTAGCTAGAGACAGGAGCACTGAGTGGATTACTGACCATGTTTAGCTAGAGACAGGAGCACTGAGTGGATTACTGATCATGTTTAGCTAGAGACAGGAGCACTGAGTGGATTACTGACCATGTTTAGCTAGAGACAGGAGCACTGAGTGGATTACTGACCATGTTTAGCTAGAGACAGGAGCACTGAGTGGATTACTAACCATGTTTAGCTAGAGACAGGAACACTGAGTGGATTACTGACCATGTTTAGCTAGAGACAGGAGCACTGAGTGGATTACTGACCATGTTTAGCTAGAGACAGGAGCACTGAGTGGATTACTGACCATGTTTAGTTAGAGACAGGAGCACTGAGTGGATTACTGACCATGTTTAGCTAGAGACAGGAGCACTGAGTGGATTACTGACCATGTTTAGCTAGAGACAGGAGCACTGAGTGGATTACTGACCATGTTTAGCTAGAGACAGGAACACTGAGTGGATTACTGACCATGTTTAGCTAGAGACAGGAGCACTGAGTGGATTACTGACCATGTTTAGCTAGAGACAGGAACACTGAGTGGATTACTGACCATGTTTAGCCAGAGACAGGAGCACTGAGTGGATTACTGACCATGTTTAGCTAGAGACAGGAGCACTGAGTGGATTACTGACCATGTTTAGCCAGAGACAGGAGCACTGAGTGGATTACTGACCATGTTTAGCTAGAGACAGGAGCACTGAGTGGATTACTGACCATGTTTAGCTAGAGACAGGAGCACTGAGTGGATTACTGACCATGTTTAGCTAGAGACAGGAACACTGAGTGGATTACTGACCATGTTTAGCCAGAGACAGGAGCACTGAGTGGATTACTGACCATGTTTAGCTAGAGACAGGAGCACTGAGTGGATTACTGACCATGTTTAGCTAGAGACAGGAGCACTGAGTGGATTACTGACCATGTTTAGCTAGAGACAGGAGCACTGAGTGGATTACTGACCATGTTTAGCTAGAGACAGGAGCACTGAGTGGATTACTAACCATGTTTAGCTAGAGACAGGAACACTGAGTGGATTACTGACCATGTTTAGCTAGAGACAGGAGCACTGAGTGGATTACTGACCATGTTTAGCTAGAGACAGGAGCACTGAGTGGATTACTGACCATGTTTAGCTAGAGACAGGAGCACTGAGTGGATTACTGACCATGTTTAGCTAGAGACAGGAGCACTGAGTGGATTACTGACCATGTTTAGCTAGAGACAGGAGCACTGAGTGGATTACTGACCATGTTTAGCTAGAGACAGGAGCACTGAGTGGATTACTGACCATGTTTAGCTAGAGACAGGAGCACTGAGTGAATTACTGACCATGTTTAGCTAGAGACAGGAGCACTGAGTGGATTACTGACCATGTTTAGCTAGAGACAGGAACACTGAGTGGATTACTCACCATGTTTAGCTAGAGACAGGAGCACTTAGTGGAATACTGACCATGTTTAGCTAGAGACAGGAGCACTGAGTGGATTACTGACCATGTTTAGCTAGAGACAGGAGCACTGAGTGGATTACTGACCATGTTTAGCTAGAGACAGGAGCACTGAGTGGATTACTGACCATGTTTAGCTAGAGACAGGAACACTGAGTGGATTACTAACCATGTTTAGCTAGAGACAGGAACACTTAGTGGAATACTGACCATGTTTAGCTAGAGACAGGAGCACTGAGTGGATTACTGACCATGTTTAGCTAGAGACAGGAGCACTGAGTGGATTACTGACCATGTTTAGCTAGAGACAGGAGCACTTAGTGGAATACTGACCATGTTTAGCTAGAGACAGGAGCACTGAGTGGATTACTGACCATGTTTAGCTAGAGACAGGAGCACTGAGTGGATTACTGACCATGTTTAGCTAGAGACAGGAGCACTGAGTGGATTACTAACCATGTTTAGCTAGAGACAGGAGCACTGAGTGGATTACTGACCATGTTTAGCTAGAGACAGGAGCACTGAGTGGATTACTGACCATGTTTAGCTAGAGACAGGAGCACTGAGTGGATTACTGACCATGTTTAGCTAGAGACAGGAGCACTGAGTGGATTACTGACCATGTTTAGTTAGAGACAGGAGCACTGAGTGGATTACTGACCATGTTTAGCTAGAGACAGGAGCACTGAGTGGATTACTGACCATGTTTAGCTAGGGGGGGAGCACTGAGTGGATTACTGACCATGTTTAGCTAGAGACAGGAGCACTGAGTGGATTACTGACCATGTTTAGCTAGAGACAGGAGCACTGAGTGGATTACTGACCATGTTTAGCTAGAGACAGGAGCACTGAGTGGATTACTAACCATGTTTAGCTAGAGACAGGAACACTGAGTGGATTACTGACCATGTTTAGCTAGAGACAGGAGCACTGAGTGGATTACTGACCATGTTTAGCTAGAGACAGGAACACTGAGTGGATTACTGACCATGTTTAGCTAGAGACAGGAGCACTGAGTGGATTACTGACCATGTTTAGCTAGAGACAGGAGCACTTAGTGGAATACTGACCATGTTTAGCTAGAGACAGGAGCAGTGAGTGGAATACTGACCATGTTTAGCTAGAGACAGGAGCAGTGAGTGGATTACTGACCATGTTTAGCTAGAGACAGGAGCACTGAGTGGATTACTGACCATGTTTAGCTAGAGACAGGAGCACTGAGTGGATTACTGACCATGTTTAGCTAGAGACAGGAGCACTGAGTGGATTACTGACCATGTTTAGCTAGAGACAGGAGCACTGAGTGGATTACTGACCATGTTTAGCTAGAGACAGGAGCACTGAGTGGATTACTGACCATGTTTAGCTAGAGACAGGAGCACTGAGTGGATTACTGACCATGTTTAGCTAGAGACAGGAGCACTGAGTGGATTACCGACCATGTTTAGCTAGAGACAGGAGCACTGAGTGGATTACTGACCATGTTTAGCTAGAGACAGGAGCACTGAGTGGATTACTGACCATGTTTAGCTAGAGACAGGAGCACTGAGTGGATTACTGACCATGTTTAGCTAGAGACAGGAGCACTGAGTGGATTACTGACCATGTTTAGCTAGAGACAGGAGCACTGAGTGGATTACTGACCATGTTTAGCTAGAGACAGGAGCACTGAGTGGATTACTGACCATGTTTAGCTAGAGACAGGAGCACTGAGTGGATTACTGACCATGTTTAGCTAGAGACAGGAACACTGAGTGGATTACTCACCATGTTTAGCTAGAGACAGGAGCACTTAGTGGAATACTGACCATGTTTAGCTAGAGACAGGAGCACTGAGTGGATTACTGACCATGTTTAGCTAGAGACAGGAGCACTGAGTGGATTACTGACCATGTTTAGCTAGAGACAGGAGCACTGAGTGGATTACTGACCATGTTTAGCTAGAGACAGGAACACTGAGTGGATTACTAACCATGTTTAGCTAGAGACAGGAACACTGAGTGGAATACTGACCATGTTTAGCTAGAGACAGGAGCACTGAGTGGATTACTGACCATGTTTAGCTAGAGACAGGAGCACTGAGTGGATTACTGACCATGTTTAGCTAGAGACAGGAGCACTTAGTGGAATACTGACCATGTTTAGCTAGAGACAGGAGCACTGAGTGGATTACTGACCATGTTTAGCTAGAGACAGGAGCACTGAGTGGATTACTGACCATGTTTAGCTAGAGACAGGAGCACTGAGTGGATTACTAACCATGTTTAGCTAGAGACAGGAGCACTGAGTGGATTACTGACCATGTTTAGCTAGAGACAGGAGCACTGAGTGGATTACTGACCATGTTTAGCTAGAGACAGGAGCACTGAGTGGATTACTGACCATGTTTAGCTAGAGACAGGAACACTGAGTGGATTACTGACCATGTTTAGCCAGAGACAGGAGCACTGACCATGTTTAGCCAGAGACAGGAGCACTGAGTGGATTACTGACCATGTTTAGCTAGAGACAGGAGCACTGAGTGGATTACTGACCATGTTTAGCTAGAGACAGGAGCACTGAGTGGATTACTGACCATGTTTAGCTAGAGACAGGAGCACTGAGTGGATTACTGACCATGTTTAGCTAGAGACAGGAGCACTGAGTGGATTACTAACCATGTTTAGCTAGAGACAGGAACACTGAGTGGATTACTGACCATGTTTAGCTAGAGACAGGAGCACTGAGTGGATTACTGACCATGTTTAGCTAGAGACAGGAGCACTGAGTGGATTACTGACCATGTTTAGCTAGAGACAGGAGCACTGAGTGGATTACTGACCATGTTTAGCTAGAGACAGGAGCACTGAGTGGATTACTGACCATGTTTAGCTAGAGACAGGAGCACTGAGTGGATTACTGACCATGTTTAGCTAGAGACAGGAGCACTGAGTGGATTACTGACCATGTTTAGCTAGAGACAGGAGCACTGAGTGGATTACTGACCATGTTTAGCTAGAGACAGGAGCACTGAGTGGATTACTGACCATGTTTAGCTAGAGACAGGATCACTGAGTGGATTACTGACCATGTTTAGCTAGAGACAGGAGCACTGAGTGGATTACTGACCATGTTTAGCTAGAGACAGGAGCACTGAGTGGATTACTGACCATGTTTAGCTAGAGACAGGAGCACTGAGTGGATTACTGACCATGTTTAGCTAGAGACAGGAGCACTGAGTGGATTACTGACCATGTTTAGCTAGAGACAGGAGCACTGAGTGGATTACTGACCATGTTTAGCTAGAGACAGGAGCACTGAGTGGATTACTGACCATGTTTAGCTAGAGACAGGAACACTGAGTGGATTACTCACCATGTTTAGCTAGAGACAGGAGCACTTAGTGGAATACTGACCATGTTTAGCTAGAGACAGGAGCACTGAGTGGATTACTGACCATGTTTAGCTAGAGACAGGAGCACTGAGTGGATTACTGACCATGTTTAGCTAGAGACAGGAGCACTGAGTGGATTACTGACCATGTTTAGCTAGAGACAGGAACACTGAGTGGATTACTAACCATGTTTAGCTAGAGACAGGAACACTTAGTGGAATACTGACCATGTTTAGCTAGAGACAGGAGCACTGAGTGGATTACTGACCATGTTTAGCTAGAGACAGGAGCACTGAGTGGATTACTGACCATGTTTAGCTAGAGACAGGAGCACTTAGTGGAATACTGACCATGTTTAGCTAGAGACAGGAGCACTGAGTGGATTACTGACCATGTTTAGCTAGAGACAGGAGCACTGAGTGGATTACTGACCATGTTTAGCTAGAGACAGGAGCACTGAGTGGATTACTGACCATGTTTAGCTAGAGACAGGAGCACTGAGTGGATTACTGACCATGTTTAGCTAGAGACAGGAGCACTGAGTGGATTACTGACCATGTTTAGCTAGAGACAGGAGCACTGAGTGGATTACTGACCATGTTTAGCTAGAGACAGGAGCACTGAGTGGATTACTGACCATGTTTAGTTAGAGACAGGAGCACTGAGTGGATTACTGACCATGTTTAGCTAGAGACAGGAGCACTGAGTGGATTACTGACCATGTTTAGCTAGGGGGGGAGCACTGAGTGGATTACTGACCATGTTTAGCTAGAGACAGGAGCACTGAGTGGATTACTGACCATGTTTAGCTAGAGACAGGAGCACTGAGTGGATTACTGACCATGTTTAGCTAGAGACAGGAGCACTGAGTGGATTACTAACCATGTTTAGCTAGAGACAGGAACACTGAGTGGATTACTGACCATGTTTAGCTAGAGACAGGAGCACTGAGTGGATTACTGACCATGTTTAGCTAGAGACAGGAACACTGAGTGGATTACTGACCATGTTTAGCCAGAGACAGGAGCACTGAGTGGATTACTGACCATGTTTAGCTAGAGACAGGAGCACTGAGTGGAATACTGACCATGTTTAGCTAGAGACAGGAGCAGTGAGTGGATTACTGACCATGTTTAGCTAGAGACAGGAGCAGTGAGTGGATTACTGACCATGTTTAGCTAGAGACAGGAGCACTGAGTGGATTACTGACCATGTTTAGCTAGAGACAGGAGCACTGAGTGGATTACTGACCATGTTTAGCTAGAGACAGGAGCACTGAGTGGATTACTGACCATGTTTAGCTAGAGACAGGAGCACTGAGTGGATTACTGACCATGTTTAGCTAGAGACAGGAGCACTGAGTGGATTACTGACCATGTTTAGCTAGAGACAGGAGCACTGAGTGGATTACTGACCATGTTTAGCTAGAGACAGGAGCACTGAGTGGATTACCGACCATGTTTAGCTAGAGACAGGAGCACTGAGTGGATTACTGACCATGTTTAGCTAGAGACAGGAGCACTGAGTGGATTACCGACCATGTTTAGCTAGAGACAGGAGCACTGAGTGGATTACTGACCATGTTTAGCTAGAGACAGGAGCACTGAGTGGATTACTGACCATGTTTAGCTAGAGACAGGAGCACTGAGTGGATTACTGACCATGTTTAGCTAGAGACAGGAGCACTGAGTGGATTACTGACCATGTTTAGCTAGAGACAGGAGCACTGAGTGGATTACTGACCATGTTTAGCTAGAGACAGGAGCACTGAGTGGATTACTGACCATGTTTAGCTAGAGACAGGAGCACTGAGTGGATTACTGACCATGTTTAGCTAGAGACAGGAGCACTGAGTGGATTACTAACCATGTTTAGCTAGAGACAGGAACACTGAGTGGATTACTGACCATGTTTAGCTAGAGACAGGAGCACTGAGTGGATTACTGACCATGTTTAGCTAGAGACAGGAGCACTGAGTGGATTACTGACCATGTTTAGTTAGAGACAGGAGCACTGAGTGGATTACTGACCATGTTTAGCTAGAGACAGGAGCACTGAGTGGATTACTGACCATGTTTAGCTAGAGACAGGAGCACTGAGTGGATTACTGACCATGTTTAGCTAGAGACAGGAACACTGAGTGGATTACTGACCATGTTTAGCTAGAGACAGGAGCACTGAGTGGATTACTGACCATGTTTAGCTAGAGACAGGAACACTGAGTGGATTACTCACCATGTTTAGCTAGAGACAGGAGCACTTAGTGGAATACTGACCATGTTTAGCTAGAGACAGGAGCACTGAGTGGATTACTGACCATGTTTAGCTAGAGACAGGAGCACTGAGTGGATTACTGACCATGTTTAGCTAGAGACAGGAGCACTGAGTGGATTACTGACCATGTTTAGCTAGAGACAGGAACACTGAGTGGATTACTAACCATGTTTAGCTAGAGACAGGAACACTTAGTGGAATACTGACCATGTTTAGCTAGAGACAGGAGCACTGAGTGGATTACTGACCATGTTTAGCTAGAGACAGGAGCACTGAGTGGATTACTGACCATGTTTAGCTAGAGACAGGAGCACTTAGTGGAATACTGACCATGTTTAGCTAGAGACAGGAGCACTGAGTGGATTACTGACCATGTTTAGCTAGAGACAGGAGCACTGAGTGGATTACTGACCATGTTTAGCTAGAGACAGGAGCACTGAGTGGATTACTAACCATGTTTAGCTAGAGACAGGAGCACTGAGTGGATTACTGACCATGTTTAGCTAGAGACAGGAGCACTGAGTGGATTACTGACCATGTTTAGCTAGAGACAGGAGCACTGAGTGGATTACTGACCATGTTTAGCTAGAGACAGGAGCACTGAGTGGATTACTGACCATGTTTAGTTAGAGACAGGAGCACTGAGTGGATTACTGACCATGTTTAGCTAGAGACAGGAGCACTGAGTGGATTACTGACCATGTTTAGCTAGGGGGGGAGCACTGAGTGGATTACTGACCATGTTTAGCTAGAGACAGGAGCACTGAGTGGATTACTGACCATGTTTAGCTAGAGACAGGAGCACTGAGTGGATTACTGACCATGTTTAGCTAGAGACAGGAGCACTGAGTGGATTACTAACCATGTTTAGCTAGAGACAGGAACACTGAGTGGATTACTGACCATGTTTAGCTAGAGACAGGAGCACTGAGTGGATTACTGACCATGTTTAGCTAGAGACAGGAACACTGAGTGGATTACTGACCATGTTTAGCTAGAGACAGGAGCACTGAGTGGATTACTGACCATGTTTAGCTAGAGACAGGAGCACTTAGTGGAATACTGACCATGTTTAGCTAGAGACAGGAGCAGTGAGTGGAATACTGACCATGTTTAGCTAGAGACAGGAGCAGTGAGTGGATTACTGACCATGTTTAGCTAGAGACAGGAGCACTGAGTGGATTACTGACCATGTTTAGCTAGAGACAGGAGCACTGAGTGGATTACTGACCATGTTTAGCTAGAGACAGGAACACTGAGTGGATTACTAACCATGTTTAGCTAGAGACAGGAACACTTAGTGGAATACTGACCATGTTTAGCTAGAGACAGGAGCACTGAGTGGATTACTGACCATGTTTAGCTGGAGACAGGAGCACTTAGTGGAATACTGACCATGTTTAGCTAGAGACAGGAGCACTGAGTGGATTACTGACCATGTTTAGCTAGAGACAGGAGCACTGAGTGGATTACTGACCATGTTTAGCTAGAGACAGGAGCACTGAGTGGACTACTAACCATGTTTAGCTAGAGACAGGAGCACTGAGTGGATTACTGACCATGTTTAGCTAGAGACAGGAGCACTGAGTGGATTACTGACCATGTTTAGCTAGAGACAGGAGCACTGAGTGGATTACTGACCATGTTTAGCTAGAGACAGGAGCACTGAGTGGATTACTGACCATGTTTAGCTAGAGACAGGAGCACTGAGTGGATTACTGACCATGTTTAGCTAGAGACAGGAGCACTGAGTGGATTACTGACCATGTTTAGCTAGAGACAGGAGCACTGAGTGGATTACTGACCATGTTTAGCTAGAGACAGGAGCACTGAGTGGATTACTGACCATGTTTAGCTAGAGACAGGAGCACTGAGTGGATTACTGACCATGTTTAGCTAGAGACAGGAGCACTGAGTGGATTACTGACCATGTTTAGCTAGAGACAGGAGCACTGAGTGGATTACTGACCATGTTTAGCTAGAGACAGGAGCACTGAGTGGATTACTGACCATGTTTAGCTAGAGACAGGAACACTGAGTGGATTACTGACCATGTTTAGCTAGAGACAGGAGCACTTAGTGGAATACTGACCATGTTTAGCTAGAGACAGGAGCACTGAGTGGATTACTGACCATGTTTAGCTAGAGACAGGAGCACTGAGTGGATTACTGACCATGTTTAGCTAGAGACAGGAGCACTGAGTGGATTACTAACCATGTTTAGCTAGAGACAGGAACACTTAGTGGAATACTGACCATGTTTAGCTAGAGACAGGAGCACTGAGTGGATTACTGACCATGTTTAGCTAGAGACAGGAGCACTGAGTGGATTACTGACCATGTTTAGCTAGAGACAGGAGCACTTAGTGGAATACTGACCATGTTTAGCTAGAGACAGGAGCACTGAGTGGATTACTGACCATGTTTAGCTAGAGACAGGAACACTGAGTGGATTACTAACCATGTTTAGCTAGAGACAGGAACACTTAGTGGAATACTGACCATGTTTAGCTAGAGACAGGAGCACTGAGTGGATTACTGACCATGTTTAGCTAGAGACAGGAGCACTGAGTGGATTACTGACCATGTTTAGCTAGAGACAGGAGCACTTAGTGGAATACTGACCATGTTTAGCTAGAGACAGGAGCACTGAGTGGATTACTGACCATGTTTAGCTAGAGACAGGAGCACTGAGTGGATTACTGACCATGTTTAGCTAGAGACAGGAGCACTGAGTGGATTACTAACCATGTTTAGCTAGAGACAGGAGCACTGAGTGGATTACTGACCATGTTTAGCTAGAGACAGGAGCACTGAGTGGATTACTGACCATGTTTAGCTAGAGACAGGAGCACTGAGTGGATTACTGACCATGTTTAGCTAGAGACAGGAGCACTGAGTGGATTACTGACCATGTTTAGTTAGAGACAGGAGCACTGAGTGAATTACTGACCATGTTTAGCTAGAGACAGGAGCACTGAGTGGATTACTGACCATGTTTAGCTAGAGACAGGAGCACTGAGTGGATTACTGACCATGTTTAGCTAGAGACAGGAGCACTGAGTGGATTACTGACCATGTTTAGCTAGAGACAGGAGCACTGAGTGGATTACTGACCATGTTTAGCTAGAGACAGGAGCACTGAGTGGATTACTAACCATGTTTAGCTAGAGACAGGAACACTGAGTGGATTACTGACCATGTTTAGCTAGAGACAGGAGCACTGAGTGGATTACTGACCATGTTTAGCTAGAGACAGGAACACTGAGTGGATTACTGACCATGTTTAGCCAGAGACAGGAGCACTGAGTGGATTACTGACCATGTTTAGCTAGAGACAGGAGCACTGAGTGGATTACTGACCATGTTTAGCTAGAGACAGGAGCACTGAGTGGATTACTGACCATGTTTAGCTAGAGACAGGAGCACTGAGTGGATTACTGACCATGTTTAGCTAGAGACAGGAGCACTGAGTGGATTACTGACCATGTTTAGCTAGAGACAGGAGCACTGAGTGGATTACTGACCATGTTTAGCTAGAGACAGGAGCACTGAGTGGATTACTGACCATGTTTAGCTAGAGACAGGAGCACTGAGTGGATTACTGACCATGTTTAGCTAGAGACAGGAGCACTGAGTGGATTACTGACCATGTTTAGCTAGAGACAGGAGCACTGAGTGGATTACTGACCATGTTTAGTTAGAGACAGGAGCACTGAGTGGATTACTGACCATGTTTAGCTAGAGACAGGAGCACTGAGTGGATTACTGACCATGTTTAGCTAGAGACAGGAGCACTGAGTGGATTACTGACCATGTTTAGCTAGAGACAGGAGCACTGAGTGGATTACTGATCATGTTTAGCTAGAGACAGGAGCACTGAGTGGATTACTGACCATGTTTAGTTAGAGACAGGAGCACTGAGTGGATTACTGACCATGTTTAGCTAGAGACAGGAGCACTGAGTGAATTACTGACCATGTTTAGCTAGAGACAGGAGCACTGAGTGGATTACTGACCATGTTTAGCTAGAGACAGGAGCACTGAGTGGATTACTGACCATGTTTAGCTAGAGACAGGAGCACTGAGTGGATTACTGACCATGTTTAGCTAGAGACAGGAGCACTGAGTGGATTACTAACCATGTTTAGCTAGAGACAGGAGCACTGAGTGGATTACTGACCATGTTTAGCTAGAGACAGGAGCACTGAGTGGATTACTGACCATGTTTAGCTAGAGACAGGAGCACTGAGTGGATTACTGACCATGTTTAGCTAGAGACAGGAGCACTTAGTGGATTACTGACCATGTTTAGCTAGAGACAGGAGCACTGAGTGGATTACTGACCATGTTTAGCTAGAGACAGGAGCACTGAGTGGATTACTGACCATGTTTAGCTAGAGACAGGAACACTGAGTGGATTACTGACCATGTTTAGCCAGAGACAGGAGCACTGAATGGATTACTGACCATGTTTAGCTAGAGACAGGAGCACTGAGTGGATTACTGACCATGTTTAGCTAGAGACAGGAGCACTGAGTGGATTACTGACCATGTTTAGTTAGAGACAGGAGCACTGAGTGGATTACTGACCATGTTTAGCTAGAGACAGGAGCACTGAGTGAATTACTGACCATGTTTAGCTAGAGACAGGAGCACTGAGTGGATTACTGACCATGTTTAGCTAGAGACAGGAGCACTGAGTGGATTACTGACCATGTTTAGCTAGAGACAGGAGCACTGAGTGGATTACTGACCATGTTTAGCTAGAGACAGGAGCACTGAGTGGATTACTGACCATGTTTAGCTAGAGACAGGAGCACTGAGTGGATTACTGACCATGTTTAGCTAGAGACAGGAGCACTGAGTGGATTACTGACCATGTTTAGCTAGAGACAGGAGCACTGAGTGGATTACTGACCATGTTTAGCTAGAGACAGGAGCACTTAGTGGATTACTGACCATGTTTAGCTAGAGACAGGAGCACTGAGTGGATTACTGACCATGTTTAGCTAGAGACAGGAGCACTGAGTGGATTACTGACCATGTTTAGCTAGAGACAGGAGCACTGAGTGGATTACTGACCATGTTTAGCCAGAGACAGGAGCACTGAGTGGATTACTGACCATGTTTAGCCAGAGACAGGAACACTGAGTGGATTACTGACCATGTTTAGCCAGAGACAGGAGCACTGAGTGGATTACTGACCATGTTTAGCTAGAGACAGGAGCACTGAGTGGATTACTGACCATGTTTAGCTAGAGACAGGAGCACTGAGTGGATTACTGACCATGTTTAGCTAGAGACAGGAGCACTGAGTGGATATACTGACCATGTTTAGCTAGAGACAGGAACACTGAGTGGATTACTGACCATGTTTAGCTAGAGACAGGAGCACTGAGTGGATTACTGACCATGTTTAGCTAGAGACAGGAGCACTGAGTGGATTACTGACCATGTTTAGCTAGAGACAGGAGCACTGAGTGGATTACTGACCATGTTTAGCTAGAGACAGGAGCACTGAGTGGATTACTGACCATGTTTAGCTAGAGACAGGAGCACTGAGTGGATTACTGACCATGTTTAGTTAGAGACAGGAGCACTGAGTGGATTACTGACCATGTTTAGCTAGAGACAGGAGCACTGAGTGGATTACTGACCATGTTTAGCTAGGGGGGGGAGCACTGAGTGGATTACTGACCATGTTTAGCTAGAGACAGGAGCACTGAGTGGATTACTGACCATGTTTAGCTAGAGACAGGAGCACTGAGTGGATTACTGACCATGTTTAGCTAGAGACAGGAGCACTGAGTGGATTACTAACCATGTTTAGCTAGAGACAGGAACACTGAGTGGATTACTGACCATGTTTAGCTAGAGACAGGAGCACTGAGTGGATTACTGACCATGTTTAGCTAGAGACAGGAACACTGAGTGGATTACTGACCATGTTTAGCCAGAGACAGGAGCACTGAGTGGATTACTGACCATGTTTAGCTAGAGACAGGAGCACTTAGTGGAATTCTGACCATGTTTAGCTAGAGACAGGAGCAGTGAGTGGAATACTGACCATGTTTAGCTAGAGACAGGAGCAGTGAGTGGATTACTGACCATGTTTAGCTAGAGACAGGAGCACTGAGTGGATTACTGACCATGTTTAGCTAGAGACAGGAGCACTGAGTGGATTACTGACCATGTTTAGCTAGAGACAGGAACACTGAGTGGATTACTAACCATGTTTAGCTAGAGACAGGAACACTTAGTGGAATACTGACCATGTTTAGCTAGAGACAGGAGCACTGAGTGGATTACTGACCATGTTTAGCTAGAGACAGGAGCACTTAGTGGAATACTGACCATGTTTAGCTAGAGACAGGAGCACTGAGTGGATTACTGACCATGTTTAGCTAGAGACAGGAGCACTGAGTGGATTACTGACCATGTTTAGCTAGAGACAGGAGCACTGAGTGGACTACTAACCATGTTTAGCTAGAGACAGGAGCACTGAGTGGATTACTGACCATGTTTAGCTAGAGACAGGAGCACTGAGTGGATTACTGACCATGTTTAGCTAGAGACAGGAGCACTGAGTGGATTACTAACCATGTTTAGCTAGAGACAGGAACACTGAGTGGATTACTGACCATGTTTAGCTAGAGACAGGAGCACTGAGTGGATTACTGACCATGTTTAGCTAGAGACAGGAACACTGAGTGGATTACTGACCATGTTTAGCCAGAGACAGGAGCACTGAGTGGATTACTGACCATGTTTAGCTAGAGACAGGAGCACTGAGTGGATTACTGACCATGTTTAGCTAGAGACAGGAGCACTGAGTGGATTACTGACCATGTTTAGCTAGAGACAGGAGCACTGAGTGGATTACTGACCATGTTTAGCTAGAGACAGGAGCACTGAGTGGATTACTGACCATGTTTAGCTAGAGACAGGAGCACTGAGTGGATTACTGACCATGTTTAGCTAGAGACAGGAGCACTGAGTGGATTACTGACCATGTTTAGCTAGAGACAGGAGCACTGAGTGGATTACTGACCATGTTTAGCTAGAGACAGGAGCACTGAGTGGATTACTGACCATGTTTAGCTAGAGACAGGAGCACTGAGTGGATTACTGACCATGTTTAGTTAGAGACAGGAGCACTGAGTGGATTACTGACCATGTTTAGCTAGAGACAGGAGCACTGAGTGGATTACTGACCATGTTTAGCTAGAGACAGGAGCACTGAGTGGATTACTGACCATGTTTAGCTAGAGACAGGAGCACTGAGTGGATTACTGATCATGTTTAGCTAGAGACAGGAGCACTGAGTGGATTACTGACCATGTTTAGTTAGAGACAGGAGCACTGAGTGGATTACTGACCATGTTTAGCTAGAGACAGGAGCACTGAGTGAATTACTGACCATGTTTAGCTAGAGACAGGAGCACTGAGTGGATTACTGACCATGTTTAGCTAGAGACAGGAGCACTGAGTGGATTACTGACCATGTTTAGCTAGAGACAGGAGCACTGAGTGGATTACTGACCATGTTTAGCTAGAGACAGGAGCACTGAGTGGATTACTAACCATGTTTAGCTAGAGACAGGAGCACTGAGTGGATTACTGACCATGTTTAGCTAGAGACAGGAGCACTGAGTGGATTACTGACCATGTTTAGCTAGAGACAGGAGCACTGAGTGGATTACTGACCATGTTTAGCTAGAGACAGGAGCACTTAGTGGATTACTGACCATGTTTAGCTAGAGACAGGAGCACTGAGTGGATTACTGACCATGTTTAGCTAGAGACAGGAGCACTGAGTGGATTACTGACCATGTTTAGCTAGAGACAGGAACACTGAGTGGATTACTGACCATGTTTAGCCAGAGACAGGAGCACTGAATGGATTACTGACCATGTTTAGCTAGAGACAGGAGCACTGAGTGGATTACTGACCATGTTTAGCTAGAGACAGGAGCACTGAGTGGATTACTGACCATGTTTAGCTAGAGACAGGAGCACTGAGTGGATTACTGACCATGTTTAGCTAGAGACAGGAGCACTGAGTGAATTACTGACCATGTTTAGCTAGAGACAGGAGCACTGAGTGGATTACTGACCATGTTTAGCTAGAGACAGGAGCACTGAGTGGATTACTGACCATGTTTAGCTAGAGACAGGAGCACTGAGTGGATTACTGACCATGTTTAGCTAGAGACAGGAGCACTGAGTTGATTACTAACCATGTTTAGCTAGAGACAGGAACACTGAGTGGATTACTGACCATGTTTAGCTAGAGACAGGAGCACTGAGTGGATTACTGGCCATGTTTAGCTAGAGACAGGAGCACTGAGTGGATTACTGACCATGTTTAGCTAGAGACAGGAGCACTTAGTGGATTACTGACCATGTTTAGCTAGAGACAGGAGCACTGAGTGGATTACTGACCATGTTTAGCTAGAGACAGGAGCACTTAGTGGATTACTGACCATGTTTAGCTAGAGACAGGAGCACTGAGTGGATTACTGACCATGTTTAGCCAGAGACAGGAGCACTGAGTGGATTACTGACCATGTTTAGCCAGAGACAGGAACACTGAGTGGATTACTGACCATGTTTAGCCAGAGACAGGAGCACTGAGTGGATTACTGACCATGTTTAGCTAGAGACAGGAGCACTGAGTGGATTACTGACCATGTTTAGCTAGAGACAGGAGCACTGAGTGGATTACTGACCATGTTTAGCTAGAGACAGGAGCACTGAGTGGATATACTGACCATGTTTAGCTAGAGACAGGAACACTGAGTGGATTACTGACCATGTTTAGCTAGAGACAGGAGCACTGAGTGGATTACTGACCATGTTTAGCTAGAGACAGGAGCACTGAGTGGATTACTGACCATGTTTAGCTAGAGACAGGAGCACTGAGTGGATTACTGACCATGTTTAGCTAGAGACAGGAGCACTGAGTGGATTACTGACCATGTTTAGCTAGAGACAGGAGCACTGAGTGGATTACTGACCATGTTTAGTTAGAGACAGGAGCACTGAGTGGATTACTGACCATGTTTAGCTAGAGACAGGAGCACTGAGTGGATTACTGACCATGTTTAGCTAGGGGGGGGAGCACTGAGTGGATTACTGACCATGTTTAGCTAGAGACAGGAGCACTGAGTGGATTACTGACCATGTTTAGCTAGAGACAGGAGCACTGAGTGGATTACTGACCATGTTTAGCTAGAGACAGGAGCACTGAGTGGATTACTAACCATGTTTAGCTAGAGACAGGAACACTGAGTGGATTACTGACCATGTTTAGCTAGAGACAGGAGCACTGAGTGGATTACTGACCATGTTTAGCTAGAGACAGGAACACTGAGTGGATTACTGACCATGTTTAGCCAGAGACAGGAGCACTGAGTGGATTACTGACCATGTTTAGCTAGAGACAGGAGCACTTAGTGGAATTCTGACCATGTTTAGCTAGAGACAGGAGCAGTGAGTGGAATACTGACCATGTTTAGCTAGAGACAGGAGCAGTGAGTGGATTACTGACCATGTTTAGCTAGAGACAGGAGCACTGAGTGGATTACTGACCATGTTTAGCTAGAGACAGGAGCACTGAGTGGATTACTGACCATGTTTAGCTAGAGACAGGAACACTGAGTGGATTACTAACCATGTTTAGCTAGAGACAGGAACACTTAGTGGAATACTGACCATGTTTAGCTAGAGACAGGAGCACTGAGTGGATTACTGACCATGTTTAGCTGGAGACAGGAGCACTTAGTGGAATACTGACCATGTTTAGCTAGAGACAGGAGCACTGAGTGGATTACTGACCATGTTTAGCTAGAGACAGGAGCACTGAGTGGATTACTGACCATGTTTAGCTAGAGACAGGAGCACTGAGTGGACTACTAACCATGTTTAGCTAGAGACAGGAGCACTGAGTGGATTACTGACCATGTTTAGCTAGAGACAGGAGCACTGAGTGGATTACTGACCATGTTTAGCTAGAGACAGGAGCACTGAGTGGATTACTGACCATGTTTAGCTAGAGACAGGAGCACTGAGTGGATTACTGACCATGTTTAGCTAGAGACAGGAGCACTGAGTGGATTACTGACCATGTTTAGCTAGAGACAGGAGCACTGAGTGGATTACTGACCATGTTTAGCTAGAGACAGGAGCACTGAGTGGATTACTGACCATGTTTAGCTAGAGACAGGAGCACTGAGTGGATTACTGACCATGTTTAGCTAGAGACAGGAGCACTGAGTGGATTACTGACCATGTTTAGCTAGAGACAGGAGCACTGAGTGGATTACTGACCATGTTTAGCTAGAGACAGGAGCACTGAGTGGATTACTGACCATGTTTAGCTAGAGACAGGAGCACTGAGTGGATTACTGACCATGTTTAGCTAGAGACAGGAACACTGAGTGGATTACTGACCATGTTTAGCTAGAGACAGGAGCACTTAGTGGAATACTGACCATGTTTAGCTAGAGACAGGAGCACTGAGTGGATTACTGACCATGTTTAGCTAGAGACAGGAGCACTGAGTGGATTACTGACCATGTTTAGCTAGAGACAGGAGCACTGAGTGGATTACTAACCATGTTTAGCTAGAGACAGGAACACTTAGTGGAATACTGACCATGTTTAGCTAGAGACAGGAGCACTGAGTGGATTACTGACCATGTTTAGCTAGAGACAGGAGCACTGAGTGGATTACTGACCATGTTTAGCTAGAGACAGGAGCACTTAGTGGAATACTGACCATGTTTAGCTAGAGACAGGAGCACTGAGTGGATTACTGACCATGTTTAGCTAGAGACAGGAACACTGAGTGGATTACTAACCATGTTTAGCTAGAGACAGGAACACTTAGTGGAATACTGACCATGTTTAGCTAGAGACAGGAGCACTGAGTGGATTACTGACCATGTTTAGCTAGAGACAGGAGCACTGAGTGGATTACTGACCATGTTTAGCTAGAGACAGGAGCACTTAGTGGAATACTGACCATGTTTAGCTAGAGACAGGAGCACTGAGTGGATTACTGACCATGTTTAGCTAGAGACAGGAGCACTGAGTGGATTACTGACCATGTTTAGCTAGAGACAGGAGCACTGAGTGGATTACTAACCATGTTTAGCTAGAGACAGGAGCACTGAGTGGATTACTGACCATGTTTAGCTAGAGACAGGAGCACTGAGTGGATTACTGACCATGTTTAGCTAGAGACAGGAGCACTGAGTGGATTACTGACCATGTTTAGCTAGAGACAGGAGCACTGAGTGGATTACTGACCATGTTTAGTTAGAGACAGGAGCACTGAGTGGATTACTGACCATGTTTAGCTAGAGACAGGAGCACTGAGTGGATTACTGACCATGTTTAGCTAGAGACAGGAGCACTGAGTGGATTACTGACCATGTTTAGCTAGAGACAGGAGCACTGAGTGGATTACTGACCATGTTTAGCTAGAGACAGGAGCACTGAGTGGATTACTGACCATGTTTAGCTAGAGACAGGAGCACTGAGTGGATTACTAACCATGTTTAGCTAGAGACAGGAACACTGAGTGGATTACTGACCATGTTTAGCTAGAGACAGGAGCACTGAGTGGATTACTGACCATGTTTAGCTAGAGACAGGAGCACTGAGTGGATTACTGACCATGTTTAGCCAGAGACAGGAGCACTGAGTGGATTACTGACCATGTTTAGCTAGAGACAGGAGCACTGAGTGGATTACTGACCATGTTTAGCTAGAGACAGGAGCACTGAGTGGATTACTGACCATGTTTAGCTAGAGACAGGAGCACTGAGTGGATTACTGACCATGTTTAGCTAGAGACAGGAGCACTGAGTGGATTACTGACCATGTTTAGCTAGAGACAGGAGCACTGAGTGGATTACTGACCATGTTTAGCTAGAGACAGGAGCACTGAGTGGATTACTGACCATGTTTAGCTAGAGACAGGAGCACTGAGTGGATTACTGACCATGTTTAGCTAGAGACAGGAGCACTGAGTGGATTACTGACCATGTTTAGCTAGAGACAGGAGCACTGAGTGGATTACTGACCATGTTTAGTTAGAGACAGGAGCACTGAGTGGATTACTGACCATGTTTAGCTAGAGACAGGAGCACTGAGTGGATTACTGACGATGTTTAGCTAGAGAAAGGAGCACTGAGTGGATTACTGACCATGTTTAGCTAGAGACAGGAGCACTGAGTGGATTACTGATCATGTTTAGCTAGAGACAGGAGCACTGAGTGGATTACTGACCATGTTTAGTTAGAGACAGGAGCACTGAGTGGATTACTGACCATGTTTAGCTAGAGACAGGAGCACTGAGTGAATTACTGACCATGTTTAGCTAGAGACAGGAGCACTGAGTGGATTACTGACCATGTTTAGCTAGAGACAGGAGCACTGAGTGGATTACTGACCATGTTTAGCTAGAGACAGGAGCACTGAGTGGATTACTGACCATGTTTAGCTAGAGACAGGAGCACTGAGTGGATTACTAACCATGTTTAGCTAGAGACAGGAGCACTGAGTGGATTACTGACCATGTTTAGCTAGAGACAGGAGCACTGAGTGGATTACTGACCATGTTTAGCTAGAGACAGGAGCACTGAGTGGATTACTGACCATGTTTAGCTAGAGACAGGAGCACTTAGTGGATTACTGACCATGTTTAGCTAGAGACAGGAGCACTGAGTGGATTACTGACCATGTTTAGCTAGAGACAGGAGCACTGAGTGGATTACTGACCATGTTTAGCTAGAGACAGGAACACTGAGTGGATTACTGACCATGTTTAGCCAGAGACAGGAGCACTGAGTGGATTACTGACCATGTTTAGCTAGAGACAGGAGCACTGAGTGGATTACTGACCATGTTTAGCTAGAGACAGGAGCACTGAGTGGATTACTGACCATGTTTAGTTAGAGACAGGAGCACTGAGTGGATTACTGACCATGTTTAGTTAGAGACAGGAGCACTGAGTGAATTACTGACCATGTTTAGCTAGAGACAGGAGCACTGAGTGGATTACTGACCATGTTTAGCTAGAGACAGGAGCACTGAGTGGATTACTGACCATGTTTAGCTAGAGACAGGAGCACTGAGTGGATTACTGACCATGTTTAGCTAGAGACAGGAGCACTGAGTTGATTACTAACCATGTTTAGCTAGAGACAGGAACACTGAGTGGATTACTGACCATGTTTAGCTAGAGACAGGAGCACTGAGTGGATTACTGGCCATGTTTAGCTAGAGACAGGAGCACTGAGTGGATTACTGACCATGTTTAGCTAGAGACAGGAGCACTTAGTGGATTACTGACCATGTTTAGCTAGAGACAGGAGCACTGAGTGGATTACTGACCATGTTTAGCTAGAGAGAGGAGCACTTAGTGGATTACTGACCATGTTTAGCTAGAGACAGGAGCACTGAGTGGATTACTGACCATGTTTAGCCAGAGACAGGAGCACTGAGTGGATTACTGACCATGTTTAGCCAGAGACAGGAACACTGAGTGGATTACTGACCATGTTTAGCCAGAGACAGGAGCACTGAGTGGATTACTGACCATGTTTAGCTAGAGACAGGAGCACTGAGTGGATTACTGACCATGTTTAGCTAGAGACAGGAGCACTGAGTGGATTACTGACCATGTTTAGCTAGAGACAGGAGCACTGAGTGGATATACTGACCATGTTTAGCTAGAGACAGGAACACTGAGTGGATTACTGACCATGTTTAGCTAGAGACAGGAGCACTGAGTGGATTACTGACCATGTTTAGCTAGAGACAGGAGCACTGAGTGGATTACTGACCATGTTTAGCTAGAGACAGGAGCACTGAGTGGATTACTGACCATGTTTAGCTAGAGACAGGAGCACTGAGTGGATTACTGACCATGTTTAGCTAGAGACAGGAGCACTGAGTGGATTACTGACCATGTTTAGTTAGAGACAGGAGCACTGAGTGGATTACTGACCATGTTTAGTTAGAGACAGGAGCACTGAGTGGATTACTGACCATGTTTAGCTAGAGACAGGAGCACTGAGTGGATTACTGACCATGTTTAGCTAGAGACAGGAGCACTGAGTGGATTACTGACCATGTTTAGCTAGAGACAGGAGCACTGAGTGGATTACTGACCATGTTTAGCTAGAGACAGGAGCACTGAGTGGATTACTGACCATGTTTAGCTAGAGACAGGAGCACTTAGTGGATTACTGACCATGTTTAGCTAGAGACAGGAGCACTGAGTGGATTACTGACCATGTTTAGCTAGAGACAGGAGCACTGAGTGGATTACTGACCATGTTTAGCCAGAGACAGGAGCACTGAGTGGATTACTGACCATGTTTAGCTAGAGACAGGAGCACTGAGTGGATTACTGACCATGTTTAGCTAGAGACAGGAGCACTGAGTGGATTACTGACCATGTTTAGTTAGAGACAGGAGCACTGAGTGGATTACTGACCATGTTTAGCCAGAGACAGGAGCACTGAGTGGATTACTGACCATGTTTAGCTAGAGACAGGAGCACTGAGTGGATTACTGACCATGTTTAGCTAGAGACAGGAGCACTGAGTGGATTACTGACCATGTTTAGCTAGAGACAGGAGCACTGAGTGGATTACTGACCATGTTTAGCTAGAGACAGGAGCATTGAGTGGATTACTGACCATGTTTAGCTAGAGACAGGAGCACTGAGTGGATTACTAACCATGGCTTAGTGTCTGCAGGCGAATACAGCGCAATAATCTCATAATGATTGAATTGCATTTAAACTCTTTTTTTCTTTATTTATAGATAAAATAAATCTTTTTTTTTTATGACTAATATCTAATATTCATTATCTGAGCTATTTGAACATGTAAGTTCTTTAGAACTATTGTGTTATTTTCACTTGATATTACAGTATTATAGTACCGGTAGACATTTAACTTATTTTGAATGAAATGATTTCAGGTATCGAGGACACTTTTTTGATCTGGTTCGAAACAAAGGAGCAGACTGGAACAATGATAAGCACCGAGATTTGCTCAGGTTTGATGTGTGATTCTCTCTTCTTGCTGTATGTTCATTGTAAACAAGCAACCCTTCTGTTATTATATTCCTCGAGACATAATTGGCCTTTAGTTGATGTGTGTGTGTTTGCAGATCTATGATGATGACGCGTGTGTGTGTTTGCAGATCTATGATGATGATGTGTGTGTGTGTGTTTGCATATCTATGATGATGATGTGTGTGTGCGTGTTTGCAGATCTATGATGATGTGTGTGTGTGTGTGTTTGCAGATCTATGATGATGACATGTGTGTGTTTGCAGATCTATGATGATGATGATGTGTGTCTGTTTGCAGATCTATGATGATGATGTGTGTGTGTTTGCAGATCTATGATGATGTGTGTGTGTGTTTGCAGATCTATGATGATGACAGCATCGGATGTGTCAGCCATCACCAAGCCCTGGGAGGTGCAGAAGAAGGTGAGAACTTGCAGCTGAGGATGGGCTTATGGCATGGCATTGCGTCAGGCATCCGGCATCCGGCCGTCCGTCCATCCGTCCCTCCGTCTGTAAACTTTTCGCTTTTTCGACTTCTTCTCCAGAACCAATGACTCTAGAGAGCTGAAATTTTATGTGCAGACTCCTTAGCCGATGGGGATTCTAAATTGCAGATTTCGTGACCCCATGACTCCAAATGGGGTCACATCCTTAAAAACCTATTTTCATCTTCTTCGCCAGTTCCAAAAGGTCTAGAGAGCTGAAAAGTTGTGTGCAGACTCCTTGGCCAATGGGGATTCTAAACTGTAGATTTCGTGACCTCGTGAACCCAAATGGGGTCACAGGGGTCACATCCTTAAAAACCCATTTTCATCTTCTTCTCCAGTTCCAAAAGGTCTAGAGAGCTGAAAAGTTGTGTGCAGACTCCTTGGCCAATAGGGATTCTAAATTGTGGATTTCGTGACCCCGTGACCCCAAATGAGATCAGAGGGGTCACATCCTTAAAAAACCTATTTTCATCTTCTTCTCCAGTTTCAAAAGGTTTAGAGAGCTGAAAAGTTGTGTGCAGACACCTTGGCCAATGGGGATTCTAAGTTGTAGATTTTGTGACCCTGTGACCCCAAATGAGGTCACCGGGGTCACATCCTTAAAGGGAAAGTTCTATCACTGATCTATCGGCAGCATCCGCCATCTTGGATTTTTGACATTTCTTTAAATGAAAACACGCTATAAATTTACCCAATTTTATTTTTTTTGTAATAAATAGAGAATACTTAACGATGTCCTGTTTAATAACATATTTATGAAACGAGTGAGTGGTTTGGTATTTAACGAGCGAAAGCGAGTTAAATACCAATACCATCTCACGAGTTTCATAAATATGTTATTAAACAGGACAGAGTTTAGTATTTTATTTATTAATCACCCAACATTAACAAAATAATGCGCAAACGAAAGGCCGGTTCGAGTGCATTATGCCAGCATAACTAGGTCAGGCGTATGAATACATTGTAATGAGGCTGCTGTCATTCCGTTTTACGTTAACACTGAACAACGATCTAAATCAATTAAAGATCAACACAATTTTACGAACCAAACATCATATTTAATGAAAAAACAACAACATGACATAACTTTTAGAATCACAAATTTCCATTCTCGGGAATATTTTTTAAGTGCGTGGTATCATAGCTTTCAAGTTGTGCACCGCCTCAAAGAAACGTGTCTGTTCGTGTGGCACGAACGTTTGAAACAGTTTGAAAAGTTTTAAGAAGTATGAAAGTTAACATGGATCACTGAGTTGTTTATTGGTCCTGCAAAGATAGGACCAAGGGATTGCATTTGAGAACGTCTAACATTTAGAGTGTTTGTGTTTGTATGCAAATTTGAAACACTTGCTCGATTTGGACCAATGTCAACAACAGTGCACTCCCGTGACCCCGCATCAGCTGGACGGTTGATCAAGTCTTAATTGTTTATACTCTGCAAGTTCTTGTGACCACTAATTTGTATATTTATTTATTATTTAGATATCAATGCTGCGATAGTCATTTAAAAGGATATTGTAAAAGTAAAAATGTCTGAAATAATGCTACTTCGAGATGTTGTGATTGACAGCTGACATTGTTTTGGTCATGTGACCAAGTGAAGGTAGTTCCGACAGCACGCAATGTTATTACACTAAGTGTAATAACACGGTAGATTTATTACACTGCGATATCTTCAACGGGTGATTAATAATAAAACATATACACTGATAGAACATTCATATAGTAACAAATGACGTATCATAAAACTAATAAACACTATGCTGTTAGGCTGTAGCGAAGTTTTCCCCACTCGCAGTGCCGATGAATGGCTTCAATTCTCATTGTTTTTATTTTTCAACAAATGTGCGCTTGTCTTTATCAAGTTGTGAAATGTAAAGTCATCAAAGTATTAACTTCATTAATATATTTCAGTTTGACGATGTTTTAATCATATATTAATAGCATATATGTGTAAACGGGAATATCCTCTGGAATTTCGTTTCCACAAAAAAGACCCCGATAGAACCCTCCTTTTAAAAACCTATTTTCATCTTCTTCTCCAGTTCCAAAAGGTCTAGAGAGCTGTAAAGTTGTGTGCAGACTCCTTGGCCAATGAGGATTCTAAATTGTAGATTTCTTGGCCCCTTGACCCCCAAATGTGGGTCACAGGGGTCATGACCTAAAAAGCTATTTTCATCTTGAGATTTGATGTGCCCTTCAAAGGGAGGTAATTTAAAGGAAACAATAGTGATGAATTAAATCTTCAAGTGTGTCTTTATTTGTAGGGGATTTTATCTTTGGCTTCAAAGATAGGTCAGAATGGTAAAGACCTTAGAACCTATTTCATCTTCTCCATTTAAAGTGCTTCCTTTGTGTTGTACCTCTCACCTAGAAGTTGACATTTTGAATTAGTTAATGTATATTAAAGCCTGATGAGCTACAGAGCCAGTGGCTCTATTGTGTTATTAGATTACCTCGGCTTGTAACCTATCTTTCGACATTGCATAACGGTCTCTACTGCAGTCTCGACATTGATTAGACGTGTCCCCCGTTAATGCTAATGAAGGCGGTCAAACATAATGTGACTCAAAAAACATGCTCAGTGACCCTTCAATTGTTTGAGGTTTCTAAGGTGACTTAGGGGAAGGGGGAAACATCTGCTTTTACGAGTAAAACACCTTCTAGTTTAATTTTGAAGTGATAATTTATGGTGGGGTATCATGTCACCTTAGCGACAATTGTTTGTTTAACAATTATTAATACATTTTTATTATAGAATCTGGTTTCTCTATGTGTACAAGGAGTGATGTTTGGGCAAATTTATACCTATACATATTTATAAGTTCTTCCCTATATTGACAATCAGGAAACTTAATTTCAAATTTGTTATGTTTGGTCTTCTGTATAATGGGAACAAATTAAAAGAAAAGATTTTTCTTTTTTCAGGTTGCTGAACTTGTAGCAAGTGAATTCTTTGAGCAAGGAGACATTGAAAGATCAGAACTGAAGATTGAACCCATGGTGAGGGGAGCATGGCACTACTATTGGGGTCATTCATTGTGTTGAACCAGTGGTGAGGGGAGCATGGCACTACTATTGGGGTCATTGTGTTGAACCAGTGGTGAGGGGAGCATGGCACTACTATTGGGGTCATTCATTGTGTTGAACCAGTGGTGAGGGGAGCATGGCACTTCTATTGGGGTCATTCATTGTGTTGAACCAGTGGTGAGGGGAGCATGGCACTACTATTGGGGTCATTCATTGTGTTGAACCAGTGGTGAGGGGAGCATGGCACTACTATTGGGGTCATTCATTGTGTTGAACCAGTGGGGAGGGGAGCATGGCACTACTATTGGGGTCATTCATTGTGTTGAACCAGTGGTGAGGGGAGCATGGCACTACTATTGGGGTCATTCATTGTGTTGAACCAGTGGTGAGGGGAGCATGGCACTACTATTGGGGTCATTCATTGTGTTGAACCAGTGGTGAGGGGAGCATGGCACTACTATTGGGGTCATTCATTGTGTTGAACCAGTGGTGAGGGGAGCATGGCACTACTATTGGGGTCATTCATTGTGTTGAACCAGTGGTGAGGGGAGCATGGCACTACTATTGGGGTCATTGTGTTGAACCAGTGGTGAGGGGAGCATGGCACTACTATTGGGGTCATTGTGTTGAACCAGTGGTGAGGGGAGCATGGCACTACTATTGGGGTCATTCATTGTGTTGAACCAGTGGTGAGGGGAGCATGGCACTACTATTGGGGTCATTCATTGTGTTGAACCAGTGGTGAGGGGAGCATGGCACTACTATTGGGGTCATTCATTGTGTTGAACCAGTGGTGAGGGGAGCATGGCACTACTATTGGGGTCATTGTGTTGAACCAGTGGTGAGGGGAGCATGGCACTACTATTGGGGTCATTCATTGTGTTGAACCAGTGGTGAGGGGAGCATGGCACTACTATTGGGGTCATTCATTGTGTTGAACCAGTGGTGAGGGGAGCATGGCACTACTATTGGGGTCATTGTGTTGAACCAGTGGTGAGGGGAGCATGGCACTACTATTGGGGTCATTCATTGTGTTGAACCAGTGGTGAGGGGAGCATGGCACTACTATTGGGGTCATTGTGTTGAACCAGTGGTGAGGGGAGCATGGCACTACTATTGGGGTCATTGTGTTGAACCAGTGGTGAGGGGAGCATGGCACTACTATTGGGGTCATTCATTGTGTTGAACCAGTGGTGAGGGGAGCATGGCACTACTATTGGGGTCATTCATTGTGTTGAACCAGTGGTGAGGGGAGCATGGCACTACTATTGGGGTCATTCATTGTGTTGAACCAGTGGTGAGGGGAGCATGGCACTACTATTGGGGTCATTCATTGTGTTGAACCAGTGGGGAGGGGAACATGGCACTACTATTGGGGTCATTCATTGTGTTGAACCAGTGGTGAGGGGAGCATGGCACTACTATTGGGGTCATTCATTGTGTTGAACCAGTGGTGAGGGGAGCATGGCACTACTATTGGGGTCATTCATTGTGTTGAACCAGTGGTGAGGGGAGCATGGCACTACTATTGGGGTCATTGTGTTGAACCAGTGGTGAGGGGAGCATGGCACTACTATTGGGGTCATTCACTGTGTTGAACCAGTGGTGAGGGGAGCATGGCTCTACTATTGGGGTCATTCATTGTGTTGAACCAGTGGTGAGGGGAGCATGGCACTACTATTGGGGTCATTGTGTTGAACCAGTGGTGAGGGGAGCATGGCACTACTATTGGGGTCATTGTGTTGAACCAGTGGTGAGGGGAGCATGGCACTACTATTGGGGTCTTTCATTGTGTTGAACCAGTGGTGAGGGGAGCATGGCACTACTATTGGGGTCATTCATTGTGTTGAACCAGTGGTGAGGGGAGCATGGCACTACTATTGGGGTCATTCATTGTGTTGAACCAGTGGTGAGGGGAGCATGGCACTACTATTGGGGTCATTGTGTTGAACCAGTGGTGAGGGGAGCATGGCACTACTATTGGGGTCATTCATTGTGTTGAACCAGTGGTGAGGGGAGCATGGCACTACTATTGGGGTCATTCATTGTGTTGAACCAGTGGTGAGGGGAGCATGGCACTACTATTGGGGTCATTCATTGTGTTGAACCAGTGGGGAGGGGAACATGGCACTACTATTGGGGTCATTCATTGTGTTGAACCAGTGGTGAGGGGAGCATGGCACTACTATTGGGGTCATTCATTGTGTTGAACCAGTGGTGAGGGGAGCATGGCACTACTATTGGGGTCATTGTGTTGAACCAGTGGTGAGGGGAGCATGGCACTACTATTGGGGTCATTCATTGTGTTGAACCAGTGGTGAGGGGAGCATGGCACTACTATTGGGGTCATTCATTGTGTTGAACCAGTGGTGAGGGGAGCATGGCACTACTATTGGGGTCATTGTGTTGAACCAGTGGTGAGGGGAGCATGGCACTACTATTGGGGTCATTCATTGTGTTGAACCAGTGGTGAGGGGAGCATGGCACTACTATTGGGGTCATTGTGTTGAACCAGTGGGGAGGGGAACATGGCACTTCTATTGGGGTCACTTGGCCAATGGGGATTCTTAATTGTAGATTTCGTGACCCTCTGGCCCCAAATAAAAGCCTCACAAGCCATGACCTAAAAACCTATTTTAATCTTCCTCCCTAGAACTAACAGACCTAGAAGGTTGTAATATTGTGTGCAGACTCTTTTGCCAATGAGGATTCTAAATTGTAGATTTGGTGACCCTGTGACCCCAATTAAGGGCCTCACAGGCCATAACCTAAAAATAGAGCCATTGGCTCTGTAGCTCATGAGGATCTGTATTGTTGGCAAATCCGAAATAAAAATTTTCTCAACTTGTTCTAGAGCTTTTCATACTGTAAAAGAAGTTGAAAATAGATTCTACAATTCAGAATCCCCATTGGCCAAGGAATCTGCACACAACATTTCAGCTCTCCAGACCTTTTGTCACTGGAGAAGAAGATTAACCCTTACGTTGCGTATATATATTTTACCCTTTTTAGCCCCTGTGGCGGAATTTACAGGCTCGCAGCTCGCAGCAGTAGTTTGAGCTTAGGCACTAACGAGCTCTGCTGGCAGAATTTCCAGGCGGCGATCCCGGTACCGTTTTTACGAAATATACCGCATCTACATGGCGAATACGGGCTATATACGGGCGTTGAATACAAATTCAAGTCGCGGCATCCGTACACAAATGGTTGCTTTATACCCGCATCTTCGAATTATTTTTTTACGATTTTTCTTTACTTTTCTATTACTTTGTAAAGATTGTCTTTATTTCGGGCCTTATAACATCATGAATTTGGAGCGCACTACTGAAATTTTTATATGGACTTGAAGACCAGATGTTTGTCTTTACAATGATATAAAAAATATTAGAATGCGACCTATGGTTATAATTCTATTGTCATCTAAAGTTTGTCTTTATTTCCAGCTTCATGAAATCAAAACTCCTGAGCGCGCATATTGCGAAATTTATATGTGCTTGTAGATAGTTTATTCCTCTTTACAATGACATAAAAATTATTAGAATACGACTTATGGTTCAGAAAATATAACCAACCAAAGGAGAGTGACGCTACCCCGACAGTACCACGTGAATGGTCCCGACGCGCACCAAGTTACTGGCACTGCTTGGTCCCCCCGGGACTGTGCTAATTACAGTACCGTTACCTCCTCGAGACCTCCTCGAGACCTCCTCGAGGGTGCCAGAGCCGAGCGCGCGTGGAACTAATGGGTACTAATGAGCACAGCATACACTAATCACCGCGGCGAAAGCAATACATGTTGCGCGGTGTAAAGTTTGTCTTTATTTCCAGCTTTATAAAATCGTAAATTATTTCGCGCGCATGCGAAACACGTATGTACTTGAAGACAATTTATTCCTCTTTACAATGATATAAAATTTATTGGAATACGTCAAATGGTTCGCAATATATGAAGAGCGTAAGGAAGGCACCCCCAGTACTTAGAAAATTCATTTTTGAAAAACTAACTTTTTGCGATCTGGCGCATCACTTGCCGCATGTTTATTTTTCGCTGCGCATATACATATGATACATGGAATTGAAGACAATTTATTGCTCTTTACGATGATGTAAAAACAAAAAAATGCGCAACTTCGTTCGGAAGCTATAGCGTGCCAAATGAAGGTACCCTCGGTACTTTGAGGCAACTTTTTGACTATCGCGCATATCGGGGCACGTGCCGCAACTTTAGTTTTTCGTGCGCATGTATAAATTTTATATTGAATCAAAGCCGAATCTTTCCTCTTTACCCCATGTAAGTTTTATGAAAATCGGCCACCCGGTTCAGCATTTATGGGTGTTTTTTATGATGCGGTTCTGGCTGAACTTCCAATGAAAGCTCGCATTCACTTTCTCTGTCTCTTTGATAAAATAAAAAATATTTTATTTGCAATGACATGTATTACAATGAAATTACAATGCATTTATGTACAAATATACTCAATATTTACCTGCGGTTGTGCCCAAAACAGCTTTAGGGACCTAACAAGGTATGTATATAATGTGTATATACTAGTCCACACTTCGGCTCTCTTTACTTTCAATTTTCTTCTTCTTCATTCCCTTCTTCATTTCTTTCTTTTTCCGTGGCAGTGATGTAAGCCCTGGAATAGTCAGTGGCGGTGTGGTACAGTTTGAAGCATGGTGCGGCGCACAGAGAAACATTACAATCTGTACATTCATAAGAAGACTCTCTGCCTACTCGTTTTTTCTTCCTTGCTGGCCCATTGCCTTCTTCAATCTGTTTTGCGAGGACGGCGCGTTTTGACTTAGAGCATACCACACACATCCTTGTGACGTTTTTCTTCCTTCCGACAGGCTCAATCTTCGTCGGAAAGTGACGTCCATGAAGACGAGTGACACTCTCGTCGCTCGTGCTCGGCCGACCACGGGGACGTCTGCAAAGTGATGGAACTTGTTCCTTGTCCGCAAATGTTACTATATGTTGCGCCAAAGCCTTCCTGTATTCCCGACTTGTTTTTAGAGGTTTATCTTTGCTGTATTCTTTATAAACGATGTAAGAGTTCAACATGGCAACGTTGAGAACGTGAAACCAAACCCGTTTCCACCACTTCAGGGTCTTCACTCGGAACGGCGTGTACGACAACATCTGGTCGGCCCGATCAACACCTCCCATGTACTTGTTGTACGTTGTTACAATGCGCGGCTTGAGAACTGGTTCCCCTGTTGCCCGGTTCTTCTTCCCTGTTTGTTCAAGTTGTGTATCTTCAACAGTAGACATGAGAAGCACTGATTTTCTATCTTCGTAGCGAAGAACGAGTAGGCCATGGTTGTGAGAAACTGTCATGTCCCCTTGCTTGGCTTTCTTTTTAGGTTTCTTGACTGAATCAGGAAGTCCCTTTCGATTGGCTCTCAATGTCCCCGTGGCACCTATTCCCCGCTCCCACAAATTTATGTACAGATTTGTGGACGAATAGTAGTTGTCCATAAAGATGTGATGCCCCTGTCCAACGTAGTCGTTCACCAAGTCCATGACTACATCATAAGTTTTGCCACCTTCAGAAACCGGTTCATTCGTTTTTCCAGTGTAGAGTTTGAACTTGCAAACGTATCCGTTGTGCGAGTCACACAACATGAAAGCCTTTATCCCATACTTCTTAGGCTTGTCGGGAAGATAAACTTTGAAAGATAAGTTACCTTTCCAGGGCACCATGCCCTCGTCGACTGAAATGTTTTGATGCGGTTTATACACTCTTGAAAAACGGTGAACTATCCGGTTATACAAGTGTCCCAGTTTATTTATTTGGTGAAAAGCACGGGGTGTTACGGCCCGGCATCCTCCTGTTGTCAGCCAAGTGTAGGTAGGTTATAAGAAGCCAAAACCTGTCTCAGGGCATGCACTTGGCGAAGAAAGGCGTTGAGGTAACATCACTTGTTGACCAGTAATCAGCAAAGTTTCTCTGCACAACCAATGACATGGCAATTGTCATGGCTACAAATACCTTCATCTCTTCTGCATTAGTGTCTTGCCACTGTTGCATTCTTGAACGGGGTCTTAGAATTTTGTCCTCCATTGCTTGTTTGAAATATCTATTGGTTTCCGTTGCCATATCCTCATAGTCATCATTATGTATAAACAAATTGAAAAAGTCAATAGGTTCAGGGTTCTCAGGAAGTTCTATGAACTGGCGCAACCCAGTTTGACCAGTGAAAGGCAAGTTTACACGTGGCCGCGGATCATCCACCCACTCATCAAACATCTGTGAATTATCTTGATTATATTGTGGTATTTCGGCAAACTCCTCCTCAAAACCACTAAAGTCTTCTTCGGTGGAATTACCGGCGGCTAGAATCTTTCTGGCAATCTCTGTCTCTATATCACTACGACCATCTGTGTCACCATGTTCACTATCTATTACAGTGTCCCGATCATATGCATCATCACTGTCTAAACCACTGCTACCATCACTGTCAGTTGACTCCATATCAGAGGCTTCATCAGCATGGATCTCGTTGATGAAGTCGTCGTCGCTTGAAACGGCTTCAAAGCTGCGTGTCCTAGTATGCAACGCCCTAGGCCGTCGCAGGGCCTTGCGTCCACGTCCGCGCAGCATTCTGCTTCAACCTGTAAATGATTGAAAATGCGTTAGATGTATGCAACATATAACATGTGATTAGAGACAATAAACATACAGAGATAATGAATGTGAGCTTCATGGACGTTCATTTGCCAGTTTCAGAACCTCCCGGCGCATCTAGGACGACTGCGCCGCAAGCGCCGACGGCGCCGACGGCGCCGACGGCTTCTGACATCGCGCCGATTTTTCCGACGCATATGTCAAACGGACCATTTTCTGATTTCGTCGGCGACGTGTAGCACCGGGCGCGAGGCCCGGAAAATAAACTACTATGTCAGGGAAGCTCGGGTTGTCAGTTGCCGAATGACTTCTCTTTTCGAGAAGCAGAGCATCCAAGGAGCGGTCTCTCGAGGCAGAGCCCGGACCCATGGGAGCATACTCCCATGCTCTCCTGGAATTCCCGTCCCCGTCTTCCGCGGCGGACCCCGGATTCAATCGCGGGACAGGTTTCCCATGTTCTCTTTTGAGAACGAGAGACTCCGAGGAACAATCCTATGGGACGAACCCCGGATTCTATTGGGAATGGGTTCCCATGCCCTCTCGACATATATAGCAGAAACCTTCATACCTCGGAATGACACGAACGTTTATTTCAAAGTAGAAAAAAAAAAATAATTTGCACAAAAAGTTTGGGGGGTGGCGACCAAAAGCGGGGGGGTCCGCGCACCCCCAGGTAGATATTTATACTTGTGGGTCGGTCCCGAAGATGACGGACCACGCCCATGTTCATGGGAATTTTTTCTCATTATGTCATGGCGAATCCCGTCGGAAATTCCCCTGCTCACGAAAAAACTAATACCTAAAAAAGTAATTGTGATACAAAAGAACTTTGGTAATAAAAGTGGTGAGGAATCAAATTCTCCATCTGCTCAGTTCAGTCTGCTACACATATAAATAATTCTTCAAATCTAATTGAATGAAACGTCTTTTATTCAATAATGTAAAAGATAAAATAATAAATTCAATTCAAATGGTTTGGAAAGGTGCGCCCTCGCATTTGAATTTTAGAAATAAAAACCTTTCGCAAATGGCATCAGTAACAAAAATGTTCACGCATTTTTAGAAACTCCGAAAAGTGAAATATTTTCCTGAGAAAATATTCCCACGAAAAGGCTTTTCCCCGAGCGGCGGGTCCCGTACTCAAATATATTTTCGCTTTTATGTTATATTTTTTTTTCCAAAACTGGAAACAAAATTCCGTCATTACAGTTGTTCATCGTTTATAAAGCTCTATATTTGCGTATCAAAAGAACAGTATTTTAGTTATATATTATCATACTTCTTCACTTATGCGTACATCAATATTGCGACGCTTCGCGCATGCATAGTTCTTCCCAAAAACATGCACATTATATCTGGAATTAAAGACAACCTTTTCCTCTTTACAATGATGTAAATATTATAAAAATCGGACTTGCGGTTCAAAAGTTATGAAGTGCGAAAATTATACCTTTTGGCGCGGCGCTTCGCGCATGCAGAGTTCTTCCCGAAAACATGCGCATTATACATGGAATTGAAGACAATGTTTTTCTCTTTACAATGATGTACCGGTAAAAATTATAAAAATCGGACTTGCGGTTCACAAGTTATAAAGCCCGTAATGATGGTATATGCTAAGAGCGCCACTTATTCAAAGCCGAATATCACCTTCTGCGCGACACCTGGCGCATCAAAAGTTATTGCCGAAAATACACGTATTTTATATGGAATTGAAGACAATTCTTTTATCTAATTATGAAAATATCCCAAGTAGTTTCTTAGAAATAGAGCGCCGAGGCATGTTGGGGTAAATGCGCCACATGTATCAAAATTCAAAAGTGCGAAAGTCGCCTATCTCTGTGCGATTGCTGTATTTTCAGTTATGTTAGCGCAATTGCGATTTTTATATGGGAATAAAGGCCATTCTTTCCTCTTTATTTTGGTATTAAAAAAAATGAAAACAACCAATTGGTTCATATGATACGAAGTGCGAGAGAAAGGTAGCTTATCGCAATATCTTCCCGTAATTAGAGGCTATCTGCCCATGTGGCGAGATGCAAGACAGATAAGCATAGGCTATCTGCCCATGTGGCGGGATGCGAGACAGATAAGCCTGTACGGGCCTATCTCACCCCGGGGCAGTGCAGACACTAGTCAAGGAGTCTGAAAGAAGAAAATACGTTTTTAGCTCATCAGGCCTGAAAGGCCCGATGGACTTAAGGCATTGGATGGCATCCGGCATCAGTCCATCCGTCTGCCGTAAACTTTTTGCTTTTTCTACTTCTTCTCCAGAACCAATCACTCTAGAGAGCTGAAATGCTATGTGCAGACTCCGTGATCACTAAGAGTCCCCCAGGGCTGTTTTGGGTGGAGGCTTGGTTTAACTTGTAGAGGGAATGGGTCAGGATATATTTTATGGGTTTGTGTGAGTTCTCTACATGGAGTCTGGACAACTTTAAGCATAATTTTAGTAGAAAATATGTTTTCTCATTGATTTCTTTACCATTTTGTTACATGATTTGGGTAATATGTCTTAGTGCCACCATTTGAATTGGAAGAGTCACCTTCTCTTCAAGATAACTTCACTAATTGTCATACTTTGACAACCTATTTCCTTAACATGTAGTTTTTTATGCATGGACACTGAACAATTTTGATGTCCATGGCTTTTTTAAAGGTCATGTCAAGGGATTGTACCATGGGATATATCTCGAGAACAATCTATTTCCGGTTTGAATATAAAAAAATATATATACCCTGATGAGCTACAGAGCCCATGGCTCTATTTTTTTTACTAGGATTCATTAATAAGGTATACTTAAAAGAGATTTGTATTGTTTCTCTCCATAAAATAGTGCCATGGGCTCTGTAGCTCACCATGATTTATATTGTTTGATGCTGAAGACTGAAATAGATAGTTCTCCAGATAAATCCCATGGTCACCAAAACTGTTCAGTATCAGTGCATAAAGGAAACTCACCATTTCAAAAGTATATCTGGCCATTCATTATCCATTGTGGACCCACATTACTGCTAGACTTGTCTTATTATAATACGTATGATGGTTGAGCGGTGAGGTAAGTGATGAGCTTCTTCTTCTTGTAGGCAATGATGGACCGTGAACAAAAGGATAAACTGCCCTCAATGCAGGTCAGCTTTATCGACAGTATCTGTATGCCAGTCTATGAGGTAAGCAATTAACTTTCTCATTCAACTTAACTTTCATCACACTGTTCACATGTTTCGCTCATCAGGCCTAATGGCTTGGCATGGCTTCCGTCCGTCCATTAACTTTTCACTTTTTAGCTCATCTGGCCTGAAAGGCCCGATGGGCTTATGGCATGGCATGGTGTCCGGCGTCCGTCCGTCCGTCCATCCGTCTGTAAACTTTTCGCATTTTCGTCTTCTTCTCCAGAACCAATTAGTCTAGGGAGATGAAATTTTATGTGCAGACTCCTTGGCCAATGGGGATTCTAAATTATCAGGTAGATTACCATGACCCCTTAACCACAAATGGGGTCACAGGGGTCACAACCATAAAGCCTATTTTAATCTTCTTTTCCAGTGCCAAAAGGTGTAGAGAGCTGAAAAGTTTTGTGCAGTCTCCTTGGCTAATGAGGATTCTAAATTGTTGATTTGATGACCCCCCTAACCCTAAATATGGATCACTGGGTTACTACATGTACCTATAAAAACCATTGTAGCAAGGTTTGAATGGTACTCTTGAGAGTTGATGTGCTCTTCACTTCAGACTAAGGGAGGTAATCCCAAATATGTGAGTTTTTAGCCTGAAAGGCCCGATGGGCTTATGGCATGGCATGGCATGGCGTCCGTCCGTCCGTAAACTTTTCGCTTTTTCGACTTCTTCTCCAGAACCAATGACTCTAGAGAGCTGAAATTGTATGTGCAGACTCCTTGGCCAATGGGGATTCTAAATTGTAGATTGCGTGACCCCATGACCCCAAATGGGGTCACAGGGGTCACATCCTTAAAAACCTATTTTCATCTTCTTCTCCAGTTACAAAAGGTCTAGAGAGCTGAAAAGTTGTGTGCAGACTCCTTGGCCAATGGGGATTCTAAATTGTAGATTTCATGACCCCATGACCCCAAATGGGGTCACAGGGGTCACATCCTTAAAAAACTATTTTCATCTTCTTCTCCAGTTCCAAAAGGTCTAGAGAGCTGAAAAGTTGTGTGAAGACTCCTTGGCCAATGGGGATTCTAAGTTGTAGATTTAGTGACCCCGTGACCCCAAATGGGGTCACAGGGGTCACAACCTCAAAAAGCTATTTTCATCTTCTTCTCCAGTTCCAAAAGGTCAAGAGGGCTGAAAACTTGTGTGCAGACTCCTTTGCCAGTGGGGATTCTAAATTGTAGATTTCGTGACCCCATGACCTCATTTGGGGTCATAGGGGTCCCAACCTTAAAAGGTCTAGAGAGCTGAAAAGTTGTGTGAAGACTCCTTGGCCAATGGGGATTCTAAGTTGTAGATTTAGTGACCCCGTGACCCCAAATGGGGTCACAGGGGTCACAACCTCAAATAGGGGTCACAACCTTAAAATTCTAGTTTCATCTTCTTCTGTGGGTCACAGGGGTCATGATCTAAAAACCTATTGTATGTGATAACACATTGTAAACAATCTTATTATCTGACCTGAGATATCTTTACTAGGATAGATCTGATACTGAGTTTTCTTTTGCAGGCTTTTAGAATTGTGTCTCCAAACATGGACCCGCTGTTGTCTGGCTGTCAGATGAACAGAGAGCGCTGGTTGGAACTCTCAGATGCTCAAAAGGAAATGTTTGAGAACTTACCAGAAAATACAGAGAAGAACAAAGATGAAAACGAAGAGAAGTCCTGACGGTTACCAAACTGTTGCACATCATAAGATGTCAGACTATCACTTCTCTGTGTGATGTTCCGGGCTCTCTTATCAGAATCATTCCTATTTAAAGGGTACCACAGCTTGTGGAATCTTCTCAGTCAGCTTATTCTCTCAGTGAAGCTGTGTGACTGTTCTTGGTCTAGACAGTATACGTCTGTTCTCTGTGTCAGGGCTGTGAGTCTGGTCTTTGTCTAGACAGTATACGTCTGTTCTCTGTGTCAGGGCTGTGAGTCTGGTCTTTGTCTAGACAGTATACGTCTGTTCTCTGTGTCAGGGCTGTGAGTCTGGTCTTTGTCTAGACAGTATACGTCTGTTCTCTGTGTCAGGGCTGTGAGTCTGGTCTTTGTCTAGACAGTATACGTCTGTTCTCTGTGTCAGGGCTGTGAGTCTGGTCTTTGTCTAGACAGTATACGTCTGTTCTCTGTGTCAGGGCTGTGAGTCTGGTATTTGTCTAGACAGTATACGTCTGTTCTCTGTGTCAGGGCTGTGAGTCTGGTCTTTGTCTAGACAGTTTAGTATGTTCCCTGTGTCAGGGCTGTGTGTCGTGTGTGTCCATCTGGGCTGTGTGTCTGGTTATGCCTGTTTCTACTGTTGTCTAGGCAGTACTAGCTTTTGTCTAGATCGTGTCTCATAAAAATGAGAGTGTGCCGGAGTGGAGCTGGAGTCTGCCAGGGTTAGTTATCTGCAAGGTGTTCAGTACAGAGGAGCTTAACCCTTAACTTGCGAGACCCATGTTGGTCCGGGACGACCATAGACAATTCCTAGGTGGGTGGCCGCAAATCACAGAGCCAGACCTCTACTAACATGCATGGTGTTTCCCGTATCGAGATGCGAGATATCATGTCTCTGTGCATCGCTCCATGAGAAGCTCTGTATTAATGCCTCCCAGTTCGCCACAATAACCAGTCTTTGTCAATGTCCGGTCCAAATATCCAGCAAAAATCACACCAAATTGCATGTGCATTGTTGACCCGTAATGCATCGATAATTAGCTTTACAAAATGCCAATTTTGCCGGTCTTTGCTCCGTAGCCTTATCTCCCTGGGGCTAATTAGCAGCCCCGACTAGGTCAGGGCTGCTCCTAGTCGTGGCTGCTATCAGTGTTTGTGCACTTTCCACTGCCGCCGCCGCACTCTGTTCTGACTATAACTTTTTTATGATAGGGTTTTAACAACTCATATACATATATTCAAAGGTCAAGGTCATGAGTTATAAAATCACTGAAAAAATGCTTGTAAACTCTCTAGCTTTAACACTAATGTTCTTCGAGGCTTATATTTGGTATAAATCATCTATGGAGGAGTACCAAATTTCTATCCGTCAAATGTCAAGGTCACATTGAGGTCACGATTTGGACATGATGCGCAAAAATGCTGTATCATAGCTATTTTCACTTTAAATCATCATAGGATAGTTATTTACAATGAAGGGTGATCAATCTGTGTGTGACCTTGAATGTCAAAGGTCAAGGTCACGTGATAAGGTCAAGGTCACCAGATCTGAAAACACCAAATAACTTCAGGCTCTTATTCAGTGTATATCAACTAGGAAGAAAGGTCAAGATTTGAAAAGGTTTTCACTAAAATCTGTCAAAGGTCACAGCGAGGTCACAACTTTAGCATACATTTGCTAACATGCCTTATTTCAACTATCAACACTTTGAGTTATCACATGATTGTTATACACAATGAAAAGGGATCATTGACTGTGTGACCTTGAAGGTCTAAGGTCATACCTTACTTGCGCACTTCATGTCTTCTGAACCATTGGGTTGTTTTCAACTTTTTCAAAAAAATAAAGACACAGCAAACGCAATGAAAAAGTAATTTAAGGACTAAATAGAAATACACAACGTAAGGGTTAATGTTAATAAGTTTACAGAGCTGCTAGCATCATCAGCAGCTGAATACTGACAAACATTCTCTGTGTCTCTCTGTGTGTATAGTGTGTGTCTCTTGTAAGGAAGGAAGTCAAGGGCTCCAGCATAGGCTATCTAACTGTTACCATTGTTGTAAGACGACCAGTCATGAAAGAAGTGTGGAAAGATCTCTTGTTTCGCCGTCCTCTTCACGGAGCTGAGTACATTTCACACCAGTGTAATTGTGTTAGTTAGGTTCAAAACCAGGCAGCATCATAGACACAATGTGTTCTGCACAAGTCATCTCATAATACTGATCTCATATCCATCTGATGTGCTTACAAAAGCTTTAACCTTATACTGAAAAACCATGCTGTTTTATACTCATACATGTAATTCACTTTGATTGTTACCGTATACACATATGCCTGTAATATCACACAATGTTTGTTATACACATATGCATGATATATTATCACACAATGTTTGTTATACACATATGCATGTAATATCACGCTATGTTTGTTATTATACACATATATGCATGCAATATCATGCTATGTTATTTATACACATATATGCATGATATATCACACTATGTTTGTTATACACATATATGCATGATATATCTCACCACAGACCATAGCTGATCAAACTGTGTACACATATGCATGTAAAATCACATTTTGTTTCATTTGTTACATTTACCAATGGTTACCATACATCTCAGCAATTCGTATTTTTGCAAACAAAATTGCAGTGGGAGCTGTAGGTGCACTGCATATACAGTGGAGCGTGGGAGCTGTAGGTGCACTGCATATACAGTGGAGTGTGGGAGCTGTAGGTGCACTGCATATACAGTGGAGTGTGGGAGCTGTAGGTGCACTGCATATACAGTGGAGTGTGGGAGCTGTAGGTGCACTGCATATACAGTGGAGCGTGGGAGCTGTAGGTGCACTGCATATACAGTGGAGCGTGGGAGCTGTAGGTGCACTGCATATACACCGGAGCGTGGGAGCTGTAGGTGCACTGCATATACAGTGGAGCGTGGGAGCTGTAGGTGCACTGCATATACACCGGAGCGTGGGAGCTGTAGGTGCACTGCATATACAGTGGAGCGTGGGAGCTGTAGGTGCACTGCATATACACCGGAGCGTGGGAGCTGTAGGTGCACTGCATATACAGTGGAGCGTGGGAGCTGTAGGTGCACTGCATATACAGTGGAGCGTGGGAGCTGTAGGTGCACTGCATATACAGTGGAGCGTTGGAGCTGTAGGTGCACTGCATATACACCGGAGCGTGGGAGCTGTAGGTGCACTGCATATACAGTGGAGTGTGGGAGCTGTAGGTGCACTGCATATACAGTGGAGCGTGGGAGCTGTAGGTGCACTGCATATACAGTGGAGTGTGGGAGCTGTAGGTGCACTGCATATACAGTGGAGTGTGGGAGCTGTAGGTGCACTGCATATACAGTGGAGCGTTGGAGCTGTAGGTGCACTGCATATACAGTGGAGCGTGGCTGTAGGTGCACTGCATATACAGTGGAGCGTGGGAGCTGTAGGTGCACTGCATATACAGTGGAGCGTGGGAGCTGTAGGTGCACTGCATATACAGTGGAGCGTGGGAGCTGTAGGTGCACTGCATATACACCGGAGCGTGGGAGCTGTAGGTGCACTGCATATACACCGGAGCGTGGGAGCTGTAGGTGCACTGCATATACAGTGGAGCGTGGGAGCTGTAGGTACACTGCATATACAGTGGAGCATGGGAGCTGTAGGTGCACTGCATATACAGTGGAGCGTGGGAGCTGTAGGTGCACTGCATATACAGTGGAGCGTGGGAGCTGTAGGTGCACTGCATATACAGTGGAGCGTTGGAGCTGTAGGTGCACTGCATATACAGTGGAGAGACTTACTGTAATTGCTCCTTCTTCAGCAGTCTCAAACCTGACAGACTGGAAGGTTACGGGTACACTCTACATTGTATTTCAAAGAAATCCCTCCACCAACAGGCGTCTGTCTCGGACTCTCTTTTTACAAAATAATTACTTTCCTGTACTCTATTCGGTTAAATTCCAATGAGCATTTAAATATGATAATGTTGTTATGTGTGTATTTCAGTCATTGGATTATCAAGTTTATTTCCTATCCCTCAATCATATCAGTAATTTACACAAGTTCATTTTGCATTGTACATATACAACATCTGTTGTTATCCCATTTAATAACAAAGTTCAACAATGTCATTATATATTTATTCTTTAATTACGTGTTGATGATAATGCTCAGTCTAAAGCTACTCAGGGGCTAGCTACACAATCTGATGACTGAGTGCTGCAGCTGCTGTGGCAGTCTGCTCATCTTATGTCATGATCAAACTTCTTTCTGCTTTTATACGTACCCATATCAAAACAAGAAACAGTATAGGATGATTTCCCAGGATAATTGAACCATGTATATATGTGTAATGTTGATAGAAGAACATAGTGTGTCAATGAATGTATGTATGTATGTATGTATGATATGTATGTATGATGTGTATGTTTGTATGTATGTATGTATGTATGTATGTATGTATGTATGTATGTATGTATGTATGTATGTATGTATGTATGTATGTATGTATGTATGTATGTATGTATTTATGTATGTATTTATGTATGTGTGTCCTGTCTTGCTTGGTCTCCGTCCATGTGAATAATCCTCTGAGTTGGCCTATCAGCCCTTGTCTCTCTCAATGGGCCGGGTCGCTAAGTAGTTCACACTCAACAGTGCACACACACACGCTTCCAGTTTGTACAAGACCTGTTTAGTGTGACAGCAAGAAAAGATGCTGGAGCTCCTGTAAACAGAGGGCCTGGGTTCTGTACAGGATGGTGCTGGAACTAGCTCCTGTATACGGAGGGCCTGGGTTCTGTACAGGATGGTGCTGGAACTAGCTCCTGTATACGGAGGGCCTGGGTTCTGTACAGGATGGTGCTGGAACTAGCTCCTGTATACGGAGGGCCTGGGTTCTGTACAGGATGGTGCTGGAACTAGCTCCTGTATACGGAGGGCCTGGGTTCTGTACAGGATGGTGCTGGAACTAGCTCCTGTATACGGAGGGCCTGGGTTCTGTACAGGATGGTGCTGGAACTAGCTCCTGTATACGGAGGGCCTGGGTTCTGTACAGGATGGTGCTGGAACTAGCTCCTGTATACGGAGGGCCTGGGTTCTGTACAGGATGGTGCTGGAACTAGCTCCTGTATACGGAGGGCCTGGGTTCTGTACAGGATGGTGCTTGCGACCTGACATTTAGTGTGTCCAGCCCACAGGCTGACCGCTACCCACGCACCTTGTGATATCACACTCTGTTTCTCTCTCTCCACACTTGTCTGCACTCATGTGATATTACACTTTCTATCAAGTGGAGAAAGCAGCAAATATACTCGTAACTTATTGATTAAACAAACAATTGTATACTCTAACTTTGTGTATCTTGTGTGTTGAAGCAATGAGTTTATAATTGATAACTCAGCATGGACTTTCAGCCTGTGCCTCCAGAGATGAAGATATCTTGACAAAAACAGATCAACAAATTGAAACTATCATTTAGCTTTGTAATGAAATTTTATGGAATTAATTGTACAAACACTCCAGACATGGATGATGAATTGAACTTTTACAGAATATTAAGTTTGTTCCAAAATCTTTTTAGGCTATAATAATTAAGAAATTATAAATTATAAATTTTCAAATACAAATTAAATGTCTAAGGCTAATCTGTGACAAGCATCTCACATGGGAAGCTCAAAGACTTAGATGTTCAAAGGACATTAATGTCCACAAAGCAATCTCTGACAGAGGCTGGGGAGCAAATAGGCAAACCTTACTAAATTATATACCTACCTAATAATGTCCAAATATACAACATGCCAAATTCTCACCAAACAGCATACTTAACACAGTACAATCTAACAAGCATTACAAATCATTGTCACAAAAGTGACATATGCCCCCTACCGCAATCAAGAAGTGACCTTGAAAATGAGGTCAAGATCACACAAATCAACTGGTGTCTGTGTATTCCCAAAAATGAAGACTAGTACCAAATTTAATAAAATAGAGCCATTGGCTCTAGCTCATAAGATTTTATATAATGATAAAATATTAATATTTACTTAAAGATCCACTAACCCCGACCATATCACTTTTCGGTTTTTATTCAAGCATATTCCAAGATGACGAGGATTCCACTTGATATTTGTCAATTCAACCAATAAACATCTTTATAACGCCTTTTTAAAACGCCGCTCAATTACGCCTCATAAAACTTTAGCCGAGAGCGAATTCCGCTTGCTTGGCCTTGTGACGTAATACACAGGAGTCGCTTGGCGTCTAATGACAGAATCCACTAGATTTAGCCTAACATAATTGCCTAAATAACATATTTACCTGTGTCCTTATCCAACAAAATTACATATATACACGCCCCGTAAAACGTACTACAACTGGCAGCAGATGTCAACACTGTTTAGTACTCGATGTGACCATTGCGGGACCCGTAATTCTGCAATGTGTTTTGGAACAATTCTTATCGTTGCCCAATATGGCGGCGGCACGCATGTCAGATGATGAAGATGTTCAAACGTCACAGAGATCTATTACACATTTCATACGGATTATAACGGTGTTAACACGCCTCATTCATGTTGAATAATTTTTGTTTTCACATTCGTCTTTAAGCAAAATAACAAAATATATTTCAGTATTTTTGTTTATCAATGTAGCAATATGTAATAAGTGATGTAGTTGCGTTATTGACACTCTAACTTAGATAAATATTAAATAAGAGGGGAAATCTACACGACTGAACTATAGTACACACGGCCATGGTGAGTTGATAAAAGTTCTATAGTTCCAATACTTTCATTTGAAATTGGGAAAGATACGTTTTCCATATTTTTATCCGAAGTGATTTAAACATTATTTTATTTCCACAAACATATGAATTGAGCATCAAAAACTACATGTAATATAAAATGCAAGGCCTTTTATATAACATGCTAGGAAAATGGTAGTGGTATTACACTGAATCTAAGTAATTGTAAATGTACACGACTATAGATTTAAAGATAGCCCGAATATGTTCTTCTAAAAAGTGTAAACCAGTAACATTGATGAAAATTATAGAATTTTCTTAGTTGTAATGAAACTATTCTATTAGCACCATGAGAAATATTGACGCAGTAGATTTCAAGCTATAGACACTCTTCAAACACAAAATCAAGCACACACAAAAAAACAACTAATAATGGCGTTTATAATTTTTAGAAATTGCATGATCTTTTTTTATTTTTGAATTGTCAGTTATTCATTTCAAAACATATTGTAGCTTATAAGATAACATAACACTCCACTCGATTGGGAAAAGAACAAATCTAAAATCAGCGGTTGAATATCGAAACATGCTCCTAAAACTCTGAAATTACTCCCTACGGACGCACAAATACCCATTCTATCGGAAACTTGTAATGTCAAAACGTTCTTATCATGTTTTAAACGAATTTTCGACGAAAATCGGCAAATCGCCTAAGGATTTCATTAAGCAACTCCTGTGTATGACGTCACATCGCTAACGAAGGTTATGCTACACTGAGGGGCCGCGGCAAACTGTTTCAAGAATGAGATAATGAGCAGGCTAAATTTACTCACTTTGAAGGGCTATATCTTAATGAGTAGGTGACGCTTTGAAATAATCGTTTGTGTTTTGCTAACTTGAAAGTATTGTCTATATGAATAAACGAATCAACATGAAAAAAACAGAGAGATGATATTATCTTTAAATGAAATATGATAAAAGTTACAAAAAGATGGTCTTACAATAATAAATATTTCATACAATTTTTGGTAGACTCTCAATTCTTAATTCCAATTTAGAATCCCAATTGGCCAAGGAGTCTGTACACAACATTTCAGCTCTCTGGACCTTTTGGAGCTGGAGAAGAAGATGAAAATAGGTGTTTAGAGTCGTGACCCCTGTGACCCTATTTGGGGTGAAGGGGTCACCAATTTTACAATTTAGAATCCCCATTGGCCAAGGAGTCTGTACACAAAAGTTTAGCTTCCTAGACCAAGTGGTTCTGGAGAAGAAGACGAAAATGTGGAAAGTTTACAGACGGGAGGACGGATGCTTGACACCATGCCATGCCATAAGCCAATCAGGCCTTTCAGGCCAGAAAACTTTCAAAAAGCTGAAACACCCATTATCTACATGATATGAGGAGGCTGTATACCAAATTTGGTGAAGATTGGTCAAGTAGTTTTAAAGTACTGCTCTGGAAACAAACCCTACCTTTCAAATAGAAAGGGTCAAAATTGATACCACGGAAACAAAAACAAAATAGAGCCAAGGTCTCTGTAGGTAATCAGGATTTGTATTGTTATAATAAATTTTCTCAGCTTGTTCTAGAGCTTACTGGAGAAGAAGATGAAAATAGTTTTTAGGGTTGTGACCACTGAGACCACATTTGGGGTCACGAAATCTACAGTTTAGAATCCCCAATAGCCATGGAGTCTGCACACAGTTTTTCAGCTCTTTAGACTTTTTGGAACTGGAGAAGAAGATGAAAATAGCTTCTTAAGGTTGTGACCCCTGTGACCCCAATTGAGGTCATGGGGTCACACAATCTACAATTTAGAATCCCTGTTGGCCAAAGAGTTTGCACACAACTTTTCAGCTCTCTAGATCTTTTGGAACTGGAGAAGAAGATGAAAATAGGTTTTTAAGGTTGTGACCCCTGTGACCCCAATTGAGGTCATGGGGTCACAAAATCTACAATTTAGAATCCCTGTTGGCCAAAGAGTTTGCACACAACTTTTCAGCTCTCTAGACCTTTTGGAACTGGAGAAGAAGATGAAAATAGGTTTTTAAGGTTGTGATCCCTGTGACCCCAATTGAGGTCATGGGGTCACAAAATCTACAATTTAGAATCTCTGTTGGCCAAAGAGTTTGCACACAACTTTTCAGCTCTCTATTCCTTTTGGAACTGGAGAAGAAGATGAAAATAGGTTTTCAAGGTTGTGACCCCTGTGTCCCCAATTGAGGTCACGGGGTCATGAAATCTACAATTTAGAATCCCCATTGGCCAAGGAGTCTGCACACAACTTTTCAGTTCTCTAGACCTTTTGGAACTGGAGAAGAAGATGAAAATAGGTTTTTAAGGTTGTGATCCCTTTGACCCCAATTGAGGTCACGGGGTCATGAAATCTACAAATTAGAATCCCCATTGGCCAAGGAGTCTGCACACAAAATTTCAGTTCCCTAGCCAAGTGGTTCTGGAGAAGAAGACGAAAATGCAAAAAGTTTACAGACGGACGGACAGACACTGGACACCATGCCATGCCATAAGCCCATCGGGCCTTTCAGATTAGATGAGCTAAAAATTTATTTTATTTGTTTATTTATCTATTATTGAAGATTGGTCAAGTAGTTTTAGAGGTATGCTCCTGAAATAAAACCAATGCCAACGCCGACGGAAACTCAACCAAAAACAATATGTCTCCTGACCCTTCGGGGGGGGGGACATAATTTCAGAGGTCAAGTGACGGAACTTATTTTTGATAATTAAAATGATTTCACAGGTGTTAACACTTCGAATGCATATACTTATGAATAGAAATTTAGGTAAATATATATGCTTTGAGTCATATACATTAATTGGAGAAATGACAAAACAATAATTGTGCAATTCATAGGGCAGCAAAATTTATTATGATCAAGCAGTGCCTTAACATCTTCATCATGAGTTGAATTACGAGTAAGTCTACTGTGCAAACATTTTACTCGCAGGTAACAAAGGCAGTTCGAGTAACATTTTCATTTATCCAACATCCATCTTCACTCATCCACACATAAGAGTTGTATCAATGGGATTTGAGAATTAGCAACTTAATATTTATTTTAGCTCTCTGTGTTTCATGTGGTATGTGATATATGCAACAACTGGAAGGGAAGCAACTCTCAACCCTTAGTGATAGACTCACGGGACGCCAGTTCAAATTCGCGATCCTAACTTACAATATTTTTCATTTGAAAATCATTGTATTTTGAAATGTATTAAAATATTGAAAGTTCAGATCATGCCAAAATATCAATTATGTTCACTGAAAGCATCATTTAGGAAGCATTATTTTGTGTCAATTTGCATATATCAATACGCGGAATTCTCAATTAAGAATAAACACTATGTAATTGAGCTTGCCAAGCGTCCAAAAATGCGATGTTTATTCCTAATGCAGGATACTCACCATCCTAAAACACAAGTACATGATTCATCTTTATCATACATACTATATCCTACATCTACCATTATCAAGAAATCTAATCGTCATTGAGTTAGACATTTGACATGACAACGACCAACCCCTATTAGAAAAAGAAAAGATAACAAAATTTATCACTTTTCAAACAAAATTATTATTATCACTTGGTATTTTTGCTTCCAAATTCAGTGCAAATTGAGGTCAGGTTATCACATGCTGTTAAAATCAAATACAAATCTAGAACAAATGTATTTCTTTAATTTTATTCATAGACAAATGTAAAAACATATGATGAAATATCAGAAATATATTTAAAATTAAAAAAATTGAGCCATTGACTCTGTAGCTCATCAATATTTGCATGATTTATTATCTAAGGTTGAAGATCTAAATTAAATTTCTGTAATACATTTTCAAAACTTTTGTCAAAATACAGACCCGTGCCAGTTATATTTGTATGGAAACATTATTTCCATAGACTTGTTTAGTCTAGGATAAATAATTTTCATGAAATAAGTTTTGTCGCCGTGTTAAAATTTTCACCGACGTGTATATTTATTGATCAAATTACTGTCATTCCCTACATAAATAATAGAAAATTAAACTTTATTATTAGGATTAGGATGCAGGGCATGCAGCCAAGATGATTCATCACAAACCTGATAAATGTGAATAAAATCCGATAAATATCCTATCTATGAAAATTACTTATCCCAGACTAAATTAACATGCAAGTCTATGTAAATAAGGTCATCGTACAAATATAACTGGCATGGATCTGTACCTTAAAAGGCTTTAAAAATACTTAAAAAGCAAAATTTCATTTGTTTACTAAACACAATACAGTATTAAATGTCCCTTTCTACTGTACTATTGCTCTCCCAAGTTCCACATTTCTATTAATCAATACCCAGGTCAGATTAAGGTTAGCTTTGATGATGCAAGAATGATTGAGGCGGTCCTTATGTCACTCAAACTGAAATTCAGCTGCTCAAGATTATCAGCTATATTTCACTTAATTTTGGTGCTACAATAATACAAATGGGTGCATTAGAATGGTCAAGATCTATATGATTACTTCAAAATTTCATCAGAGCCCTTAAATGGTGAACCATTTTATTTTGCACCCCCTATCATGCCCTTTTATTGGGAGAAGGGTAATCAAATTACAAATCTTAGTCTCCATCCATGAAATATCATATTCCAAATATTTTAGCTTTCTAACGTTAATGGTTATTGAGGAGAAGTTTCTTAAAGATTTTAGGGTGAACAGCCCCTGCCATGCCATGTTTGAAAAGGGACCAAGACCAAATGAACGAACTTAAAGTATTCATGTAACAAAGATGTTATTCTGAAAGTTTAAGCTTCCTAACTCAAACTGTTTCAGAGAAAAATTCATTTAATAATTTTCACCAAAATGTCTGCCACACCCATATTTGAGGTGGTGTGAGGACCACATGACCAAACTTTGACCTACTAGGTGCAAAAGTATCTCCCCACAAAATGTCAGCTTATGGCTTCAGCAGTTCTTGAGAAGAAGTCACAAATGAATACAGACAATGTCCAAGGAAAATGTAAAAAGTTTATGGATATCGCCTGGCGGATGACAGATGGTAGTCCAGACCATAAGCACATCTGAGGCCTTATTCTCGAAATGTTCGTAGCCTTAAGAATTCTTAACTTTGGTCGTAACCCATGTGTTAAGAATGGGCCTAAGAAGTTCGTAGCGCTACGAATGTTTCCAGAATAAGGGCCTGATGAGCTAAAGACTATGTTAATTACCGAGGATAGAAAACCTTTAAATGGTGTATAAACATATGTGACGTAATTGTCATAATTTTACAAATCTGATGCTCTCTGTAAAACCTGAAAACAATCCAGCAGGTTAAAAGTTCTAACATAACATAAACATAGAACCACTGGCTCTGTAGCTCATCAGGAATTGCTTGTTTTTTTATTTGAGGTTGAAGACATAGTGAATAAGTAATTGGTTTAACATTGCTTATACAGAATAAGGTTTATATTATGCAATTATAACTCCTGGAAAAGATATTTCTACAAACGATTGCAACATTCTAGCGCTTACTTAAAACTGTTCACAGTCTGTGCATGTAAGGTGTTGGGCATAAAACTATTATTGGTGCAAGATGAGTGGGATCTATCTTAATTCTAATGGCAGAGACTTAGGGTTTGGATCATTTTATTTATTCTAAAGATTTAGCTATAGGCATTCTCTAAGTGGCTTTAAAAAAATTGTTAAAGGTTTTAGGCAAATGCGTGCCACCACTGTGAGAGGGAAGGGGCAGGAGCAAATGAACTCCATGTACTGTTGGCTCTGTAGCTAACCATGATTTGCATCAGCATGATGTGTATTATTTTGTCAAAATGAATTAAATGTAAAAAATTATTAATAATTTTTTCCCTTCCCAAACCTCATGCAATAATCGCTATTTCCACTGCATCTCCCCCTCCCAAAGGACAGCAACTGTTGTCTCCAACCCTGACCCTCAGCTTCTTAATAGTTCAAACTTACTGAGCTTGACAACTGTGCATTGTAATGCCTTGGGTGGCAATTAACTGGGTCCCAGCCAATCTAATGATCCTCAGTACCATTACTGCCCCTATACACACACCGTATTCCAACGGGAAACCACAGAGCTATGCACCTGCAACCAATATACAATGATAACACCAACAAATAGTGAATACACAATGAGGGCGAGTGTGGAACCACTGCCACTACCTTATTTGACGGAAAAATTTTAACAAACTATATTCTCAAGGGAATAAACGTAATTCTGTAATTCTGTAATTCCCATGCCAACTGATTTCAAAGAAGAAATCATTTGGAAAAATGACTGCCATGCCCATATTTGAAGGGGCTTCAGGCCCAAATGTACATACTTTGATCCCCTAGGTTCTGAAAGGAGCTGACAATGTGAAAACGTTTATGGACGATGTCTCACAGACGAGAGACAGAAGTCTGACAACAGTCCATGCCATAAGCCAATCTAACCTTTCAGGCCTGATGAGCTAAAAATATTAAAAGTTCAAGAACCATGGCCAATGCCATAAGCCCAGATGAGAAGAATATAATTTACAAATGCATCTTTACAGTCCATTTTCTATAAAGACCTTGGCCAACATTCACAAAGCTACCTTAGTGTAGAGCGTTAATACGAGTAGGCATCACATTCATGTATGGTCACCAAAGTGTTGAGTATGGCTACAAGTAGGCATCACATTGACTTATGGTCACCTGGCAAGTGGGCCATCATGAATATGCCAAGCTTGCATTAAACTGAATACATCAAAGCTAATCAAGCTGTGAAGAGATAAGTACATTGTGTTGAGGATTATCCTTCCACACATAGAACCTTGCAAATTTTGAAGCTTTCAAAATGGCTTTCATTCAACCACTCGCCATGATTCTTGTAGAATTACTAAAACAAAGTTATAAACACTGGTGAAAACTGTCCTTTTTCTAATCATATATTTCATCTAGCTTGTTATTTCAAAGTTCTGATGAAACAATTTGCACATTGTCCATTAAGTTGAATGCTATTCAGTGTTGATGAGAGTCTCGAGCTCTCTAGATGTCCAGTTGCAGCAGAGCTCCAAGCTCTGTGAAGACACTTGCTGCTCCAGGGTTCACTGCACACACCACACACAGGACAGGTCAGGTCTACTTGGGCACTTCTCTGTGCTTGCCCCAACCATGAAAGCACTTGGTGAACTTCTTGTGTTCCTTGTACTTCATTGCCAACAGGAGTTTGCGTGGTCGATCCGGTTGCTTTATACGCAGATGCTGGATATAAACCTGCAACAAGAGTTAGAGAATAACCAACTACGTACGAGATACGGAGAAATATGCAGAAGTCAAAATGATGTTCAAAGTGGCAAGCCTTGGCTGGCAACTGACCATCATTTTGACAGGTGCATATTTCCCGAATCACTCCTACAGAGGTTATCTACATATATATTACCCATTACATTCAATTAAAACAAGCAGTTGACATGAATGTGACATGATCCCCTGTCGCAAATTAATACTCCAAAATTGGTGTAAGATAATGATCAGAATCCATTGAACAGTTCTTTTGATGCTGATCCCACCGACAAGCTTAACATGTCGAAAAAAAGTTCCGCTGTGATCTTGAGAATAATGTCAAGATCACCAAAATTTAATCAAATCTTTGTATTCCCTAGGGGTGCTTTGTGTAAGATATGATGAAATTCCAGTGAATGCTTCTTTAGATATCCTGCTGACAAGCTTAACATGCAAGTTAAGATGCTGGAAAATTCAAAGTTCCGCTGTGACCTTGAGAATAATGTCAAGGTCATCAAAATTTAATCAGCCCTTTGTCTTCTCTAGGAGAAGCTATGTGTGAGATATGAAGAGAATCCAGTGAACTGTTCTTTAGATATCTCGTTGACAAGGGTTAAATGACAAAGTCTCATTGTGACTTTAAAATGAAGGTCAAGGTCACAAAACTATGCAGGACATTACTCTCTCCATGATGAGCCCATGTGTAAAATATGAAAAGAATCTAGTTAATATTACTTGAGTTTTTTCCATTTCGTACGTATGTACGTACGGACAGACGCAGCTGAATACTATATCCCCTGCTTCGCACTAAACACGCGGCAGGGTTAATAACATTTACGAACAACAAACATCTCTCTTTGAGACTGTAGAAAGTGACATTGATCAACTGATTTGTATTCATGCCTGTTTTACACCAACATCTCCAGTGGTCAAACACTCTAGCAAATAGTTCTTTTATAACACGGCGAGAAACTTATATAATTACTGTGTTTGAATAATCCATTACAAAGTTTTCATATATGACACACATTTTACTTTTATAAGTATACATGTATGGTACGACCTCAAATTACTTCCCTCAATATTTTTGCCTTATTGAAGCAAAGTGTTGTAACGAAAATTAGTAAAACCTGTCATTTATTTTTAAACCCATCTGAAGTTTGACCAACATTTCGTCTAAGAAATGTGGTTTCAGTTCACATCATGATGGTGAAGTCAGAAGTGAAGTAACCAATTACAACAACAAATCATTGGACCCATGAATTGTCTACCTAGCGAAATATTTATCGTAATGGTTGTTGTGTGGAAAAGGACACCCATGTGTAGGATTCCTTTGGATCGAGCTAGGTCATGATTGAACTGCAGCTACATAAAATGACAGGTTTGATCTCATTCTGTGCGCTTATTCTGATTCAGAAAAAAACCCAGAATAGTAGATCGTTTAATATTTTCTGATGTTGACTGCCATTGATGGTTAGGTATAGTTAAGATAAAAAAGTAGTCATGGAGTGAACATTCTTGTATCCCGATATTCATGGTTTTAGTCTGTTGGCAGCCATGTTTATTTACAAACCAAAACAATGACAATACGAAGCCGTTAACATGTTTCCAAAATATAAACAATATCTTGTGAATTAAAGTACTAATGACAATGAAAATAAATAAATCTATTATCATTTTAAATATATAGAATGTTTTTATATTCTTCATCTCAGTTTTTCTTTTTGAAATCGAGATGTTTGGCAGGGAGTTCGGCATATTATTTATCAATGAAATAAGAAAATAGTACCGTCAACAAATCGTATTGTCATTCTCTGGCTACTGACCAATCACCATTTGAGAATCACTTAAAAGCACATGTGCGAATATCACAAAACTACTCCCCAGTGTATTCTAACCTGTATGGGTAATACATGCCTGTACTCACTGCATGCTTCTGTACTTACCTGTCAGACACTACTCAGAGAAATCTTTGTATCACATGATATGCTTGGGGTCATATCTGATATCAATACCGCTAGCCCATACTACCACTTTCATTATGTAATGGTACGGTGCACATTTCTTAATATATGGTTTCATGCTTGTAACTGTTTGAGGAAAAGTGTGAAATATATTGAACAATGATCATGAATTTTTTATTTTCTAACCAATCCTAAAACAATCTTTATCCGTAGTGTTCGAGAGGCATTCTGGAGTCTGGTGTTATAAGGAAGGCAAGGATATTTATGGATGATCATGCTTGATGACAGTATAAGGTCCGAAAAATTGCCATTGTTAATTTGATCAGAAGATCTTCCATCAATATATGCGTGTCTTCAATATCTTTGGGTTGAAAATTCTAATAATTGTAGGGTTAAACGAGACTTACCGGAAAGTTGAAGTTCAGCCCTAATTCCGCCAACCAGTCTGGAGTGCTAGAGGTCACATGCCCACCCTTGTTCCCAACCTTATGGCATGTGACTCTAGTACTCCACATTTACTTCTTCACATGCGCATGCACACTCGTAATCTCATTGGATCTCGTTAGCACGAGACTGGTTGGTTGAATTCAGGATGACATGTAACGAATTTGATTCTCTTGGTGGAAGATACAAAAATTTAGCCTCAGATTTTCAGAGGGTTAAGTGAAGACTCTTTGGCCTCATTGGCCTTGATAATATAAACTACAAATCCTAGCTTTATGATACTCTTATGAATTGAAGGATAGGTGGAGATGACAACTATCTTCCACCTACAAGAATAATTGATTTGAGCGTATACCTGAGCACTTTTAAAAGACAGTTTGATTTCCACATCACTGGTCTTCTTGCCGACCCAGAGAAAGACCTGTTCTCCATTGTCCAGTATCATCACATCATCATCAGCAAGGTCATCCTGCACAGAGAAGATACACTTACATTCAATGTCCTCAAACGAACTTTGGCTAATTGCACTAGCTAACCCTGATTGTTTTTAGGTTACTGCGTTTCTGCTACGTGTTAGCACATTTCTTATCCAATCACAAGAGTGAATGTTGTACATATGCCTATGATATTGTTGGACATGTAATTATGTATTGTCTGCAGACCCAATGTTTACGGGACCAACTTTTCGAGTTTCTTGTTGATACATTAGATGTTGAAACGTTTGTCAGTGTATGGGATGATGATGATGTGTTTCTTATGTTTTTACTGGGGGGGATCAGGGACAAAGGCCGAAACATAAGCCCACCTGGTCTTTTAAGGTTTGATGAGCTGGAAATTAAGCCATGAAGCGTCCTACATATATTTTATCTGAACAATATCATTGAAGTAATTACCTGGCAAAAATCTGCACATTTTTCCGACACTGTGAAGTAACCCTTTTCATTAGAACAGCGAAACAAGCGGCAGCAGCTCATAAAGCTTGAGTCCTGAAAAGCATGACACCAATCAATTAAAAACATTTGTGAAAACATTGCAATTAAAATAAGATATTATGTGTTTGCTGTGTAATACCACTTTTATCATATCAAGGGAAGGTAAAAGACACATCTTTTACACAAATTTTAAAAGGATTTTTTATTAGCATTTTTAGAACTCGTAACCTTGACATTTGACCTTGAATGTGAACATGTCAAAAATTGTCTCAGGGGTATAAGTACGAAGATATTTATATGAGTTCTTAAAACCTTATTAGAAATAAGTTTGGGCCAAAAGAAAATTTTGGCGCGGCAACGACGGAAACTGACCAAAAAATGATAGCAGTCCTAGACCTAGTATGAACTGCTAATGAGAACTGAAGCCATTCATGGGTGAGTGGGGAAAACGTTGCTACGGCCAAACAGCATACTGTTTATTAGTTTTATTATATGTTATGTGTTACTATGTGAATATGTGAATATCATTATATATGTTTTAACATTTAAAATGATGCCATGGGCTCTGTAGCTCATCAGGGTTTATATTGTTTGATGTTGAAGAAATAGATTGTTCTCAACATAATTTAGTCTTACACTCAGACTCTGAAAAAGTAAATTTCACCATTTTATTAAATATTCAAAAAGAGACTGTAAACAATGGGATTTTCAGAAAAATAGGCTCCTTTTCAATAGGCTGATAGGCAGGTGTGTGGTGTGTTGGAATGTGTAACATTACCTACTGTCCCTCCATGCCTGTTGTGTGACCTGCTAGGGTAAGGGGAAAAAACTGCATTTTATAATCGCTCTAAAAAATTATTTTTCACAGTAGAAAAATGAAAATTATGGGTTGTTGTCTCAATCATACAATGATGATCTTCTAAAAATATGAGCGTCCTAGCGTTACTAGTTCCAGGAGTGAAATTGAAGGTTTGAGTTCAACACCCTGCAACGCCTATATTTGAGGAAGGATTTTTACCAAAAGAACAAATCAAAGTCTACATGTTATAAAGATGTTATTCTGAAAATTTTAGCTTTCTGCATTAAAGGGTTTTGTTGAAGACGTCGTTTAAATATTTTAGATCGGACCCCCTGCCACGCCCATATTTGAAGGGGGTCAAGTCCAAAGGAACAAACTTGACTCTACATGTAATAAAGATGTTATTCTGAAAATTTCAGCTTTCTATGCAAATTGGTTTCTGAGAAGAAGTCGTTCAAGATTTTCAGGAATCTGTCTGCTACGCCCATATTTGAGGTCCGGTCAGAACCAAATTAAAAACTAAGATCCCCTAGGTGCAAGGTACTTCCACACAAAATTTCAGCTTTCAACAAGTTAAATGTTTTAAAAAATAAATTATTTGTGAATATAATGACAAAATGTCAAAAACTATTGCCTGTTACTCCACTGATGTTTTTTTTCAGTGGATACTTAATGTAATGTTTAATGATTAACCAGTACGTGTTCAAATTACCAAGACTGCATTTCTGAATGTTATGACCATTGAAAACGATATAGATAATATTCAGTTACTCGACAGTTAGACAATTGAATTTCTGTATTTTCATAGTATGTATGACCCTTATTATTATTATTATTATTATTATTATAAATCACAATATGGATTAGGTTATGCAAGTTGTACTCAAAATGATAAAAAACACTGTTCTCAGCCTGTCAAAACTCACTTTTTTACTTTTCAGAAGTTGCAGAAGAACAGTAACATGTATGCCATTAATTCATATGTAATAACATGGAGTCTGAGAATGATGATAATAATGATAATTTTAGTAGCTTTTATTTCCTTCGAGGGCAATCATATCAGGGTTCATATTGTTCATATGATGCCCTAGTTCAAAATATCACTTTGTCATGATGACGTGGCGTCATAAACAATGCTATGACGTCACGCTTCGTCTATGACATTGGGTTATTAATTCGAGACAGCAGGTCGCCGGCCTATGGTTGAAAGTAGACTTTAGCATGTTTTCAATTATTTCATGACTTCGGTAATAAACAGAATATTATGTTTGTGTCTATGCCATATTATGTTTATGAGTATGTTTGCCTGAGTAGCAGTATATCCCTTGCTCTTGCTCGGGAAATACTAATATTCAGGCATTCGTGTGGTAAACATACTATGACATTGACACTCATATAATATCCTAAAAAATATCCAATGGCTGCAACTAAGCACTTTGGAAGAATTTCCTCTTTTCTGGAATATAAGAATGTATGGATAGTCATGCCCTCCATCTTTCTGTTAACATCCTGGTCATGAACTAAACAAGCAGAGGCTATGAATGGACCTTACATGCTCGTATGGGCGCTGTCCACCAATGCCGACCCAGAAGAAGTTCTCAGGTTCCTCCCCTTCATTGATCATCTGGATTGTGTACTGATCCTGTAACATCAGAACAACAACATACAACCTGCATTGATCATCTGGATTGTGTACTGATCCTGTAACATCAGAACAACAACATACAACCTGCATTGATCATCTGGATTGTGTACTGATCCTGTAACATTAGAACAACAACATACAATCTGCATTGATCATCTGGATTGTGTACTGATCCTGTAACATCAGAACAACAACATACAACCTGCATTGATCATCTGGATTGTGTACTGATCCTGTAACATCAGAACAACAACATACAACCTGCATTGATCATCTGGATTGTGTACTGATCCTGTAACATCAGAACAACAACATACAACCTGCATTGATCATCTGGATTGTGTACTGATCCTGTAACATCAGAACAACAACATACAACCTGCATTGATCATCTGGATTGTGTACTGATCCTGTAACATCAGAACAACAACATACAACCTGCACTGCACACTTCAAGGTATTGATGCAGACAGCAGGATACATGGACAACAAATAACAAGTCTCAAAACGAAACGAAAAGAAGCGTCTGAACATTTCGATTTCTCTGATCTGATCTCTATCAGGGTGGTCTACTTATCCTGTTCATTAGATTCACATCTCAGCAGTCAAAGGCAACAAGAGTGCTCTGAGAGCACAAGAACCCCCGGAGTTTGTCTTATTAATGAACAAACTATTCTCCAAATAAGCAGTTTAAATGTAAGAATAACTTACAAAAGATTAGATCTAATTATCTACTAGTATACTGCTTTTAACATGAGATGGTCTTCGATCAACTTGAATATTATGATATTGCCTGAATAATCTAGTGAAATTTAATAAGCATGTCAAATATCAAAGGCCTATCACATATCAATCAAATACGATGAATAAGTTTTTGAGAAATTGCATCCTATGCTAGGGTCAATGGCACAAGGTCTCAAAGATTATGAACTCAACATGTGACATCGGAAATATAACATTTTCCTTCTGGCCTATGGCCTTTGTTGACGAATTATAAGTTATGCTTTCCAATATTTTCATTTAATCAAGGTCACGGTTAGAAGGTCTAGGCATATGACTACTTCGATGGCCTTATGAAAAGGGAAACACATATCAAGCTCCAAGACGTATTAACATCAATCAAAAGTTTGAGCCAAGCTAGGTTAAAGTTTAACCCACAGTCTGAAACAGGAATTCTCTAAGAGCTCTAAGTCAAGGGCAATAACTTGAAAAATATCAATCCGATTGGCCCCCAAAAAGCACATTCGTATCACCGATGTGTATCTAAAGCATGCGTCAAGTTAGATAGATTGATCAGAAACAGTGGGAGGAGTCGATTTCAGAACACAGGTACCGTTTTTGGGAAAGACAGACGGAAAGACAGGTTGCACCACAACATAAAACCCCTTGGATTTCACCCAGGGGTTAATAAAACAGCATGAACAAACCTTGTACATCATGTATGCAATTTCTTCTGCGAGTTTTGCCTCTTCGTGATCAGCTTTCATTCCAACCCAGACATACACAATGCCCTGAAGGTCTTGACTGTCAAAAGGCACCATCAAGATGAAACTGTAATGAAAAGTGGAGCCATGGGCATCATCAAAACTTCCTTTAGTTTAAAGGCGCTGTAGCACATTGTTCTTACTGAAATGAAGTGATCTCACGAAAAGGTAAATAAGTGTTACCAATGGCTAAATACTCCTGAATCTATAAAAAGAGTTCTAAAACGAATGTACCTGTTCGGTTAAACCAGTCGAGTCCATTTCGCTTTGAGTGGCCATTTTAATGTGTTCACATTAAAAGGGCTGCTTGAAGGTAGTTCAAGTAATTTGACCGCTGTAGCGATACTTAAAAGGAGGGTTCGCGTATATCTATCAAGGTATTTTTTGTGGAAATAAGAATTCGAGAGGATATTCCTGTTTACTCATATATATACCGGTACTATTAATACATGATTAAAAGACAATCAAATTGGAAGATATTAATGAAGTTAATATTTTGATGACATTATATTTAACAACTTGATAAAGACAAGCGCACATTTGTTGAAAAATATAAACAAGGAGAATTGAAGCCATTCATCGGCGCTGCGAGTGGGGAAAACTTTGCTATGGCCTAACAGCAAATTGTTTATTTGTTCTGTGATATGTGATATATAGATTTTGAAATAGAGGCCGGAAAACGTCCCTACCTCCAATTTGCACTAAGTTGAAATTGTTGCCATGGAAACCAGTAAAAATAAAAAAATCAGAATAGCAAAAGTAGCAAAAGGCACCACTCTATCACTAGGTCTAAGCAAATACCAAGTTTGGTGAAAAAATATTGAACTGTTTTGGAGATAGAGGCCGGAAAAGGTCCCTACCCTCAATTTGCACTAAGTTCAAATTGTTTCCATGGAAACCAGAAAAAATAAAAAATAGAGCCATGGGCTCTGTAGCTCATCAGAGTTTATTTTGTTTGATGATGAAGACAGAAATATGTTGTCTCAATATAATGCACAATCCCTAACCCTGACAAATCTTAGTCTTGAAATTGAGAGAGAGCACTCAGCAAGGTCAACAAACAGGAGATTATGCAATATTCTGACCCCTTGGCTCTGGTTACAAGCCAGCTGTGTTTTTTGTGTTTTACCGCCAAATTATGTAATAGACTCTTGCTTGCACTAAACACTGGCAGCACTGATCTAACTGTATAAGGCTTAAAGAGAACAGGCAATGTGATGATCTCATGGTACATAGTACAATTTTGAATCACCTTGGCTAAACAATCTCGGTTCTAAGCCTTGTCATCCAAACATCTAAACATTCTGAACAAAATATTCCTTCTAGTTTGTTCTGGATGAAAACAGGATTTTAGGTAATGGCCTACGGGGCTCTTATTTGGGGCCACTGGGTCACCAAATCTACAATTTAGAATCTCCATTGGCTAAAGACTCTTTACACAACATGACAACCTTCTAGGTCTTTTCGTTCTGGAGGAGAAGATGAAAATAATCTTATCTTATCATTTCATCACCAGTCATATGCAGTTCACATATCTCATGTAAAATAAAAGAATTCTTAACTCCTCTTCAATTTAGTCCTTTATGCCTTGTCACAATTTTCAGTTCATAGGCTATTCAATAGTTCTCATTTCACATTGATTACATCAATTTGACAAACATGTCCACAATGTAGATTGTTATCTAAAGTCGACATACATTTCAAATATAGTGGTTGAAGTGTCATAAAATATCAGTTCAAAATTCATTTTCAAAGGTTTTTTTTAGGCTGTGGCCCATATTTGGGGTCACAGGGTCACCAAATTTACAAGTTTGAATCCCCATTGGCTAAAAAGTTTGCATACAATATTACAGCCTTCTAGATCTTTTTGTTCTGGAGAAAAAGATGAAAACAAGATTTTAGGTAATGGCCTGTGAGGCCCTTATTTGGGGCCACAGGGTCATCAAATCTACAATTTAGAATCCCCATTGGCCAAGGAGTCTGTACATATAATTTCAGCTCTCTGGAGTTATTGGTTCTGGAGAAGAAGATGAAATTAGCTTTATAGCTTATGACCCCTGTGGCCCTTATTTGGGGTCACATGGTCACCAAATCTACAATTTAGAATCCCCATTGGCCAAGGAGTCTGTACATAAAATTTCAGCTCTCTGGAGTCATTGGTTCTGGAGAAGAAGATGAAAATAGCTTTTAAGGTTATGACCCCTTGGGCCCTTATTTGGGGTCACAGGGTCACCAAATCTACAATTTAGAATCCCCATTGGCCAAGGAGTCTGTACATAAAATTTCAGCTCTCTAGAGTTATTGGTTCTGGAGAAGAAGTCGAAAAAGTGAAAAGTTTACGGACGGACGGACAGACGGACGGACGGACGGACGGATGGACGGACGCCATCCCATGCCATAAGCCCATTGAGCCTTTCAGGCCTGATGAGCTAAAAATTATAAATGAATTTTAAAACATTTTAAATAAATTTAAAAAAAATTTAAAATAAATTTTAAAATTTTTAATATAAATTTTAAAAAAATAGAGCCATGGGCTCTGTAGCTCATATTATTTAATGATTTTTTATCTAAGGTTGAATATCTAAGTTATCTCAAGTAATACATTGTTAACAAGCAAAATAATATTGGTTTTAGATCATGACCCCTGTGACCCACATTTGGAGTCACAGGGTCACCAATCCTACAGTTAAGAATCACCTTTGACCAAAGAATCTCTACACAACATTTCACCTTTCTAGAGCTTTACATATAAACTGGAGAAGAAGATGAAAATAGGTTTTTGGGTCATGACCCGTGACCAAGATTGGGGTCACAGGGTCACAAAATCTACAATTTAGAATCCCCATTGGCCAAGGAGTCTGCACCCAACTTTTCAGCTCTCAAGACCTTTTGGAACTGGAGAAGAAGATGAAAATAGGTTTTTAAGGATGTGACCCCTGTGACCCCATTTGGGGTCATGGGGTCACGAGATCTACAATTTAGAATCCCCATGGGCCAAGGAGTCTGCACACAACTTTTCAGCTCTCTAGACCTTTTGGAACTGGAGAAGAAGATGAAAATAGGTTTTTAAACATGTGACCCCTGTGACCCCATTGGGGGTCATGGGGTCACGAGATCTACAATTTAGAATCCCCATTACCCAAGGAGTCTGCACACAACTTTTCAGCTCTCTAGACCTTTTGGAACTGGAGAAGAAGATGAACATAGGTTTTTAAGGATGTGACCCTGTGACCCCATTTGGGGTCATGGGGTCACGAAATCTACAATTTAGAATCCCCATTACCCAAGGAGTCTGCACACAACTTTTCAGCTCTCTAGACCTTTTGGAACTGGAGAAGAAGATGAACATAGGTTTTTAAGGATGTGACCCCTGTGACCCCATTTGGGGTCATGGGGTCACGAAATCTACAATTTAGAATCCCCATTACCCAAAGACTCTGCACACAACTTTTCAGCTCTCTAGACCTTTTGGAACTGGAGAAGAAGATGAACATAGGTTTTTAAGGATGTGACCCCTGTGACCCCATTTGGGGTCATGGGGTCACAAAATCTACAATTTAGAATCCCCATTGGCCAAGCAGTCTGCACACAACTTTTCAGCTCTCTAGACCTTTTAGAACTGAAGAAGAAGATGAAAATAGGTTTTTAAGGATGTGACCCCTGTGACCCCATTTGGGGTCATGGGGTCACGAAATCTACAATTTAGAATCCCCTTTACCTAAGGAGTATGCACATAAAATTTCAGCTCTGTGGAGTCATTGGTTCTGGAGAAGAAGTCGAAAAAGCGAAAAGTTTACGGATGGATGGACGGACGGATGGACGGACGCCGGACACCATGCCATGCCATAAGCCCATCGGGCCTTTCAGGCCTGATGAGCTAAAAAGTCAGAATAGCAAGGTAGCAAAAGGCACCACTCTATCACTAGGTCTAAGCAAATACCAAGTTTGGTGAAAAAATATTGAACGGTTTTGGAGATAGAGGCCGGAAAAGGTCCCTACCCTCAATTTGCACTAAGTTCAAATTGTTTCCATGGAAACTAGAAAAAAAAAATTCAGAATAACCAAAATAGCAAAAGGCACCACTCCACCACTAGGTCTAACCACATACCAAGTTTCGTGAAAAAATATTGAAAGATTTTTTAGATATGACCCGGAAAAGAAAGCATTTCGGAATGACGGAATGACGGAATGACGGAATGACGGAATAACGGAATAACGGACGGAGGCGAAAACATTAAGTCTCCTGAAAAAAATTTCGGGGGACATAACAAGCAAATAATAGGTCAAATCTACAATTTAGAATCCCCATTGGCCAGTGAGTCTTGACATAAAATTTCAGCTTTCTAGACCTATTGGTACTGGAGAAGAAGATGAAAATAAGTTTTTATGGTTGTGACCCCTGTGATTGACAATTGGGGTCACAGGGTCACCAAATCTACAATTTAGAATCCCTATTGGCCAAGGAGTCTGCACATAAAATTTCAGCTCTCTAGAGTCATTGGTTCTGGAGAAGAAGTAAGAAAAGCGAAAAATTTACAGACAGACGCCAAGCCATGCCATAAGCCCATCCGTCTGATGAGCTAAAAAGCAAAAAGTTTACGGATGGATGATCGGACGAACGGATGTCATGCCATGTCATAAGCCCATCGGGCCTTTCAGGCCTGATGAGCTAAAAAGGCCAAACATTAACAAGTGTTTGCCACTAACATGGCAATGTCCCCCGCCGGTGACATTGAGTTAGTAAGACATATCATTGGAGCTACTTTATATATTGCATTACTGGTAAAAAGTGCCATGATGATCAGCACATTTGAGACTTTGGGTGCTTGGGTTCATGATATATCGTGTTAATAAGAGTTCTAAAAGTGGTCAAAGTTTGGTGGTGACCTTGAAAATAAGGTTAAGGTCACCAAAATGTACTGGTGTGTGTGTGTGTGTGTCATCCCCCAATGTTGACTGACACCAAATTTGCAGACTTTGGATGCAACACTTCATGAGGTATCGCGTTAACAAGAGTTCAAAAAGTGGTCAAAGTGTAGAGGTGACCTTGAAAATAAGGTCAAGGTGACCAAATCGACTGGTGTCTGCGTCATCCTCCAATGTAGACTGACACCAAATTTGAAAACATTTGGTCCAACCGGTCATGATATATCGCGTAATCAAGAGTTTAAAAAGTGGTCAAAGTGTGAGTTGACCTTGAAAAAGGTCAAGGTCACCAAAATCAACTGGTGTGGCTGTCTTTCCCCAATGTAGGCTGAAAACTAATTTGAAGACTTTGGATGCAATGTTTCATGAGATATCGCCTTAACAAGAGTTCAAAGAGTGGTCAAAAGGCAGTGGTGACCTTGAAAATAAGGCCAAGGTCACCAAAAATGACTGGTGTCTGCGTCTTACCACAATGTAGATAGACACCAAATTTGAAGACTTTGGATGCAACGCTTCATGAGGTATTGCATAAACAAGAGTTAGAATAGTAGTCAAAGTGTTGCGGTGACCTTGAAAATAAGGTCAAGGTCACCAAACTCAACTAGTATCTGTGTCTTTCCCCAATGTAGGCTGACAACTAATTTGAAGACTTTGGATACAATGTTTCATGAGATATCGCCTTAACAAGAGTTCAAAGAGTGGTCAAAGGGCTGTGGTGACCTTGAAAATAAGGCCAAGGTCACCAAAATTGACTGGTGTCTGCGTTTTCTCACAATGTAGGCAGACACCAAATTTGAAGACTTTGGATGCAACGCTTCATGAGATATCGCGTAAACAAGAGTTTAAAAAGTGGTCAAAGTGTCATAGTGACCTTGAAAATAAGGCCAAGGTCACCAAAATTGACTGGTGTCTGTGTCTTCCCACAATGTAGGCAGACATTAAATTTGAAGACTTTGGATGCAACACTTCATAAGATATCGCGTAAACAAGAAATGTGACGTACGGATGGACGTACGTACGTACGGACGCCGCTGAATACATAGTCCCCCGTTCCGCGTTGCGGCGGGGAACAACAATTGGATGGACAGAGGAATACCCTGCACCCTTGACACTTTGCAGAAGTATGTCATAAGCTCAATTTAATATTCATGAATATACTCATCTGTTTCAAAGATAAATGTCCCATCACCAATACCAAATAAACTGTAACATGACTTTGTGGACTTTTCTTTATTCTGATTTGAAAAAATACCCTATGTTGATTGATATTTGAAGTCACACAAATGAGCTGTGGTGATCAACTACAAAATGAAACAGCTGGTTCATTGAGATTGGGCCAAACTCAACACATGACTATTTTCTAAACTGTTATCTGTGGTTGTTGAGGCGGGTACGTGATTACAGCATGGCAGAGTGTGTCTGAGTGATTTGTTGCGTCTCTATGTAGTGACACTCGACTCAGAGAACGCTAATTTGTATGTTGCTGAGTCGTCAAGTATTGACCAGTTGTCTCTGATTATTTTACTGACTTTGACAGCTGTTTGACTGTAATCAGTAATGCAGTTGTATCTTTTTGGTCTAGTGTTGGGTTTTTCTTTCCTGTGAATAAAGTCGATCTGACTATATTGTCTGCCTTGTTTTTGTCTGGAGACAATGCCCGGAACACTCGCGGATTCAGCTGCCACTACATTGGAGGAGGTGAATCACGGCGTGACAGGGTGTCTGCCAAGACAGTCTTGGCGCCCGAAATGTGAACTGCATGAATGTTGTTCACCAGCTCAGAGAATCGTAGCGAGACTTGCTGGAGAGACTCGGCCCTGGAGGACCCCTGTTAGTTGATCTACCAAGCAGCTGCTGATCTGTCCGTGTGGACTAGAAGGCACTGGCCTTGTAACTGGACTTGCCAGTGCTGAACCGTGAGGCAGATCGCATCCAACTCGAGGATATTGATGTGCAAGTCCATTCTCTGACTAAATCAAAATCCCCGCTACCTGCTCGTGACCGTGATGAGCACTCCATCCCTGAGTGGAGGTGTCTATGAACAGGTGAGCTGATGGGGGACGGGGACATCAGAGCTATGGCATGTCGACATTCATCCTCCCTGATGTGGGGATTCAAGAACAACTGTAACGAGCGGAGGAATAACCTCTCCCTGCAGGTCAGGTCCTGAGCTGATGTGAGCAACCCCAGCACCTTTTGCCACTGGCATAGGGAGAGTGAGACATCGAGGGCAACCGATCGATGTACCAGTCCCTCAAAAACCCGCAACGGCCAAGACCCATCGGAGATCTCATAATCAAATTTATTCGTGGACAGTTACCTGATAGGTGAGTCACTCACCCGGACGAAGCCCTGTCACTTAGGGACTTACGTATCACAGCGACGTAGGTGTGGAAGTCAGTAGTAAAGAGGCACACTCTTCACAGCGAATGTCATCCTTGCATAAGGGCTTGCATTTCCTGCATAGGAAATGTGGATCCTTCTGTGCTGAATTCCGGCCCCCAAAGTTAGTGCAAAAGGCTGAGAACATGGTGGAGTGATGGACAAATGGCGAAGGACTAACTCAGGAAATGAGAGGTGTACACAACCGAAGGGTATAAGGCTACTCGCCAACAGCCAGGTGAAACACGCTAAAGCAAGGGCCTACCAATAGCTAATGTTGCACGACAGTTCACTCACTAATGGACAGTGTATACATGCAATTGCGAGATCTGTTCGATAGCGAAGGTCAGGAGCTAATGATGGCAAAAGGCTAGCGGAAGGTATAGACACACTATAGCAAGAGCCTCTGATAACATAGGTCAAAGGGCGATTCACAAGACAAGACAACGAACACACCTTCAGCGAGACAACAGAGGCTATTGGAAGGTCCGAAGGCAGAACCACAAGTGAGGGGTGAAGTCGACTCACCAAGTGAGAGATGGACGAAACACGCTAAAGTGAAGGCCGTCTGATAACAAGACGACGAAAACTATTTGAGGAGGAAGCCAATGACTAGGGAGGGGTGACTTGACGGAAGGGGCTAGACGAAGTCGCACCAACCAACCTGCCTGACGAGAGAGGTGAGTGAAACGAGCAACCTGGCTGCACGTGCAAACGCGTGCAGAGCTAGATGCATGGTTAGCCGAAGCAAAGCACATGGCGCTGAGCCACTCAACACAAACCAATCCAACACAATAAGCAGTCTACCGAGGGTAAACTGCTAAGAAAAACAATAGAGATAGACAACGATAATCTCTGCTTTAATAATAAGCACTTAGGATAAGAAAAACAGCGACAAATACGCTAAATAACCCAAAAGTCGAAATCAATACAAACCACTTCTTTGAGAGGCATTTTAGAAGCTGGTATGATGAATGAGAACAAGTTCTATGGATAGTCAACTTCTTTATTGATATGAGTGCGACGTTTCGATGCAGCTTGATAACGGTGCTAGAATCTGCATCGTAACGTCACACTCATATCAATAAAAAATAGAGCCATGGGCTCTGTAGCTCATCAGAGTTTATTTTGTTTGATGATGAAGACATAAATATGTTGTCTCAATATAATGCACAATCCCTAACCCTGACAAATCTTAGTCTTGAAATTGAGAGAGAGCACTCAGCAAGGTCAACACACAGGAGATTATGCAATATTCTGACCCCTTGGCTCTGGTTACAAGCCAGCTGTGTTTTTTGTGTTTTACCGCCAAATTATGTAATAGACTCTTGCTTGCACTAAACACTGGCAGCACTGATCTAACTGTATAAGGCTTAAAGAGAACAGGCAATGTGATGAATCTCATGGTACATAGTACAATTTTGAATCACCTTGGCTAAACAATCTCGGTTCTAAGCCTTGTCATCCAAACATCTAAACATTCTGAACAAAATATTCCTTCTAGTTTGTTCTGGATGAAAACAGGATTTTAGGTAATGGCCTACGGGGCTCTTATTTGGGGCCACTGGGTCACCAAATCTACAATTTAGAATCTCCATTGGCTAAAGACTCTTTACACAACATGACAACCTTCTAGGTTTTTTCGTTCTGGAGAAGAAGATGAAAATAATCTTATCTTATCATTTCATCACCAGTCATATGCAGTTCACATATCTCATGTAAAATAAAAGAATTCTTAACTCCTCTTCAATTTAGTCCTTTATGCCTTGTCACAATTTTCAGTTCATAGGCTATTCAATAGTTCTCATTTCACATTGATTACATCAATTTGACAAACATGTCCACAATGTAGATTGTTATCTAAAGTAGACATATATTACAAATCATTGTGATTGAAGTGTCATAAAATATCAGTTCAAAATTCATTTTCAAAGGTTTTTTTAGGCTGTGGCCCATATTTGGGGTCACAGGGTCACCAAATTTACAAGTTTGAATCCCCATTGGCTAAAGAGTTTGCATACAATATTACAGCCTTCTAGATCTTTTTGTTCTGGAGAAAAAGATGAAAACAAGATTTTAGGTAATGGCCTGTGAGGCCCTTATTTGGGGTCACAGGGTCACCAAATCTACAATTTAGAATCTCCATTAGCTAAAGACTCTTTACACAACATGACAACCTTCTAGGTCTTTTCGTTCTGGAGAAAAAGATGAAAATAATCTTATCTTATCATTTCATCACCAGTCATATGCAGTTCACATATCTCATGTAAAATAAAAGAATTCTTAAGTCCTCTTCAATTTAGTCCTTTATGACTTGTCACAATTTTCAGTTCATAGGCTATTCAACAGTTCTCATTTCACATTGATTACATCAATTTGACAAACATGTCCACAATGTAGATTGTTCTTTCAAGTCGACATACATTTCAAATAAAGTGAAAGAAGTGCACATAAAATATCAGTTCAAAATTCAATTTCGACAGGTTTTTTAGGCTGTGGCTCATATTTGGGGTCTCAGGGTCACCAAATTTACAAGTTAGATTCCCCATTGGCTAAAGAGTTTGCATACAATATTACAGCCTTCTAGGTCTTTTTGTTCCGTAGAAAAAGATGAAAACAGGATTTTAGGTAATGGCCTGTGAGGCCTTTATTTGGGGTCACAGGGTCACCAAATCTACAATTTAGAATCCCCATTGGCCAAGGAGTCTGTACATATAATTTCAGCTCTCTGGAGTCATTGGTTCTGGAGAAGAAGATGAAAATAGCTTTATAGCTTATGACCCCTGTGGCCCTTATTTGGGGTCACATGGTCACCAAATCTACAATTTAGAATCCCCATTGGCCAAGGAGTCTGTACATAAAATTTCAGCTCTCTGGAGTCATTGGTTTTGGAGAAGAAGATGAAAATAGCTTTTAAGGTTATGACCCCTGGGGCCCTTATTTAGGGTCACAGGGTCACCAAATCTACAATTTAGAATCCCCATTGGCCAAGGAGTCTGTACATAAAATTTCAGCTCTCTAGAGTTATTGGTTCTGGAGAAGAAGTCGAAAAAGTGAAAAGTTTACGGACGGACAGACAGACGGACGGACGGACCAACATCTCGTGTTCAGGAGGTAATCTTTTTATGAGTTAAATTAACTCTTAAACTGGACATCAAAAAAAAAAGAGTGCAAACATTTGATGTTGAAGGGCTAATTGTCCAAACTGGTTATGCCTTAATGATAACCCTCATGGACAATAATACTCCGTGTTTACTAGAGCATAAATTGTTTCAAAACATGGAAGGAATACTAATGTGAACGCCAAAGCCTTGAAAAGTGATGATCACATAAAATAACCTACTAATCACTTCTTTCTCAGAGAACAGAAGTTGTTAGCTTTAGATAGAGGTGTACAGGCAAGAAACTGAAGACTTACTTCATTGTTTGATCTTTACCCCTCCGAGTTATAAAAACAAAGAATAAGACGTTAAACAGGTAGATACTATTATCAAAACTGGCAAAATAGATTTCACTGATAATAATGGTAAATACAATACCAGATACACATGTTTTACTGTCATAGTCTCTTCATTAGTATTCTACTAGTAGTTATATATATAAATATATATATATATATATATATATATATATATATATATATATATATATATATATAGAAAAACAGTTTAAAACATCTTCCAACTCCCAGGTCTCATATAGAAAAAATAAAATGTTCGAAGAAATTACGATGATTTAATCAGATTCACAAGCATGCTTTCGACCATTACGGGTCTCATCAGGTGAATGACGTTGAGTCGGTTGATGCGTCATAAAGTGTATTATGACGTCACAATACATTGCATAGATACATTGTTAGATACAATGCATAGAAACAGATGTACATTGAGAATGAAATTACATTTTAGAATTGAGTCTTGGCTTATATTTATTAATAAACAATAATTCTTTTTCTGCCAAGCAATTAGATTCAGTTGAATCAACTTTGTATATTGGAAAAACAGAATATTTATTTTATTCAATTTATTAATAGTCAAAGGCAACCCCGAAATTTAAGGAAAATGTTGACTAATTCCAAATTTGACTCCATTACAGAAACCCCCCAGGTTAGAAAATGTGGTGATAAACGATGCGCGACATGTAACATTTTGATTGAGGGCACATCGGTTAGTATCCCACCAAATAAAATGTTTTTTGTAAAAAGAAACATGACATGTGATTCAAAAAATGTTGTTTATATGATTGTTTGTCATGGATGTCAAGAAATATACATCGGGAAAACAGAATTAAAATTAAAAAGAAGAATGAATCTTCATCGTTCTCAAATTAAACAAAAACACAATCGTACTATCCCTCTTAGTGCACATCTTGAACTATGTGGAAAAAATAAATATTCTGTTTTTCCAATATACAAAGTTGATTCAACTGAATCTAATTGCTTGGCAGAAAAAGAATTATTGTTTATTAATAAATATAAGCCAAGACTCAATTCTAAAATGTAATTTCATTCTCAATGTACATCTGTTTCTATGCATTGTATCTAACAATGTATCTATGCAATGTATTGTGACGTCATAATACACTTTATGACGCATCAACCGACTCAACGTCATTCACCTGATGAGACCCGTAATGGTCGAAAGCATGCTTGTGAATCTGATTAAATCATCGTAATTTCTTCGAACATTTTATTTTTTCTATATATATATATATATATATATATATATATATATATATATATATATATATATATATATATATATATATATATATATATATATATAAGTAACCTGTAGTGTAGTTGCCACTTGCCTATTGGAGAAGATTAGCTCTCCACTTACTGGACACGTAGTTGCCACTTGTATAATAGACAAGATAACCTCTCCATTTATTGGACATGAAGTTACCACATGCCCATTTGGACAAGATTACCTCTATATTTATTGGACAAATAGTAACCACTTACCTATTGGACAAGATTACCCCTCCAATTATTGGACATGAAGTTACAACTTACTTTTTGGACAATATGACCTCTTTATTTATTGGACATATAGAAACCACTTGCCTATTGGACAAGATTACCCCTCCAATTATTGGACATGTAGTAACTACTTACTTTTTGTACAATATGACCTCTTTATTTATTGGACATATAGAAACCACTTGCCTATTGGACAAGATTACCCCTCCAATTATTGGACATGTAGATACTACTTACTTTTTGGACAATATGACCTCTATATTTATTGGACATATAGAAACCATTTGCCTATTGGACAAGATTACCCCTCCAATTATTGGACATGTAGTTACAACATACTTTTTGGACGATATGACCTCTATATTTTATTGGACATATAGAAACCACTTGCCTATTGGACAATATTACCCCTCTAATTATTGGACATATAGTTACTACTTACTTTTTGGACAAAATGACCTCTATATTTATTGGACATATAGAAACCACTTGAATATTGGACAAGATTACCCCTCCAATTATTGGACATGTAGTTACTACTTACTTTTTGGACAAGATGACCCCTATATTTATTGGACATATAGAAACCACTTGCCTATTGGACAAGATTACCCCTCCAATTATTGGACATGTAGATACTACTTACTTTTTGGACAATATGACCTCTATATTTATTGGACATATAGAAACCACTTGCCTATTGGACAAGATTACCCCTCCAATTATTGGACATGTAGTTACAACATACTTTTTGGACGATATGACCTCTATATTTATTGGACATATAGAAACCACTTGCCTATTGGACAAGATTACCCCTCCAATTATTGGACATGTAGTTATTACTTACTTTTTGGACAAGATGACCTCTATATTTATTGGACATATAGAAACCACTTGCCTATTGGACAAGATTACCCCTCTAATTATTGGACATGTAGTTATTACTTACTTTTTTGACAATATGACCTCTATATTTATTGGACATATAGAAACCACTTGCCTATTGGACAAGATTACCCCTCTAATTATTGGACATATAGTTACCACTTGTCTATTGGACAATATAGCCTCTTTATACATTGGACACGTAGTTATTTCTTATAGGACAATATGACCTTTATATTTATTGGACATATAGAAACCACTTGGCTATTGGACAAGATTACCCCTCCAATTATTGGACATATAGTTACCAACTGCTTTTCCAAAATACATAATCTCTTTCAATGATATTATATATATATTCACAATATGGTATGAATACATCTAATTGAACAACAGCACAAAGCATTGCAAACATTATAATACATGCAACTACAGTGTTTTTACTAATCTTGTCCAAAAAGCAAGTTGTAACTACATGTCCAATAAAAATATAAATAAGCTTGTCAAATAGGCTAGACTGGCAACTACAATAAATGAATAAATGAAGGGGAAATCTTGTCTAATAGACAAGTGGTAACTATATGTCCAATAAATGATGGGAAAATCTTGTCCAATAGACAAGTGGTTACTATATGTCCAATAAATAACGGGGCTATATTGTCCAATAGGCAAGTGGTTACAATATGTCCAATAAAAATAGAGTTTATCTTTTCCAATAAATGGAGGGGTAATCTTGTCCAATAGGCAAGTGGTTACTATTATGTTCAATAACTATAGATGTAATCCTGTCCAATAGGCAAGTGGTATCTATATGTCCAATTACTATAGAGGCAATCCTGTCCAATAGGCAAGTGGTATCTATATGTCCAATAATTGGAGGGGTAATCTTGTCCAATAGGCAAATTTAATGCTTGATCACTTGTCAAGCAACAACCTCCACCTTTGAATCTGTAGATGGGGTATCCTAAGCATGAACATTATAGCTTTTGATTGTATGTTAATGTGAATTTAAAGCTTGAAATATTTAAATAACATATCAAAACAAGCATTTGCGTATATGGATTTACGGTTCACTCCGTGCAGCATACTTAGATGAAGTAATAAGACGACAGACATAATTGAAATGAAAGAAATTTATTCCAGTGATGTATTCACATGTAGGCACATTCAAATATCAAATTTCAAAAATTAAAAACACTAGAAATAAGTGCATGTGATGATTCACTATGATGTCCCACCAACTTTCACTCCAACCTAACAAAGGTCAGAAAAGGTCCCTACCAAATTATTGTTGAAATATACACAGTCCAAACTCATTAACTGTTATATGACACTCTACTACTAGGTTCAGCCAGATACCATGTCTTTTGAAATAATAAAACTACAGTTTTGGAGATAAAGGTCAGAGGATATGAAATTATGTTTAGTTCAAATTGTTTCCATGACCATAGTAGAAAAAGGCACTACTGCACCACTTGGTCTAACTGCATACCAAGATTCTTGAAATAATATCAAAAGATCTTCAAGATATGGCCTAAAAACAAAAGCAAACAAGTCTTATATATCTAAGTGTTTGGGATCATGTTGAGACGTGATTTTGCGACATTTACTCATTAAAATTATAAAAATCCTGTCAAAATTCTCCTGCAAAGTTTTGCGGGATATAAAAATTGGTATAAATTGCCCGAGATTATTATTAACTGTTAACATTGTACATTTTTACTTTTTATACTTTGTTATTTACCTAATTAAACTGTTTTCATTGTGCTCAATTCATGGCAATACATATTCCCTTCCGAGGGCAATAAAAAAATAACTAATTGAAACATAAATGATACTTATCTTCACTCTCTTTGCTTGAAAATGGAATTGAAAATATTTTCAAAACAATCATAACAATTAATGTAATGAAAGTTTATATCCTGCAAAACTAACCTATGAGTGTAGTTTAAGCACTATGACAATGAAATCAAAAAGACTTTATTACTGATGACTGGCAGTATACCATATTTTACAAAATAAATCAAATTTGTCTCAAATCAAAAAATCAAATTTAAGCTATCATACATGTCAGACTGATGTCCCAAGGTTCTACAAGCATAGAAACTGCATTACACTTTGCTAAAAAAAACAGTGTCTTTGTTTAAAAGGTTTCCTACTCTTTATCTAGAGATTTAATCATGTTGTTAACTTTTTTCACAGTCTCCCATCCTCTTTTCCACATTGTCCCATTGTTTTCTGATGCTTTCTGCACTGCCAATTTACATTCAGTCTGTGATGGGCAGGTCCTTGCAGAGGAGCCATTGTAATACTGGGGCAAATACAACTTCAGTTCAGTTATCTCTTGCTCGCACCAACGAACCCTTTTCTCTGCAAAAAAAGTCAAAAGTGTTTTGTATCTGAAAATAAGAGGTTCCTACTTATCACACGAAAATTCAGTATGAAAGCTATTACCGGTAATTAATAAGGACTACAGGCATTATTTACATCAAGCATCATGTTTCTGTGTTAATTTAAAAAGACTGAAAATATTATCTGAAATGCTCAGCTCATCATTACCTGAGCTCTGCTATAAATGATATTTATAAAGTTAAACTCTGTCATTTCCAATCCTCAGAATATAGCCATTGGCTCGGCAGTTCATCAGTAATTGTGGGATTTAAAATTAAGACTAGATGTTACTTCAAGTTCATAAGAAATGAAAACAACTTTTAGGGTATGATCTCTACAACACACCCATTTACACTGTGCACGTGGTCTCACAGATAACATAAAAATTTGTTCAGAGGCAAACAAAATAGTATGACCACCTGTGTGTAAAATTCACTCATTACTGGTGCGTACAGATTTGGTAAAGTTTGAATGCTGTGTGGTAATTTTGGTACAATAACATTTCAAATTCAACATGTAAATATGCGAATCTTAACATTAAGACTGTGAGTTAACATTGAATGCTAGTATAAGTGATTCTGTTAACTTAAAAAGCAAATACTACATAAACTCCGGAGTCCTAACAATTTGTGAGCGAAACAAAGGTGTCCAATGTCTAAAATATTAAGTGTTAACTTTGTCCAATAGTAAAGAGTTTTCAAACCAAGAAGAGTCAACTTACATAGGATATGAATCTAAGAGCAATGTTGTCTAATTAATTGCGAGTTTAAACCGGTCCATAAATAGGGGGTTTATGAAATTGAGTGTAATTATAAAGATCTACAATCGGTGAGTACAAAAAGTTGAATGTACACTTCATTCAATACATTGAAATATTATTGCAATACAAGAGTTGTATATCGCAATATATGGCAATACAAATATAACACAACACTCATTCGGAAATCAATCTTCCTGGTTTCTTAAAAGGTTCTTAAGCCAAACCTAAGTGACAAAACTGGTTGTTGGGACTCGTAACATATTTTTATAATTCCTTTCCAAATTTAATTAGTAATTTTACCACTGTCAATTTTTACGTTGAACCGTGAAGAAGCTCAAAATTAAGAGTTAACTTTGTCCAACAGTGAAGAGTTATCGACTGAAGACGAGTCAACTAGGCTTACACATTTAATGAATTTAAGAGTAATGCTGTCCAAAACATTAGGAGTTTTACCCAGTTCATAAATAGCGAGTTTGTGATTGCGAGTGAAATAAAGATGTCTGATATAACATGATACTAGAAGCTATGTATACATCAAGAGTCAACTTTGTCCAACAATAAAGAGTTTTTTTTTAACTATATGAGTCATTCTAAGAATAGTCATTTAGTAGTCTACAGTATCGCAGGATAACTACTTTTCTGTATCATAATGCATCGTTTGTAAACAATGTCATTCATTAATTCATAAGCTTATTGACAATTTGAAATGTTTTACAAAAGTGCTGTTATGTGTTTATTAAGTCTAGATACAGACATGTAATCTTTTCTGGCAGGGATGGTGGGAGATTAGGTGAAATTTGGTGGGAGATTGGGTCCTCACGGTAGGCGATTTTATAAACTTAAAGATGTTTTTTTAAAACATTTAAAAAGACATGAATTTACTTATTTTATTTATCATCAGTTTTTTTTATAAAACAGCTGAACTACATGAAATGAATTGCAAATACTGTAAATCCTTGAATAATCGCCGGGTCTATGCCCTAGCTGAAATAAAAAATCGCCTAGCGTGAATAGTCCTATTTTGTCTCCGAATCTATGCCTCCAATACTCGCCTGCCTTGAATAATCGCCGGGTCAAATCAGGCTTTGAAATTAATAATCGCCGGGCGATTATTCATGGATTTACAGTATGTTTAATGAACTAGGTGTAACTAACACATAGATTTGTTGAAAAGATAACTCTGTGTTTATCTAGGAATCTGGTAAGCAATGTCTAAGAATTTGTGTGAAGTAAGTGTAACATAAGAAAGTCAATATTAGAAAGAGAAGCTGTTGAAAAATCAGCTTTTTGGTGTAGAGTTGCAGATCTATCATATATCAGTAATTTTGAAGCCTAGAAATGTGAATAAGACAAATGTCCTGAGCTGGTGTCTGGCAGTAGGCCATTGGCCTGAAGCTCTTAGAGCACTTTAATATACTAAACACTACTGGAATTATTCAACTGAAATTGTTAATGATATTTCATGCTGCAACTTCCAAGGTTTAGTCAGCTTTTAAATTTTCACAGATTAATTACTCTAGGTGAAGATAAATATTCATGAATCATTAGACTTACATGTAGAAATAAAATCATAATTATTGATCAGCCCCAATGTCCTAACTCAAGAGAAGTTGGTAGGTCATTTGAAAATGTAATAGGAAAATGGCCTATGGCCTGCAGCAATCTGAATCCCTGTATATGACTGTAAACTATGAATACTCATAACAATATCCATTTCTAATCAATTACTTTGCTTATCCTCCGTTTGTTTTCCTTAAATAAGTTTGGATATTCAAAAGAAATTTGCCTATCCGTAGCAGATAATTTTTTTTTAAATAATTCATTTTTAGAAAACAATTTTAGATTAAATTCCAAAAGTCTTGAACATAAATAGCTTTAGATATCTTCACATTAAACGATATGATTGTATCGGCGAATATTATGAGCAGCAAATTTCCAAAAAAACAAACAAAATTTTAAGTGACCAATCACATATCCTTTTTTCGGAATATTCTTGGCTACCTTCAGGACGCAGACTGCGCATGCCGACTGGGAGAACAAACAGGTTTCGCTACTCTTTTATACCAAACAGTGTTCGTTCGTACAATGACCTATTTATTGAATAATGTCATATTTTTATTTGATCAAGTGAATTGTGAGTGTGACTAACTCGGATGTGTTCATGTTAATTAGTCAAATTCTATTATGCAAAATAATATTATCATGTATATTTTGTTTGCGATGTGTGTTTGAAACTGGAGAACTGTATATATGATGCAAAACAAATTTCCCTTGGGACAATAAAGACATTATCTTATCTTATCTTATTTCGACCTTTTTTTACGTATTCTACTAAGTGAAAATTGACTTTGTTGAAACTTTGTTGACTTTGACTGCGTTTATCTACTGTCCCTGAGCGAGTGTCAGAAAACGACGAAAACTTACCCATTATCAAACATTTTAATCATACTTTCTTCACAAAAGCTTTCATTTCTCACGTAGTTTCTAAACGTTCATTCAAAAGACTTGAATTCTTTCGTTTGATTTATATCGATGTATGCTAACACAACCCGGAAGTATATTCAGTAAAGTTCGTAAGAACACGTTTTCCTTACGACATATTCCCTATGCAATGTGTATTGTTTACCATAACATAATTTAATTAATTTTTTTCTGATATATTATTTACAGAAAAATACGTAATGACATTAAATATGTACTATTATCAATATCAAAGAGAAAGCGAGTGCGGAAAAAACATTTAGTTCGTAATTTAGCATATTATCAATATTGCTTGTCCTCAAGAAAATACGATCGAGATACAAACGGTGATTGATTTCATAGCATAGTGGGAAGGGTTCTTTTTTGTTTGACGCGATAACTATTAAAGAAAATATAAGATTTGCTATTTATCTATGTTTGTCAACAATTTATGTTTACCATTCGCTTAAAATAAAATTATCCAAACGTTTGGACTGCTGACAAAGTACGATCGTTTGACATTTTTTTTTTACTAATTTTTTTCACAGGTAGTCAGGAAATGCCGGTAGATTTTAACCTTCTGGCGGGATGACGGGAGTTAACCCTTAATACTGGCCACAAACGGGAAAGTTCACATGTCTGTAGATATATTATATATTATATGAGTATGACTAAACATCATTATCGTACATTAGCCAACATCTTTTTTTATCAAGATGGCGGGCCGTAGGCCTGATATCGATGATTATATGTTCTCTGATCGTAAGTCACATAACTACACATTATCAACCAAAAGTTAGATTACATTTACAAAAGAAATCAAATATAAACACAGATGACTTTAATTTAAGTTCATTATTTGGGAAAATGTGTAAACAATGGACGATACTTACATATCAGAAAATGCTGTGCACGCTTGCTTTTCACGTCTTCCAGCGTGTGGCGTCCAAAAAGCTACGTCGTAATACGCATGCGCGAGGCGGGAGAAGTTACCCTTAGTGCAAGGGAGACAACTCCAAATAACTGTCCAGTAGAAATGGACAGAGACTCATCCAAAATTTTATGAGCTATTTTACAAGTTATTTTTAAAAGAAGGGGAATTCCGTTTTGAGTGGTTTAGAACATGATTTATGTTTATTTAAGAGTTAACCACTTAAATTAGGTTAACTCATAACCTTCGGACAGACAACTTGATTAACTCTTAATGCTCAAATGATAGCACGGACGGACGGACGGACGGATGGACGGACGCCATCCCATGCCATAAGCCCATCGGGCCTTTCAGGCCTGATGAGCTAAAAAGTTGACTATCCGTAGAACTTGTTCTCATTCAATACAAACAACGTCTGCACAGGTCGGCAACTAAGAGGAGGGCAAGGAATCATGGGAGTGACGTCACAGGACCACCGTGTGACTGCTCTTGAGTAGGGATTTTACCATCCCTGCTTTTCTTTTTGAAGTTTCGTCTGTGTTCAGGTTGGATTAGCACCCAAGACATAGTATGTCTAGTCAATAGATATCTAAGTAATTTTTTATGACTGATTTAATTTAATTTAGCGAGATTCAACTTTATTTGATGGAGCCAAAATTAACATACTGAAGCCAAACATGCTGATTGTATCTTTGACAAACATTTTCTAATTTGATCTTGCTGCATGAGGAATGGATGGCTGAAACACAATGTTTTATAGATTTTCTTCTTAATTTTTTTTATAAAAAGGAAATTGTAGAAAAACGGTAGACTCCGGCCAAAAGTGGGAGATATCACATGTCTGGGCCCGGTCGCATAATTTAATTTGGATCCTGACAAAACACCTTGGTACTAAATTCTGTAAATACTAAATTATATATACAGCAGTTAATGATGTACACACATATGAATTGAACCTAAACGCGACATGATCTACTTTGTGCTTCAATAAGGACAGCACTGGCTGGTCACACTAACATTTTCCAGTCTAATCAATAATTTAAGGACTTACCAGAACGCTGAGTGGAGCTGTGAAGCAGTGACAGGCTCTACCTGCAAGACAAATAAGAGATCATTACATCTGTTTGCCACTAACAATGTCTCATGCTGCTGCTTTTTGTGGTGCCTTTGAAAAAAATAGAGCCATGCACTCTGCAGCTCATCAGGTACTATAGCTACTATACATATATAAACAAAATTTTGGGTTCAACATGTTTTGCTTTCCATACAGGTTTCCTTATAACTTCTATAAAACAATAGAGCTACTGGCTCTGAAGCTCATCAGGATTCATGTTATTAATTATCCCTAAGGAAAAGATTAAGATATCACATAATAAGTCATTGCCCAGTCATCAAATTTATTATCAAAATTGGTTACACATTAAAATGTAAAATAAAACATTTCTTAACCCTTTTTAAATTTTTTCCTATGCATCCTGTCACAATATTCAGTTCACAGGCTATTCAATAGTTCTTATTTCACATTGATTACATCAAACATGTCCATAATGTAGTATTACTCTTAAGCTGACATATGAAGTGCACATAAAATCTCATTATCTCAGTTGGGACCCCTGTGACCCCATTTGAGGTCACGGGGTCATGAAATCTACAATTTAGAATCCCCATTAGCCAAGAAGTCTGCACACAAAATTTCAGCTCTCTAGACCCTTTTGGAACTGGAATGGATGAATATAGGTTTTTGGAGTTGGGACTCCTGTGACCCCATTTGAGGTCACGGGGTCATGAAATCTACAATTTAGAATCCCCATTAGCCAAGAAGTCTGCACACAACTTTTCAGCTCTCTAGACCTTTTGGAACTGGAGAAGAAGATGTAAATAGGCTCTTGGGGTTTGTGACCCCAGTGACCCCATTTGAGGTCACAGGGTCATGAAATCTACAATTTAAAATCCCCATTAGCCATGGAGTCTGCACACACCTTTTTTTAGCTCTCTAGACCTTTTGGAACTGGAGAAAAATAGAGCCATGGGCTCTGTAGCTCATCAGGGTTTATATTGTTTAATGATGAAGACAGAAATAGATTTTAAGGTCATGGCTTGAGGCCCTCATTTGAGGCACCACAGGGTCTCCAAATCTAAAATTTAGAATCCCCATTGACAGAGTCTGCACACAATATTACAGCCTTCTAGGTGTCTTTGTTTTGGAGGAGAAGAAGAAAATATATTTGAGGTACATTTGTTCTGGAGTAGATGAAAATAGCAGTCTAATTAAAATCGACGGTTTTCCGTGGAATAAAAATTGCAAAATAGTGCATCTACCGGGATACGAACTCATATCGGCTGTAGGTTCCACCCCAAACCGTCTGATAACAGTCCGTAGACTCGCGTGTTCAAGCGCAATTCAGGTTGCCAATCAAAAGACGCCCAACAAATGCTTTCGGTGCGAGAAGCTAGGGGCAGATAACTCCAAACAGCTATCCTCTGGTCTGTTCCGAATGCTTTCAAAACAGTGACCGTTTAAATAATAGGTTGTGATTGGTCAGCTATCTGACTGGGCTTTGGCTGTGCTAATCTGGTTCGGAACATTAGCCTATACGGGGTGTTCTCAGACCTAGTGGAGAGGAATCTACAGAACCTGTTCGTATCCCGGTATAGATGCATAATTTTGCAAATTTTATTCCTCGGAACAAGGTCGATTTTAATCAGACTGATGAAAATAGTTTTTTAAGGATGTGACCCCTGTGAACCCATTTGGGGTGACAGGGTCACGAAATCTACAATTTAGAATCCCCATTGGCCAAGGAGTCTGCACACAACTTTTCAGCTCTCTAGACCTTTTGGAACTGGAGAAGAAGATGAAAATAGGTTTTTAAACATGTGACCCCTGTGACCCCATTTGGGGTCATGGGGTCACGAAATCTACAATTTAAAATCTCCATTGGCCAAGCAGTCTGCACACAACTTTTCAGCTCTCTAGACCTTTTGGAACTGGAGAAGAAGATGAAAATAGGTTTTTAAGGATGTGACCCCGGTGACCCCATTTGGGCTCACGTGGTCACGAAATCTACAATTTAGAATCCCCATTGGCCAAGGAGTCTGCACACAACTTTTCAGCTCTCTAGACCTTTTGGAACTTGAGTAGAAGATGAAAATAGGTTTTTAAACATGTGACCCCTGTGACCCCATTTGGGGTCATGGGGTCACGAAATCTACAATATAGAATCCCCATTGGCCAAGGAGTCTGCACACAACTTTTCAGCTCTCTAGACCTTTTGGAACTGGAGAAGAAGATGAAAATAGGTTTTTAAGGATGTGACCCCTGTGACCCCATTTTGGGTCACAGGGTTACGAAATCTACAATTTAGAATCCCCATTGGCCAAGGAGTCTGCATATAAAATTTCAGCTCTGTGGAGTTATTGGTTCTGGAGAAGAAGTCGAAAAAGCAAAAAGTTTACGGACGGATGGACGGACGGACGGACGGACGGACGGACGGACGCCGGACGCCATGCCATGCCATAAGCCCATCGGGCCTTTTAGGCCTGATGAGCTAAAAAGGTGAAAATAGGTTTTTGGGGTTGTGACCCCTGTGACCCCATTTGAGGTCACAGGGTCATGAAATCTACAATTTAGAATCCCCATTAGCCAAGTAGTCTGCACACAACTGGAACTGGAGAAGAATAAATAAAATATTCACCAATACGGTTTAAACTTTGCACTGCACATCTCCCCATGGTGAAGAAGAAATGTGCCAAATTTGAAAAGGATGAGATGAATAGTTTTTCTGTTATCGATCGGATAAAACATGCTCAGAATATGACTAAGTTAAAAAATACAAAAATTCGCCAAAAATTTGAAAATTCACCAATTTGGTTTAATCTTCGCACTGCACCTCTCCTTGTGGTGAAGAAGACATGTGCCAAATTGAAAAGGATGAGATGAATAGTTTTTCTGTAATCAATCGGACAAAAAATTTCTTTGGCCGGCCGGAATCGTTGGTATTACTATATACCCCCAACCTTTTTAGGTCGCGGGTATAAAAACATCTCTATTTAGTAGTGGTGTAACAAATGATCTTAGACATAGTTACAGTGTCAATAGTACTTTATTGATAGTAACTTTTAAAAACAAAACAATAGCATAGATAGCATGGCTAACTATCGATAGTTGCAATAGTTTATTAAACCAGTTATATACGTGAACCTAAAAGTAAATTTGCACACAAATGGGGCTTTTAGATTCGTAAAATGTTGGAACATTCCAAACTGATCAGAGACAGCTAAAAATAAGATGTTAGAGTTATCATTCTTGTTGCTTTTGCACTAAATTCTGTCACTTTGAAAGAAGAAAGTTTAAAGCAAAGGTACTACAACACTGTTTATTGAGGATTTATGATTCTTTTTGGTTTTATTGATAAACTATCAGTTATAGTTATTGCAATAGTAGGTCACAATAGACTATCGTTATCGCAATAGTTAGTCAAAATAGACAATAGTCCTTGTGGATCAATAGTCAACCATACTATTTAGAACAGCCTTGATCCTCAGAAGACTAAATGCTTTTAAATTCCAGTGATACTGATGATAATGTAGTTAGTTTAACTGGTTTGAACAACATTTTTTAAAAAACCGACCTGAACACATCGAGTAGCGATGGGGCTACCATTAGCTCGCAAGTGAAATAGTTCTGTGGCCGGTTTCAATGCTCCATCACTTGAAGACTTGATAGGGCGTTTACCAATGCGAATAACAAACTTGCGTTTGAAGTGTGACAAGAACTTGAGGTTTTCCTGCTGTTGGTGCTGACGAACTACCTCCAGTTTATCTTGGAACAGGGCAGCAAACTTCTTCTGCAAACTGCAGGGGACAAAAAGTTTCTTAAGATGCTACAAGTGAAGTTGAGAACATGGCTCTGAAGACTTCTGCTTTAAGAACAAGATAATTAGTGAGCACAGCTCACTCATGATACCCCCGCTTTTAACATTGGTCAAAGAGAAATGTTTGAAAATAGCAAAAGGGCATCAATGTTTAAACTTTTGTATGAACAGACCATTATATATAAGTATTATAAAGCAGAGTAAGTATGACACTTGTAAGCATGTTTTAGAAGTAAAAGTCGAAAAAATTAAAAAATGGCATTAAATATGCAAATGAAGGTATGAAACATACAAATACGCAAATGAGGGTATGAAACATACAAAAGGTAGATGTACACATCGTGGTGATTGTACATATCAAGTTTCGTAACATTTGAACAACTGGTGTCGGAGTTATGAGTGGAACAAAAAGTGTGAATGGTTAAGTCGAAAACGGAGAAAATTTGCATAAATTATGCAAATGAGGGTATGAAACATACAAAAGGCAGATGTACACATCATGGTGATTATATGTATCAAGTTACAACACATTTGAACAACTGGTGTCAGAGTTATGAGTGGAACAAAAAGTGTGAATGGTTAAGTCGAAAACGGAGAAAATTTGCATAAATTATGCAAATGAGGGTATGAAACATACAAAAGGAAGATGTACACATCGTGGTGATTACATGTATCAAGTTACAAGACATTTGAAGAATTAGTATTTGAGTTATGAGTGGAACAAAAACTGTGAATGGCAAAGTCGAAAAACAGAGAAAATTTGCATAAATTATGCAAATGAGGGTATAAAACATACAAAAGGCAGATGTACACATCATGGTGATTGTACATATCAAGTTTAGTCAAATTTGAGCAACTGGTGTCAGAATTATGAGCGGAACAAAAACCGGACGGACGGACGGACGGACGGACAGACAGACGTGCTGACCGGTATATACCCCCGACTACTTCGTAGCAGGGGTATAAAAAGCTAAAGGGAGGGATTAAACCACAAGCATGAGTGGTTATCCCGGCCTTAAGGTTTTATTGAGTTATCCATCATTTATTGTTAGTTCACAATAAATCTTAAGGGTGGACACTCACTCTACCATGCCCATATTTGAGGGGGATCTAGACAACAACAAATATCATACAATCACTTTTTGAGCTTTCTAGCATTATTGGTTATTTGTATTCTGAAAATTTCAGCTTCCTATGTCAATTGTTTGGGAGAAAAAATAGAGCCATGGCCTCTGTAGCTCATCAGGAGATAATAAGTGGGGTATGTTATGGAGTGGACTTTATAGCAATGGTCAGATAATGGAATGTAGTAATAAGAATCTAGGTAGTGAAACGATTAAAGCAGTTTAAAAATATTTTGTTACCATAACTTTGCCAATCTGCTATATATATGTGTTGAAAGAGCAACGCAAAGCTTGGAAATAAATTGCTGGTATCAAACATATAATAATGTGGTGGAGAGATCATACTATTTTCTAAGATCGTACACACATTATATAATAATGAATACCCCGGGTACAATTCTTTGCATACAATTCACCACTGTCAGCTATTGCAATAATGGCCTGGGGCTGTAGAAGAAAATGAAAAAAACCTTTTTAGGTCATGACCCCTGCTAATTATTATCAAAATTGGTTACACATAAATCAACATTCGTTATGAATATCATACACCTTTGCATTATATTGTTTTAATTCTTAATTGCATTATGGCAATACCAACATTTATTACATAATGAATAGGAGCCTCAGTTTTTGAAAATCCCATTTCTCATAGGCTCCATTTCAATACTTAAAAATAGAGCCATGGCCTCTGTAGCTCATCAGGAGATAATAAGTGGGGTATGTTATGGAGTGGACTTTATAGCAATGGTCAGATAATGGAATGTAGTAATAAGAATCTAGGTAGTGAAACGATTAAAGCAGTTTAAAAATATTTTGTTACCATAACTTTGCCAATCTGCTATATATATGTGTTGAAAGAGCAACACAAAGCTGGGAAATAAATTGCTGGTATCAAACATATAATAATGTGGTGGAGAGATCATACTATTTTTTAAGATCGTACACACATTATATAATAATGAATATACCGGGTACAATTCTTTGCATACAATTCACCACTGTAAGCTATTGCAATAATGGCCTGGGGCTGTAGAAGAAAATGAAAAAAACCTTTTTAGGTCATGACCCCTGTTAATTATTATCAAAATTGGTTACACATAAATCAACATTCGTTATGAATATCATACACCTTTGCATTATATTGTTTTAATTCTTAATTGCATTATGGCAATACCAACATTTATTACATAATGAATAGGAGCCTCAGTTTTTGAAAATCCCATTTCTCATAGGCTCCATTTCAATACTTAATAAATTGGTGAATTGTTTTTAGTAAATTCTTTTTCACCATTTCTTATAGGCTCCTTTTCAATATTTGATAAAATGGTGATATTCTATGAATAAATTCTTTTTTAGAGTCAGTGGAAGACTAAAGCAGTCTCACGCACAGTCTATGATAACACAGTGCTGCACGGTAGTTTGAAGTAACCTGAAACCTCTGTGTAACTATCAGTTTTCATTCTTCTGCCAGGAAGAGGTCAACACAATGCAATTACATAACATGCAGACACTGGACTCACAGCCAGTAAAATTTATATGTTAGATGCAGTTTTTCCTACAATTAATTATTTTTCTGTACTGGAGAAGATGATGAAAATAGGTGTGATGTCACAATCTCATATAGCTACTTCTTTTATAGTCCTATGTTATCACCAGTCATCACTAGTCATATTCAGTTCACATATCTCATGTAAAATGAAAAAATTTAATTCCTCTTCAAGTTAATTCTTCAAAGGGTATTCAATAGTTCTCATTTCAAATAGATTCACATTAAACATGTCCATGATGTAGACATCTATCTCATTTCTTGTTCCTATTGAATAAAATTAACTGCAAAGTTAATAGAAAACTAAATCAGTTATAAAGTATAAAATATGATATAAATAAGGTATACCAAATTGACTCGTACTGGAAATTCTCAATAATTAATTAATTAATTCTCCAAATAATTACACAATATCATGAGATATTAAAAAACTCCATTATTTACTCTTAAATTACAAAGAACATAATATTAGATTTAATAAAAGATTCTGTATTAAGTCTTTAGAATACTTTTAGACTTGTGTACCTTTATCAGCAAATTCACTTGCAAAATACAAATAATTACTCATATGTGAAATGTGAGACAAAGATAAAATATGACTTATAATTTTTGTTAGACCTCCAATTCTAAGTTTTTAATTCTAAATATCTCTTTTTCATCAGACATATTATATTCTCAAAGCACATGTTAGAACTCTCACATCAGAAAGATGAAATGCCTTTAACTCAGCTGTTTTCTTTAAAATTACCTCCCTTACCTAATTACTGATTGAAGTGCACATATAATCTCAGAAAGATGCTGTAAACTGAAATAGGCTTTTAGGTTATGATCTCTGTGACCCATATTTGGGGTCACAGACTCACCAAATTTACAATTTAGAATGCCTTACAGCCAAGGAGTCTGTACATAAAATTTCAGCTCGCTTGAGCCATTGGGACTGGAGATGAAGATGAAAATAGCATTTTAGGTCATTGCCTCTGTGACCCAATATTTGGAGTCTCACTGTCACCAAATTTACAATTTAGAATCCCCTTCAGTCAAGGAGTATGTACATAAAATTTCAGCTCTCTACGTTCATTGGGACTGGAGAAGATGATGAAAATAGTTTTTTTTAGGTAATGACCCCTGTGAGCCACACTTGGGGTCACAGGGTCACCAAATCTACAATTTAGAATCCCTTTCAGCCAAGGAGTCTGTACACAAAATTTCAGCTCTCTGGAGTCATTGGTTCTGGAGAAGAAGATGAAAATAGCTTTTAAGGTTATGACCCCTGTGACCCACATTTGGGGTCACAGGGTCACCAAATTTACAATTTAGTATCCCCTTCAGCCAAGGAGTCTGTACATTAAATTTCAGCTCTCTGGAGTCATTGGTTCTGGAGAAGAAGTCGAAAAAGCGAAAAGTTTACGGACGGACGGACGGACGGACCCCATCCCATGCCATAAGCCCATCGGGCCTTTCAGGCCAGATGAGCTAATAAATTGGTGAATTTTTTTTTAGTAAATTCTTTTTCACCATTTCTTATAGGCTCCCTTTCAATATTTGATAAAATGGTGATATTCTATGAATAAATTCTTTTTTAGAGTCAGTGGAAGACTAAAGCAGTCTCACGCACAGTCTATGATAACACAGTGCTGCACAGTAGTTTGAAGTAACCTGAAACCTCTGTGTAACTATCAGTTTTCATTCTTCTGCCAGGAAGAGGTCAACACAATGCAATTACATAACATGCAGACACTGGACTCACAGCCAGTAAAATTTATATGTTAGATGCAGTTTTTCCTACAATTAATTATTTTTCTGTACTGGAGAAGATGATGAAAATAGGTGTGATGTCACAATCTCATATAGCTACTTCTTTTATAGTCCTATGTTATCACCAGTCATCACTAGTCATATTCAGTTCACATATCTCATGTTAAATGAAAAAATTTAATTCCTCTTCAAGTTATTCCTTCAAAGGGTATTCATTATTCAATAGTTCTCATTTCAAATAGATTCACATTAAACATGTCCATGATGTAGACATCTATCTCATTTCTTGTTCCTATTGAATAAAATTAACTGCAAAGTTAATAGAAAACTAAATCAGTTATAAAGTATAAAATATGATATAAATAAGGTATACCAAATTGACTCGTACTGGAAATTCTCATTAATTAATTAATTAATTCTCCAAATAATTACACAATATCATGAGATATTAAAAAACTCCATTATTTACTCTTAAATTACAAAGAACATCATATTAGATTTAATAAAAGATTCTGTATTAAGTCTTTAGAATACTTTTAGACTTGTGTACCTTTATCAGCAAATTCACTTGCAAAATACAAATAATTACTCATATGTGAAATGTGAGACAAAGATAAAATATGACTTATAATTTTTGTTAGACCTCCAATTCTAAGTTTTTAATTCTCAATATCTCTTTTTCATCAGACATATTATATTCTCAAAGCACATGTTAGAACTCTCACATCAGAAAGATGAAATGCCTTTAACTCAGCTGTTTTCTTTAAAATTACCTCCCTTACCTACTTTACTGATTGAAGTGCACATATAATCTCAGAAAGATGCTGTAAACTGAAATAGGCTTTTAGGTTATGATCCCTGTGACCCATATTTGGGGTCACAGACTCACCAAATTTACAATTTAGAATCCCTTATAGCCAAGGAGTCTGTACATAAAATTTCAGCTCGCTAGAGCCATTGGGACTGGAGATGAAGATGAAAATAGCATTTTAGGTCATTGCCTCTGTGACCCAATATTTGGGGTCTCACTGTCACCAAATTTACAATTTAGAATCCCCTTCAGTCAAGGAGTATGTACATAAAATTTCAGCTCTCTACGTTCATTGGGACTGGAGAAGAAGATGAAAATAGTTTTTTTTAGGTAATGACCCCTGTGAGCCACACTTGGGGTCACAGGGTCACCAAATCTACAATTTAGAATCCCTTTCAGCCAAGGAGTCTGTACATAAAATTTCAGCTCTCTGGAGTCATTGGTTCTGGAGAAGAAGATGAAAATAGCTTTTAAGGTTATGACCCCTGTGACCCACATTTGGGGTCAAAGGGTCACCAAATTTACAATTTAGTATCCCCTTCAGCCAAGGAGTCTGTACATTAAATTTCAGCTCTCTTGAGTCATTGGTTCTGGAGAAGAAGTAGAAAAAGCGAAAAGTTTACGGACGGACGCCATCCCATGCCATAAGCCCATCGGGCCTTTCAGGCCAGATGAGCTAAAAATTGTTTCAAGGTTTTAGTGAAAATGTCTGCCATGCCCATATTCTAGGGGGGGTCGGGACCAAATGAACAAGCTCTGATCCCATTGATGCAAGGTACCCGTTAAATATCAGTTTTGGGTGTATAGCTGACCTTGAGGAAAAGGTTGAAATGTGAAATTTGTAAGATCCTGGACAAAGGTTCATGATTTTTATATTGAAAAACACCCAATGTTTCAGGAGATAATGTGAGAAAGGAAGGCAGGAGAACCTACGAGGGACAGCATTCTCTACAGAGTTGCTCATTGCATTGTATGCCTTTAAGAAGAAAGAGCATATTCTAAAGCTCATTATCGCTGCAGTACAATAGTGAACAAGTGTTTGCCACTAACATGGCAATGTCCCCCGCCAATAACTTTGAGTTTAAAAGACACATCATTTGGTCAAAATGGGCTACTTCATTTGTTGCATTACTTGTAAAAATAGAGCCACTGGCTCTAAAGCTCATCAGAAATCATGTTATTAATTATCCCTAAGGTAAAGGTTAAGATATCACATAATAAGTCATTACTCAGTCATCAAATTTATTATCAAAATTGGTTACACATTAATCAATATTCATTAGAAATAATGTAGACCGTTGCAGTTTATTGTTTTACTTCCTATTTTTATCCTGGAATTATCAACATTTATTACATAATGAAAAAAGAGCCCCTATTTGTTTCTAAAAATCCTGTTTCTGATAGGCTCATCGTTTCATAGAATCCTTTATATATTTAATTAATAAATTCTATTGAGCATCAGAGTGTAAGACTCAATCAGTAACACACCAGAGAAGTAACCTGAAACCTCCGTGTATTAGCTGCTGTTTGCATCTCTGCCAGGGAGTGGTCACTCCCCAGGTCAACACCTGCATTTACACAACATGCAGACCCTGGACTCACAGCCAGTAAATTATATATTTTAAATTTTGTTTTCCCCATCTTTATTTTTTTTCTTTATTGGAAAAGAAGATGTGGTATCACAAACTCATGTAGCTAGTTTTAATAGTTTTATCTTACTTCATCACCAGTCATATTTAGTTCACATATCTAATGTAAAATAAAACATTTGTTAACCCTTTTTAATTTTTTTCATATGCATCCTGTCACAGGCTATTCAATAGTTCTTATTTCACATTGATTACATCAAACATGTCCATAATGTAGTATTACTCTTAAGCTGACATATGAAGTGCACATAAAATCTCATTATCTTCACAGCTCATTAAAACAGCTGTTTTAAGTGATTACCCCTGTGATCCATATTTGTGGTCACAAGATCACCAAATCTACAATTTAGAATCCCCATTGGCCAAGGAGTCTGTACATAAAATTTCAGCTCTCTGGAGCCATTGGTTCTGGAGAAGAAGATGAAAATAGCTTTTAAGGTTATGACCCCTGGGGCCCTTATTTGGGGTCACAGGGTCACCAAATCTACAATTTAGAATCCCCATTGGCCAAGGAGTCTGTACATAAAATTTCAGATCTCTGGAGTCATTGGTTCTGGAGAAGATGAAAATAGCTTTTAAGGTTATGACCCCTGGGGCCCTTATTTGGGGCCACAGGGTCACCAAATCTACAATTTAGAATCCCCATTGGCCAAGGAGTCTGTACATAAAATTTAAGCTCTCTAGAGTCATTGGTTCTGGAGAAGAAGTCGAAAAAGTGAAAAGTTTATGGACGGACGGACGGACGGACGACATGCCATGCCATAAGCCCAACTGAAACCATTTGAGATGTTAGTATTAAGTGGCTTCCTGGGAGTAAGCCTTTGTTTCATTTCTGTCACCGGGGATTCATCCACAGCACACAAGTTATGATCAAAGTTATCTTTCAGAAAATGTGTCCTACATGAAGGTTAACATCATTAACAACTGTACTAATTTTGATTGATGTAAATTTAACGGTAAAGATCAGAGGTGTAAATATGATTGCATATAAACATTTTCCCTGACCCTTAAAGGGGTGCACCATATCAGTGCAGTATTCACCTGAAAGTGAATGTTAGCCAGCCCATGTTGGAAGCATTGCGTCCCTGCCAGAAGTAGACAATGCACTTGTACTCATCCTCTGGTGGCTCTTCATCCTCACCCTCCTCTTCCCCCTCCCCCAGCTCCACTGGCACCCAGTAGCGGCATAGGAACACATAACTCTCCTCGCTATAGAATGTCCCTGCAACAAACAACACAAACCTGCACATTCAACACAGGAACACAGAACTCTCCTCGCTATAGAATGTCCCTGCAACAAACAACACAAACCTGCACATTCAACACAGGAACACAGAACTCTCCTCGCTATAGAACGTCCCTGCAACAAACAACACACACCTAAACATTCACCATAGGAACACATAACTCTCTTCACTATAGAACGTCCCTGCAACAAACAACACACACCTAAACATTCACCATAGGAACACATAACTCTCTTCACTATAGAACGTCCCTGCAACAAACAACACCCACTTAAACATTTACACATTTTAAACATGAAAACTAAAGTATTTACCAAGTTCTTCTTCGGGGAGTCTCACAAATTTCTTTCCCTCCAAAACAAACGATTCCATTCCATCTAAGTCTTCATTCCAATCTAAGGCTAAAGCTTCCTGGAAGAACAAAACAGTTATGTAGATATGTCATAAAGCTTCCTGGAAGGACAAGACAGGTATTTACGTATGTCATAAAGCTTCATTGAAGGACAAGACAGTTATTTAGGTATGTCATAAAGCTTCCTGGAAGGACAAGACAGGTATGTAGGTATGTCATAAAGCTTCCTGGAAGAACAAAACAGTTATGTAGATATGTCATAAAGCTTCATTGAAGGACAAGACAGGTATTTACGTATGTCATAACGCTTCATTGAAGGACAAGACAGTTATGTAGGTTTGTCATAAAGCTTCCTGGAAGGACAAGACAGGTATTTACGTATGTCATAACGCTTCATTGAAGGACAAGACAGGTATTTACGTATGTCATAAAGCTTCCTGGAAGGACAAGACAGTTATGTAGGTTTGTCATAAAGCTTCTTGGAAGGACAAGACAGTTATGTAGGTATGTCATAAAGCTTCCTGGAAGGACAAGACAGGTATTTACGTATGTCATAAAGCTTCATTGAAGGACAAGACAGTTATGTAGGTATGTCATAAAGCTTCTTGGAAGGACAAGACAGTTATGTAGGTTTGTCATAAAGCTTCCTGGAAGGACAAGACAGTTATGTAGGTTTGTCATAAAGCTTCCTGGAAGGACAAGACAGGTATTTACGTATGTCATAAAGCTTCATTGAAGGACAAGACAGGTATTTACATATGTCATAAAGCTTCATTGAAGGACAAGACAGGTATGTAGGTTTGTCATAAAGCTTCCTGGAAGGACAAGACAGGTATTTACGTATGTCATAAAGCTTCCTGGAAGGACAAGACACTTATGTAGGTATGTCAAAAAGCTTCCTGGAAGGACAAGACAGTTATGTAGGTTTGTCATAAAGCTTCCTGGAAGGACAAGACAGGTATTTACGTATGTCATAAAGCTTCATTGAAGGACAAGACAGGTATTTACATATGTCATAAAGCTTCATTGAAGGACAAGACAGTTATGTAGGTTTGTCATAAAGCTTCCTGGAAGGACAAGACAGGTATGTTTATATAGGTTTGTCATAAAGCTTCATTGAAGGACAAGACAGGTATTTACGTATGTCATAAAGCTTCCTGGAAGGACAAGACAGTTAGGGCAAACTGACCTAAGCTCGGACACCACCCAAAGTCGCCCGAACTTCGGACACTTTCAATTTACAGCTGACACAAAAACAAAGCAAATTCTAACACTCCGTTGGTTTCTAAATATTTTTGTTCATTTTCTGACAATACTTGATTCATTTGAGAAATATCTGACAGTCAGGTATATTTTAAAAACGAAATTTAGCGGTAGGAACAAATAACGGTTTCATGAAAGAAATCGACGAAATATTTGTGTGAACGTAAATTTTGTGTGACAATTCAGGGAATGAAGGAAGCGATCATATTCTTTCAAATATATGCACGTACATTAAGAAACAATTAGGTAGTCGATTAACTTTGTATTTTAGTACTTTCAAATTTATTCTTGGGTTTAGAATTGCGATTTTGATAACATGTCAAAATGACCTTGGTTCGGACAGGTTTGACCATGGTTCGGACACAAGTAGACCAAAGTTCGGACAAAAATCGACCTAGGCTCGGACACTTCCGGCTGCTGAATAAAATGGCGGGAACATTTTTGGTTTCACGCGGGAATTTCATTATGGACAGTAAAACAACAAAATAAGTTTGTTTTGAATGATACAGTGCTCTAATGATATGGCGCCATTATATGCGATGCCCGTATGACGTAATATATTACAGTGACGTCATAGTGGTCGTATCTCCGGTAACCAGTCAGCCAGACAAGTAAAAGCTGCGTTAGAAACATGTCAAGTCCCCAGGCTAATGAAAGGTGTTCACAGTTTTGCTGTTTATAAGAAATGCTGCCAAGATGTATAACATTACAATTTCTGATCGGGTCAATGCAAATAATTAAAGGCAGGGTTAAAGTGTATACTAAGAACGGGGTACAACCTCAACTCACCAACACTGAAGAGAGGAAACTGATCGACATGTCCGCCAACAGTTCACTGTATGGTGTTGAATGATTGATTAAATATTTATGTTGTCTCACTTGTCGACTCTCATCTTTTGTTTAGCTCAATGTAACAAAGAAAACCAAGTTATCTAAATGTGTTACAAATGAACAATGCGTATCATATAACTTCAACTGTATCTATTAGGATTAATTACTTCAATGTGTTACACTGTAGTTTTTACTAAGCATTATCATATTTTATAACGTATGAAAAGAATAACAATTAAATAATTAATGCACATGTACAACATTGTCCCGGTGCCCCCTAGAGGTTGTGTTTACGTCTACACGTGGTTAGAGTAGGCCTACCGTAAATCATTTAATTATAGCCGAGTAATTACTTGAACCATTACCTGCATATATTTTCATTGTTTTTAAATACTGTTAAAAATTTCTTAAGATGTATTTGAACCACAAACGCTAAAATATGATGCGCATCACTTAGGACGGCGGGATAAACACGGCTGTTGATCATTATGATTACTGTAATGGCCAAAAAGGGACTTTTGATTTATTTGCCTTACTCTTATTAGATTTACTTTTCTTTATTCTTAAGAATGTTAATCTTTTCCAGTAAAGTCACTTATTACATTATTTTTCTAAGAATAATCTATTTTTTGAATCATTTAATGTATTATTATTATTAATTTATGTTTAAGCAAACATAAGTTTCTCTTTTTATGAACTTGAATTGGCTTAGTACTTTTCACCTAAGATTTATCATTTTAAGGGGAGATAATTTCATTTTTTCTTCAGTTTTAAGTATTTAACTTTTAAGGGGAGATAATTTTATGTTTTCTTCAGTTTTCAGTATTTAACTTCTAAGGGGAGATAATTTAAAGTAAGTTAAGGTCTGGCCCTTGGCCTGGGGAAGGAAGCCCTGTTTTACCACAGTTGCACAGTAGCACATGTTATTTGGAAGCAGGTGACAAGTCTGTGTCTGGCTTGTCTCCTGAGATGTTTTTCAAGTCTTAAGTCAAGTTGTCTTTATGGGAATACAGTAATGGTGAGTTATTTTATATTGTTAATTTGCTGTTTTTATCATAATATGTATATTATTTTGGCTAGGGTTATTCTGTTAGGAATTATTGATATATTTTACATGTTCATGTTTTCTGCAGTAATTTCATTCATTTATCTTGTAAATGTTTAACAGGTATTTATGAAAGTAATTTGCTTAGTTTTTGCTAGGGTAATGTCAAAGAATTTATCTTAAATGTTTGTTGTTATTGGTAACTTCTCAATTCTAACAAGTAACCTTTTTATAAAAAATAAGTTTTATTCATTCATGAATTCAGTACAAAGTGATAAGCATGTAATTACATTTCTCAAGTACCGAAGTACATTTCTTGGGTTATGTTTCGAATTATATTTGCTATATGCTATTTTGTTAGTCACTTTCTAAGGCAAATGTTTCTATTGTATTGCAGTTAATCTGCTAGTACTACACACCAAAAGAAAAGAATAAATACCAATTGAATCTGAGACAAGTTTTGTCAAATATATTGAAGTAATGAAGTCAGAAGTGAAGTGAAGTTTGTTGGTCCTACAGCATTAACATTACTTTCCATGAAAGATGACTGAAGAATTAGGAAAAGAAAGTAGAGAAAGAAAGCTAACAGAAAAGGGATTAACTTACACTTTGGAATTAAAATCTAAGAATGTGCAAAGTATTTTCAAGTCACTAAAAAGTGAAATAGAAGACATTACGGCTGGACTTGTTGATGTAGCTGTCTCTAAAGACCAGATAGAAATTGTGAGAGTGAAGCATAGTCAGTGGTTAGAGAATTATGACAAGTTGTACAGAGCTAGGGAAGAGTATGCCAAACTACTTGCTGAGCCTGGATTTTCAAACTTTAGAAAAGAATGTAAAGATCAAGATACTACATTGCAAGAGTTCAAGAGGAGAGTTGAAGACTATTTCATTCAGTTTGGGGATGTACAAAGACGTGATTCATGCGACTCATTAATTTCCCCCCTAAATAAGAAGCAGGCCGGTTCAAGAGCAAGTCAGAAATCTGTTTCTTCCGTACTCTCAGCTCAAATCCAAGAAAAACAAAAGCAAGTAGAGTTCGAGCAAGAGCAAAGGCACTTAAAGAAAAGGAGAAGCTTGAGATTGAGAAGTTAAAGGTTCAGATGAAAGAAGAAGAATTAGAGATACAAACCCAGTTGGAAATTTCTGAAGCCAAATCTAAAGTATTAAATGAGCTAGAAGAGCAAGGTTCAACTGTAAGGTCAAAAGCAAGACACTCTGTACAAAGATACTTATTGAGGAGGGAATCTGTTGGAAGGGAATCTATTGGAAGAGAATCTATCGGAAGGGAGTCTATCGGAAGGGAATCTATTGGAAGGGAGTCTATTGGAAGAGAATCTATTGGAAGGGAGTCTATCGGAAGGGAATCTATTGGAAGGGAGTCTATCAGAAGGGAATCTATTGGAAGGGAGAGAATAAGAAGAGATCTAGTTGATAATGAGTTGGAAGACCATGCCATTCAAGTCCCTCAAGTACACACAGAAATGTCTGACGTCTTTAACTCTGTCATCAAACATTTGAAAAAACCAGTAGCAGACATTCAAAAGTTTAGCGGTGACCCCTTGGACTTCCCTAAATTCATACGGCAATTCAAGACGAAAGTTATTGCTAATACAGATTCAGACGATGAAAGAATGAGTTATTTGGAGCAATTTACGACTGGTGAAGCAAGAAGAATAGTGACAGGGTACAGTTTCCTGCCAGCACGAAGAGGTTTTAAGGCAGCTATGGAAGAATTGCAAGAACGCTATGGTGATGAAGATTCACTTGCTAATGCCCTGATAGGACGCGCGTTGAAGTGGCCTGACATTAGAGTTGACAGTGCTAGGATGCTTGATGAGTATGGGATCTTTCTCTCCGAGTGTGAAAATGCAGTGAAGTCGATACCGGCAGTAAAGATATTGGAATACCCTGACAATCTGCGCAAGCTTGTGATGAAACTCCCACGTCATTATCATGAAAGATGGAGAAATGTTGTCTTGCAAGTCAAAGAAAATGGAAGGCATATCAAGTTTAGTGACTTTGTAAAGTTTGTAAAGAAAGAAGCAAAGAAGGCCACAGATCCCATGTATGGTCGTGATGCGCTACAAGTGCCTGCAAAGCCATCTACAGGACAACGAAGTAACACTGTGTTTAAAAGAAACCCAAACAGTTCCTTTAGCACCAGTGCCACACAAGCAAGCTACAACTCTCAATCTGTAAACTCAAGAAGTGATATGCAAGCAAGACCCAGGAAGCCAGCTCAAGATAACATCAAGACATGCATCTACTGCCTCAAGCAAGGACATGAAGTTAACAGTTGTCGAGATCTGATGACGAAACCCCACATGGATAGACTTCTCTTCATTCGTAACAGCAGCCTGTGTTTCAGATGTCTCTCCCCTGGTCATGCTAGTAAATCATGTACTCTAAATGTTAAATGTAACAAGTGCCAAGGCAATCATCAGACCATTCTACATATGTCAAACGATACCACAAAGAAAGAAGTTAGTGCACACGCAGAGCTTGAAGAAAGTGGTGATCTACTGGAGGCCGGAGAAGTTGAGAGTACTTTAGCAATTATTCCAGTTTGTGTGACAAGAAAAGATGGTTTGAAAGTGTGCACTACCTATGCGTTCTTGGATCCTGGGAGCACAGTATCTTTCTGTTCCGAAGCTCTGTTGAAGAAACTGGGTTGCAGTGGCAAGAAAGTTGAAATTACAATTGACACAATGGGTGAACCTCACACGTCTACAGTTCAGGCCGTCAGTGGTTTACAAGTACACAACCTCAACTGTGACAACACTATATCCCTGCCAACACTCTACTCTAAAGACAGTCTTCCTGTTACGTCAAGACATATTCCTACAAGCAAAGATGTGGCCAAGTGGTCTCACCTGTCTGACCTGCATATCCCTCAAGTCAACTCTGACATTGATCTCCTAATCGGATGTAATGTACCTGAAGCCTACTCCCCCCTTGAAGTCAGAACAGGTCCTAAAGGCAGTCCCCATGCTACAAGAACCAGTCTGGGCTGGATTCTCTGGAACGTGATGCGCATCACTCAAGAGGAACCAACTTATCCAGTCTTTCGGACAGAAATCAAGTCAATACATGAAGTAGAAGAAATCAAGACACTGAACAAGTTAGTAAAGGAATCTATTAACCATGACTTCCCAGAGAAAGGAATCGACGACAAGCGAGAGCCGTCTCAAGAAGATAGAAGATTCTTACAGATAGTCTCAGATTCCATATCTCTCCAAGATGGGCATTACCACATCAGACTCCCCTTCAAGCAAGATAATGTGATAATGCCTAACAATTCAAGTCAAGCTCTCAAACGACTCACCGGTCTAAAGAAAAGATTCAAGCAGGACAAGGTTTATCACAATGACTACAAAACCTTCATGAGTGATATCATCTCTAAAGGCTATGCAGAAGAAGTGCCCATGGATGAACAAGATGGCGACGCGGGAAAGCAGTGGTACATCCCTCATCACGCTGTGTACCATCCAAAGAAGCCGGACAAGATCCGGGTGGTATTTGACTGCGCTGCTACATATCAAGGCGTGTCACTGAACACCTCTCTCCTGCAAGGCCCAGATCTCACCACAAGTCTCCTCAGTATCCTTCTTCGATTTCGAGAAGAGTCTATAGCGGTCATCGCAGATATAGAATCCATGTACTACAGAGTGAGAGTCCCGCCTGAAGACTGCAACTTCTTGAGATTCTACTGGTGGCCAGACGGAGATTACAACAAGGAGCCAAAGATGTACAGAATGTTAGTCCACCTCTTTGGAGCCGTATCCTCCGCAAGTTGTGCGTCATATGCCCTGCAGCAAACAGCGAGAGACAATGTAGATAACTATGACCCAGAAATCCTCAAGTTGATAAAGTCAAGTTTTTATGTGGACGACTGTCTCACATCTAAGCCCACAGAAGAAAAGGCAATCCAAGTTGTAAAAGATATAACCAGCCTCTGCGGTGAAGGGAACTTCAGACTGACAAAGTGGATCAGTAACAGCCCAGAAGTACTTAAGTCTGTACCTGAAGACGAAAGGGCAAAGTGTATCAAGCAACTAGATCTAGACTATGACAAACTCCCCAGTGAACATGCCCTAGGTGTATTCTGGTCTGTAGACGAAGATCTCCTCAGCTTCAAAATCAATGAAAGAAACATGCCAAACACAAGAAGAAGTATTCTGTCGTTAGTCTATGATCCCCTAGGAATTGTGTCACCATTTGTACTTCGAGCCAAAGTACTCCTCCAAGACCTGTGTATAAAGTACAGCTGGGATGACACAATAGACGACCAATCTGCAAAGCTCTGGAGTGACTGGCAATCAAGTCTACCAAAACTGAAAGACATTCAGCTAGAGAGATGTTACAAGCCCCGTCAGTTTGGAACTGTCAGCTCAAGGTCAATTCACGCCTTCTCAGATGCTAGTGATGTCGGATATGGGGTGGTCATTTACTTGAGACAAGTCAACGAAAACGGTGATGTCCATTGCTCCTTTGTGATGTCTAAGTCAAGGGTGGCGCCAGTCAAGAAAGTAACTGTACCTCGCATGGAGCTTGCAGCTGCTACAGTATCTGTACGCCTTGTACATATGATAAAGAAAGAGCTTAACATCTCATGTGTCACTTTCTGGACTGACAGCATGTCGGTGCTTCGATACATTGCCAGTGAAACAGCAAGATTCAAGACATTTGTCGCCAACAGAGTCAATACCATAAGAGAAGGCTCTGATGTCACAGAATGGCAGTATGTACAGTCAAAGAGCAACCCAGCTGATTATGCTTCAAGAGGAATGAAGATAGAAAAGCTTCTGTCTACACCTGCCTGGTTACATGGTCCAGACTTCCTTTGGGGGAAAGCTAACACTTGGCCCCAGCCTCCACTCCTTTACAACGTAATCCCGGAGAATGACCCTGAAGTGAAGAAAGCTGTTAACACAACTTTGGTAGACACAGTTAAGTCTCCGCTCTCTGCTGTTGACGCATTGATAAACCATTATTCGAGTTGGACAAAAGTGAAGAGAGCGGTTGGATGGTTTCTAACTGTCATAAAATTCTTACATCAAAAATGTAAAAGAAGTTCCAGCGTCATCACCAGGAGAGCAAGTCAAAAAGAAAAGTTTACCCTGACTACTCAAGTTCTCGAGGAAGCAGAACAAGTCCTGATTCGACACAGTCAAAGACAGTATTTCAAGAATGAGCTGAAAGCCTTGGAAGTCAAAGAAGCAAGAATAAGTAAGTCAAGCTCACTCTACCGCCTCAACCCCTTCCTTAAAGACCAAATCATCAGAGTGGGTGGTCGGCTGACCAATGCCCATATGTGCTTTGATGCAAAACACCAAATCATCGTTCCGAAAGCATCACCAATTGCAAGACTTATCCTAGAACATGTGCATAAATCGGTCGGTCATCTCGGAAGAAACGCAGTATTGTCCAAGTTAAGGCAGAAGTATTGGATTCCAGGAGCTAATTCTGCTATTAGAAGCCTAATCTCCAAGTGTGTCATCTGTAAGAAGTACCAAGCCCCGCTATGTGAGCAGAAAATGGCGGATCTACCAGAAGACAGGGTGATTAGCGACATTCCTCCTTTCTCACAAGTCGGTATGGACTATTTTGGGCCATTTGTCGTCAAACGCGGCCGTGCCTCGGTCAAGCGTTATGGTGTCATCTTCACCTGCCTGAATATACGAGCAGTTCACCTGGAGCTAGCTAGCAGTCTGGACACTGATTCCTGCATAAATGCTATAAGAAGGTTTATAGCACGACGTGGTCCCCCGACTCTCATCCGTTCAGATAATGGAACCAACCTTGTCGGCAGCGAACGCGAACTACGAGAAGAATTAATGAAGATGAATGCTGAAAGAGTTAAGAACACTATGCTGACCAAAGGGATAGAGTGGGTGTTCAATCCACCAGCTGCGTCGCATTTCGGGGGTGTATGGGAGCGCATGATCCGCTCAGTTAGAAAAGTTCTTACATCTCTTATGAGTGAGCAGACAATTCGATTGGATGATGAAGGATTGTACACACTGATGTGTGAAGCCGAGACCATCTTAAATGGTAGACCTCTGACCGAGGTATCTAGTGACTGTCATGACGTCTCTCCTCTCACGCCTAATCACCTGCTGTTGTGTCGCGCGGGAGAGAAGATGCCCCCTGGACTGTTCAGCAAGGATGACCAGTACTGTCGTCGGCGGTGGCGACAGATCCAGTACCTTGCTGATATCTTTTGGAAGAGATGGGTGAAAGAATATTTACCCCTTCTACAAGAACGACAAAGATGGACTGTGAAAAGAAGAAATCTGAAGGTTGGCGATATAGTTCTTCTCGCTGACAATACTCCAAGGAACTGCTGGAGTCTTGGTAAAGTGACTGAGACTATGACGGACAGAAAGGGCTACGTGAGAGTAGTCAAAGTGAAGACTGCTACTACTGAGTTGTCGCGTCCAGTCGACAAGTTATGCCTAATCTTGGCAAATGAACTCTAAAAGTCAATGTTTAAAACGTTTCCAATTATAAAGACTTTTAGCTAAAGTTTTTAATGCATATTTCAAGTCATTGATTGTGTTATTATAAGTCTTTGATGTTTTTGCCCATAATTTAAGAGGTAAAGTAATTGTTCTCATATTATTTCACAATTAGGAGGCCGGTATGTAATGGCCAAAAAGGGACTTTTGATTTATTTGCCTTACTCTTATTAGATTTACTTTTCTTTATTCTTAAGAATGTTAATCTTTTCCAGTAAAGTCACTTATTACATTATTTTTCTAAGAATAATCTATTTTTTGAATCATTTAATGTATTATTATTATTAATTTATGTTTAAGCAAACATAAGTTTCTCTTTTTATGAACTTGAATTGGCTTAGTACTTTTCACCTAAGATTTATCATTTTAAGGGGAGATAATTTCATTTTTTCTTCAGTTTTAAGTATTTAACTTTTAAGGGGAGATAATTTTATGTTTTCTTCAGTTTTCAGTATTTAACTTCTAAGGGGAGATAATTTAAAGTAAGTTAAGGTCTGGCCCTTGGCCTGGGGAAGGAAGCCCTGTTTTACCACAGTTGCACAGTAGCACATGTTATTTGGAAGCAGGTGACAAGTCTGTGTCTGGCTTGTCTCCTGAGATGTTTTTCAAGTCTTAAGTCAAGTTGTCTTTATGGGAATACAGTAATGGTGAGTTATTTTATATTGTTAATTTGCTGTTTTTATCATAATATGTATATTATTTTGGCTAGGGTTATTCTGTTAGGAATTATTGATATATTTTACATGTTCATGTTTTCTGCAGTAATTTCATTCATTTATCTTGTAAATGTTTAACAGGTATTTATGAAAGTAATTTGCTTAGTTTTTGCTAGGGTAATGTCAAAGAATTTATCTTAAATGTTTGTTGTTATTGGTAACTTCTCAATTCTAACAAGTAACCTTTTTATAAAAAATAAGTTTTATTCATTCATGAATTCAGTACAAAGTGATAAGCATGTAATTACATTTCTCAAGTACCGAAGTACATTTCTTGGGTTATGTTTCGAATTATATTTGCTATATGCTATTTTGTTAGTCACTTTCTAAGGCAAATGTTTCTATTGTATTGCAGTTAATCTGCTAGTACTACACACCAAAAGAAAAGAATAAATACCAATTGAATCTGAGACAAGTTTTGTCAAATATATTGAAGTAATGAAGTCAGAAGTGAAGTGAAGTTTGTTGGTCCTACAATTACAATGACAGCCTGCTTAGACTCCTTGATGCTTTCTATGTAGTTACTTAATTAACGATTTACGGTGCTCTGAAAAGTATTTTTAACAGATGCATGTGTATTAAATTGTAAGCAAGTAGTCAAATGATACTGTACCCGGCCCATGGTAAAGGTGAAATCAATTTGAATAGATTTAAAACATGTGAGCTATTCTTATTGCTCATAGCTTTTATACGTGACAATAGATGTAATTAATTATCCTGCCTACTAATTACTTTCAAAAATTCAAAATTATTTAAAGTATATTACAGGCTGAAACAAATGTCGAACTTCAGTTTATCTGTCACCCTTTCTGTGTCAATGCTGGACTAGAAACGAACTGTCCGAACTTCGGGCGATCCTGTCCGAACCAAGGTCAAAACTGTCCGAACATTGGACGAATTGGTATACTCGCCTAAAACTGCTAAATTACATATTTATTCATATAATGAACGAATATAGTGTTTGGAATTTTGAACAATACTTCCATTCTCGACTTTCACCACTTATTGTTGGCTGTTAAAGAGTCAAATATTGAAAATACAACGAGCGAAAGTATTAAGATCGGAACACTGTCCGAACCTCGGTCAGTTTGCCCTATGTAGGTTTGTCAAAAAGCTTCCTGGAAGGACAAGACAGGTATTTACATATGTCATAAAGCTTCATTGAAGGACAAGACAGGTTTGTTATAAAGTAGGTCTGATGTGAGACAAGGGAGTGTGGAAGGTGGAGGGAAGCACGAGGAGTTAGATCTACTTACAGCTTCATCAGAAGGCATGGCTGCTTGTCGGGGCATGAAGAGAGCAGAGAGATCGGTCTTCATCTTGTCTCGCTCCATAATCACCTGACAAACCATAACTCACACTCAATTGCAGAACATGACTTCAAGCAATTACCAATGCAAATGTCATAACATTTTTTAACCTCTATTCCTTTGAATTTATCTAAATCAAAGTCAAAAGCCGCTGAATACAATCTGTCCAGTGACAGTCTATTGTAAAAATCTAAAGTATATTATGGTAGCTATACATTACATGTACACACATAATATAAGGAAGAAGTAGATTTGAAACTATGAGTTCTATTATTTTGTTTCAGAGAAGTTCTTATATATCTCCAGAAAATTTTTTTTTTTAATAAATTGCATCATTCATAACACCTTATAGTGAAAACATGAAAGACCAACATAAATCAAATACTGGGGCAATGAAATTTATAAGTCCTAGACTTCATCCAAAGGAGATTAAAACTGAGGTGAGGCGAGTTGGGGTTTTACGCAGTTTTCAAGAGTATTTCACAACTGATAGTATCATTGCAGGGATAATTAATACCATGGTGGCTATGCAATGCAGTGACAGCTGTCAGCATGAATAACATTGCACCAAAATCTAACTACATGTAGAAAAGTTCTCTATAACAAACAAAGTTGTCGAGATTCAAACCGAGGACCTCTTGATCCGAAACCCACTGTGCTGACCACTGCAGTATTCCACCGCCCAATAATTTTGAGCCTCACTACATTCATATTTCTTTGAGGTGAGGTGAGGTGATTTGGGGTTTAACGCCACTTTCAAGAGTATTTCACTTATGTATTGCAACTGCTAGTATTATGGCAGGGAGGAAGCCAGCACAGCTATGCTTTGCGGTGAAACCTGCGAGCAACGGCTGGAACTAGCGAACCATGGGTGGTACTACTCTGAAATTCAGTGTAGCATTGCACCCAAACCTTACTTACAAAGTTGCCGTGCCCCTGGCGGGTAATATTTCTTTGAGAAAGATTGAAAGAGTGGGACACCCTGCCACACACATACTCTTAATTTTACAAAAATAATTTATTGTTCTCATTACAAAGTAAATTGGAAATTCTTTGGTACCCTTGGCACACGGCAGCCACAGTGCAGTGCCAGTGGTGTTCCTTAAATGCTGAGCGCCAAGCAAGGAAGTAACATTCCAATCATTTAACATCATTTGGTATGATGCGGCGTGAATTGATAATAACCACTGTACCAATTAAGATGTGGATAAATGGATGGATGGATGGATGGATTGATGGATAGACAGATGGACGGACAGACGATGGATGGATGGATAGATGAATGGATGGATGGATCACCTTGAGGTCTGCACCACGGCGACTGACAGAGTCTGCTGTACGAGTGTAGTCAACTGGCAGAACATCATCCCAGCCACTGAACTTGGTCTTGAATATCTGCTGCTCCCCTCTACAGCATTCACACAGTGACATCATTCTCATGGTAACAACTTAAAGGTGCATGATCAGAAATCAGTTTTAAACTAATTTTAATGTATTTCTTATATATTTAGCAAAACATTGCAACCAGCCCCAAGAAAATTGAACATTATTCGTGAAAATACAGACTTAAAACAAAAGGGCATTTCCGCATTGGTTTATTGCTATTTGCTATTGCTATTAGCGAGGTCGCGAGATTTCCTCCTCTGTTCTCCGAATCTGACAAACTTGCTGATCCAAGGCCATAACCATTGTGTGTGATCGGTAGTCCTTTTTTTTGTTCACAAGCAACACGTGGGGGATTCTTATACATATAATGGTGACGTCACATATTTTTGGATTAATATTCGGCTGCAGTCAGTTTTGGAGGATACTATGATTCGAGCATGCAAATATGTACTTCATTGTTGATTTAGTGTCAGGTCATAATTTTGTTGAAGGATTTTCCTACCGCATGACATAATTGGATATAAACATTAGAATTTATATTTTAAAAGGAATGCAAAGATGATCATGCATCTTTGACAAATGAAAACAAGCCATAGAAACATAAAAATAGAGCCACTGGCTCTGAAGCTCATCAGGAATCATGTTATTAATTATCTCTAAGGAAAAGATTAAGATATCACATAATAAGTTATTATCAAAATTGGTTACACATTAATCCATATTCATTATAAATAATGTAGACCTTTGCATTTCATTGTTTTACTTCTTATTTTTATTCTGGAATTATCAACATTTATTACATAATGAAAAAGAGCCCCTATTTGTTTCTAAAAATCATGTTTCTCATAGGCTCATAGTTTCATAGGCTATTTTTCAATATTTAATTAATAAATTCCAGGGATCGAATTTAATATTTTTCAAAGTGTGCCATGTGGGCACTCTCATAGTATTTCAAGTGTGCCATTTCAATGTTAGGTGTGCCTTTGAAATTCAAAATACCATGGTCTATGAAAGTTAAAACTGAACCATATAACACTCCAAGACTTGAAGTGCAAGATTTTATGTTGATCATTTAATGGCTATATTCATTGAGTTAAATCATTAAATAAAATTAATTATGATAATTTAAATCAAAATGTGACCGGTGCACGTGTATTCACTGAGTAGTCTTTTTCAATGATAATTTTAAATCATACCGGTATGTGTATTTTGGAGCAACGAGAAAAGCGGAATTTTTTATTACAAAAACAGCTGTTTTAGGCGGTGACCCCTGTGGCCATTATTTGGGGTCACAGGGTCACCAAATCTACAATTTAGAATCCCCTTCAGTCAAGTAGCCTGTTCATAAAATTTCAGCTCTCTATGTTCATTAGGACTGGATAAGAAGATTAAAATAGCTTTTAAGGTTATGACCCCTGTGGCCCTTATTTAGGGTCACAGGGTCACCAAATCTACAATTTAGAATCATCATTGGCCAAGGAGTCTGTACATAAAATTTCAGCTCTCTGGAGTCATTGGTTCTGGAGAAGAAATCAACTAAACTGAATATTTGAATTCAAATGTGAAAAGAGTTTGAAAAAAAAAGAGCCATGGGCTCTGTAGCTCATCAGAAATTACTCTGGCATAATGTAGAATATTTCCTAAATACTCATCTCCAAGGTAGTATTACCCTTACAAGACTCAATAAAGTTTGGATTGTGCTCACACAATAAAATACTAAATTATATTATACTTCTAGCCAAAAGATTAATTTTTCAAGTATCAAACAACATGCCCTTCGGAAAATCAAGTTAAAAAATTAGTGTACATGGTTCGGTTAAAGGATAGATGAAATGCATTTTTCTCAAGAATGACAGATGATTACCTCTACGTATATTGTATATCGGAATCAATTGAGCATAAAATCGAGACAATATACACTTACAATTGATAATTAAGACGATTTTAATTAACCCATTTTAACACTACCGCAATCTGTTCGGCGAATCCTTTTGAAAATGCTCACTGAGGCGTGAGTGTGATAAGCGACAGGCGGGGCGGCTCGATAGCTCCCCCGCCGGTGTCTCGTTAATTAATTAATGATGATTATCACTGCCGCTAAATGAATTTATGAGGTGTATTACATCGCCAAAAAGACATGTTCATGTAATAATTGTGTAATTGTCATCTGCGGAATTACCTAGTTGGATATCGAAACATTTGATATATGGGAAATTTAAGTTGGTTTATTGAAGGTTTCTTTGTGAAATTAACAATCAAAATGTTGCGAAATTACGTTGAATTGTGACTATCGCCGAAAATCAAATTCCTCCACATACGTCACAGAAGTCATCTTTTCACGGGTCACACCCCCGCAGACTTTCATTCTGGTCGCCGGGGCTAAATCAGGCGTTTTTTTAAAAAGCCGTAAATAAGTAATTTATGGACCGATTTCAGAAATTTAAAATCGAGCAATTGTCAAATTGACATCCCATTTTAATGAATCCGATTTGGACCATATGTCATTTCATCTATCCTTTAAGCCATGGGAATAGTTTTTTGCAATTCTAAATCATAAAATGTGTTCACATTTAAATGGTCGCTATGCAATTTTTGCTTTATTTGCAACACTGTTATTACCACTACGGATAATTGGTTTGTGTAATAAGATGTTTTAACCTCTAAAGTAAATATAAATCACATCAACTATCATTATAAATGGGAAATTTGAAATTTGTTGTAGACGAAAATTGCAAAAAATAAACTAAGTTCTATCTTGCTTAATATCTATGATACAAATATAAAGAAAGTTGTGTAAAAATGGTAAATTACTAAAATGTATTCAATTAAAATAGAATATATATATATTCCCAAAATCATCAAACAAAATGGTATATACATTTGGAGAGAAACAATACAAATCCATTTTCAAGTGAGTATACTGTATTAATGAATCCTACTTATAAATGGAAAAGGCTTGACCAAAATCAAATGAACCATATAGCCCTTTACACACTTTACAGGTTGAGGGAGATACCGAGATGGACCCCCCTTTAATTCAAATACAAAAATAGAGCCATGGGCTCTGTAGCTCATCAGGGTTTGATTTATTATCTAAGGTTGAATATCTAAGTTATCTCAAGTAATACATTGTTAACAAGCAAAAAATAGGTTTTTAGATCATGACCCCTGTGACCTGTATTTGGAGTCACAGGGTCACCAATCCTACAATTAAGAATCACCTTTGACCAAAGAGTCTCTACACAACTTTTCAGCTCTCTAGACCTTTTGGAACTGGAGAAGAAGATGAAAATAGGTTTTTAAGGATGTGACCCCTGTGACCCCATTTGGGGTCATGGGGTCACGAGATCTACAATTTAGAATCCCCATGGGCCAAGGAGTCTGCACACAATTTTTCAGCTCTCTAGACCTTTTAGAACTGGAGAAGAAGATGAAAATATGTTTTTAAGGATTTGACCTCTGTGACCCCATTTGGGGTCATGGGGTCACGAAATCTACAATTTAGAATCCCCATTACCCAAGGAGTCTGCACACAACTTTTCAGCTCTCTAGACCTTTTGGAACTGGAGAAGAAGATGAAAATAGGTTTTTAAGGATGTGACCCCTGTGACCCCATTTGAGGTCACGGGGTCACGAAATCTACAATTTAGAATCCCCATTACCCAAGGAGTCTGCACACAACTTTTCAGCTCTCTAGAACTTTTGGAACTGGAGAAGAATATGAAAATAGGTTTTTAAGGATGTGACCCCTGTGACCCCATTTGAGGTCACGGGGTCACGAGATCTACAATTTAGAATCCCCATGGGCCAAGGAGTCTTCACACAATTTTTCAGCTCTCTAGACCTTTTGGAACTGGAGAAGAAGATGAAAATAGGTTTTTAAGGATGTGACCCCTGTGACCGCATTTGAGGTCACGGGGTCATGAAATCTACAATTTAGAATCCCCATGGGCCAAGGAGTCTGCACACAATTTTTCAGCTCTCTAGACCTTTTGGAACTGGAGAAGAAGATGAAAATAGGTTTTTATGGATGTGACCCCTGTGACCCCATTTGGGGTCATGGGGTCACGAAATCTACAATTTAGAATCCCCATTGGCCAAGGAGTCTGCACATAAAATTTCAGCTCTGTGGAGTCATTGGTTCTGGAGAAGAAGTCGAAAAAGCGAAAAGTTTACGGATGGACGGACGGATGGACGGATGGACGGACGCCGGACACCATGCCATGCCATAAGCCCATCGGGCCTTTCAGGCCTGATGAGCTAAAAATTGCTAATATTTTATAGTAGATTTATTGTTGGCAAAATGGTACACCACTAAAATGTTTTGACTTATAACTTTCTTACTTTTCATGAAATTTGCAACTCTTGATATTCACTAAACACAGATGATATCTTCAAAAGTAGAGTGTTCTAGGGTCATTGGTTTCGGAGATGAAAAATATACAATTAAATGAACCCCTGTCAAAATCAAAGTATCAAAGTTTCATTAATGAAATGAACAAATCATAATCTCCATCTTTTAAAGAAAACACTGCCAAGGTTTCTGGATATCTCCTAGTGCTGGCTCATGAGAAGAAGTCGTTTGAAGCTTTTAGGGTGAACCTCCTGCAAAGTTCATATTTCATAATTTATCTCAACCAAATTTACAAACTTACATCTCCATTCCTATATCAAGCGCTTTCGGAGAAGAAGTCATTTAAAGGTTTTACTTTTAACGTCTCTGGCGGCCATATTTGTGGGCGTTGGAATTCGTGATGAACAAACTTTGATCCCCTAGGTGATGGGTACCCAACCACAAAATTATTCACACCTTTGGGGGTGTAGCGGTTCTGGAGGAGAAGTTGAAAGAGTGAAAAGTTTAGGGACGACAGACGCCGGACGCCTGCCCATGCCATTAGCCCATTGGGCCTTTCAGGCCTGATGAGCTAAAAATAGAGCCACATGCTCTGTAGCTCATTTAAACATTTTCCCCAATTCATCAAACAAAATGGTATAAAACTTGGAGAGAAACAATACAAATCCCTTCTTAAGTGATTATACCTTATAACGAAACTGGAAAAATCATTCACAAAGACCTGACCAAAACTCAATGAACATTTTATCATAGCTCTCAACTCAACCCGAAATGAGTAAAACTGTGACCTTCATCAAACCATGTTGCCAATGTTTGAAAATATAAATGGTAATTTTAATTTCTGTTTTCCCTCACTATATACAAAAGATAGAGCCATGGGCTCTGCAGCTCATCAGGTATTGTATCATTTTATTATCCGGGGTTGAATAGAATATAGAGCCATGGGTTCTGTAGCTGTCTTGCTTCATAGTGATTGATATTGTTGACTAAAATAAATAGTTCAGATACGGCACAATCCATAGCAGTGATTTAAATTTAAAAAAACTCTCGAATCGATAAGTGTCAGTGCATGAGACCAACATGACTGGATCACATGGTTGTCTTAATAATCACATTCATGCAATGATCTAGAACAAGAACAATCTAGAACAAGTAGTTGTCACAAAAGGTGACATGATCCCCCGCCGCAAATTAATACTTCACAATTTAAAAATAATGTCAAAATCAGCAAAATCGACTGTCAAACATGTTGGAAAAGTCAAAGCTTCACTGTGAACTTGAGAATAATGTCAAGGTCACCAAAATCTAATCAGCGCTTTGTCTTCCCTCGGAGGTGCTTTGTGTAAGATATGATGGAATTCCTGTGAATGGTTTTTGAGATATCCCGCTGACATGATATACATGTACATTACCATGTCGAAAAAATCAGTTCCACTGTGACCTTGAAAATGATGTCAAGGTCACCAACATCTAATCAGCCCTTTGTCTTCCCTAGGAGATGCTTTGTGTAAGAAATGATGGAATTCCAGTGAATGGTTCTTGAGATATCCTGCTGACAAGCTATACATGTACATTAACATGTCAAAAAATTCAAAGTTCTGCTGTGACCTAAAAAATAATGTCATGGTCACCAAAATCTAATCAGCCCTTTGTCCTTCCTTGGAGAAGCTATGTGTAAAATAGGAAGAGAATCCAGCGAATGGTTCTTGAGATATCTCGCTGACAAGGGTAAAATGACAAAGTCTTGTTGTGACCTTGAAATGAAGGTCAAGGTCACACACCTCTGTAGGAACATTACTCTTCCTATGATGAACCCATATGCAAAATATGAAAAGAATCCAGTGAATAATATTTGAGTTATTCCATTTCGTATAGACGGATGCAGCTGAATACTAACCCCATTTGAGGTCAGAGGGTGACGAAATCTACAATTTAGAATCCCCATTAGCCACAACTTCCAAACGCAAGGCATAACTCTTGCCAGTCTGCATTATTGGCTGATTTAACCCTTGCGGTATTTCCCTAGCTTTCTTGTGTCGAGGCAGTGAATCGCTGCACTGGAAATGCATAGCGGGCCTGGATTTCTAAGCACAGATTTCTTAAGGAAATACTGCAAGGCCTAAATCAGCCAGTAATGGAGACTGGCAAGAGTTATGCCTTGCATTGGGAAGTTGCATTAGCCAAGGAGTCTGCACACAACTTTTCAGCTCTCTAGACTTTGTGGAACTGGAGAAGAAGATGAAAATAGGTTTTTAGGTTTGTGACCCCAATTGAGGTCACGGGGTCACGAAAACCTACAATCTAGAATCCTCATTAGCCAAGGAGTCTGCACACAACTTTTCAGCTCTCTAGACCTTTTGGAACTGGAGAAGAAGATGAAAAAAACCTTGTGACCCCTGTGACCCCAATTGCGGTCACAGGGTCACGAAATCTACAATTTAGAATCCCCATTAGCCAAGGTGTCTGCACACAAAATTTCAGCTCCCTAGACCAAGTGGTTCTGGAGAAGAAGATGAAAATGCGGAAAGTTTACAGACGGACGGATGGATGAATGGATGGATGGACGGACTGACGCCGGACACCATGCAATGCCATAAGCCCATTGGGCCTTTCAGGCCAGATGGGCTAAAAAGTTTACAGACACCGAACAAAGGCCCATGCCATAAGCCCATCTGGCCTTTCAGACCTGATGAGTAAAGAAATATAGTTACACTTTCTAAATGATTAGCGGACTTGTCCTTGTACCATCCAAGATGATGCATTGTGTGAGTGTGAACTGATTCATTCTGAAAACCACTGAAGTCTCACAGCCAATGAAATGTACTAGGGCTCAATATTCCTGAATAAAAACGTTCTTATCATGCATGTTTATACATTTTATATAAAATGTAAGCCTTATGCACCTTGGACAAATTAGGAAATTCAGTGCTCACAGTGCCAATGATGGCGTCAATGTCCCTAACAATTGCATATGAAAATAAGAATTGTCAATGTTTTGCTTGTTGTTTTCGAGATAATGTTTCCGAAATTTGTTGGAAATTCATTCAAAATACATTTATTTCAAAACATTTTTCTCGTGATTCTAAGATAGATAGAGAACTTGTAGCAGTACATTATCGGGAGATAAATGTACGGTTTTGACGGTACGGTACGCCCAACCCCCTAAAAACGTGTATTTATCTTCGATAATTTACTGCTATTCGTCCTTTCTCTATTACTTGTATATACTTAGAGAGACATAGAGACAAAGAGACATAAATAATTACCCTTCCAGACAGCGTAAAACACTAGCAAAGCTTGGCCTCTCCATCATAGAGTACAGCTCCTGCGACAGTTTGAGTGCCGCTGCTCTGATAAGACGTGTGGACTTTTTGCCTATCCTGCAAACATTGAAAAGTCAACAGTCAACAACAGACCTTCCTTACATAAAACTTGTGAAAGTGAGCTATTTTAAAAAATTAATAAAAAAAAAGCAGCTGTGAAAACATATTGAAACAAAACTGACCAAAGAATTAGTACACAAGATTTCACCTTTTATGATAGTCTCTTCTGTTGGCTGTGGCAGTCGAAGTTATGATTTTTTATTTATTTTTCGAGAAATAGACAAAAGCAAGTTTGAAGGGAGTGGTCGCTGTGAGCCTTCAGGCTTGATGAGTTTATCTGTTCGAGGTAAATATCACATGGAGATAACTAGTCAATCAATGGGATCACAACTTTATGGAGATGCAGCTAAGTTGGTAGAGTGTCCTCTCATCACCCGGAAAACAGGGTTCGATTACCAGCCGCGTCATACAAAATTAGAACCATTGGCTCTGTAGCTCATCAGGCTTTAAATAACAAACTAAATAAGTAAATATTCCAGAATTATTTATCATATATATAACAAATTTCAAGACTTTATGATGATGGTCTTTACCCTTGTGGACCATTATTATATGTGTTTTTTATTCTAAAATTTAGAATCCTATTTGGCCAAGGAGCCTTTACACAAGATTTCAACTTTTGACCCCTTTTCATACTTGAGAAGAGGCTGTAACCACTGTGACCCATATTTCGGGTCACAGGGTCACCAAATCTACAATTTAGAATTCCTATTGGCCAAGGTGCCTGTGCACAACATTTCAAATTTCTCGATCTTTTGGTACTAGAGAAGATGAAAATATGTTTTTGAGGTCATGACCCCTGTGACCCCGGGCCCTATTTGGGTCACAGGGTCACCAAATCTACAATTTATATAACTAGAGTCCCCATTGGCCAAGGAGTTTGTACACAAAAGTTCTGGAGAAGAAGTCGAAAAAGCGAAAAATATGGACAGACAGATGGATTGACACCGGACCCTATGCAATGCCATGAGCTCTTTTGGTCTTTCAAGTTTAAAAACTGTAATCTCTGTGAGTTTTTCGATGTTAATTCTTTTATTCATATAGACAATACTTTCAAACAGTCTCCCTCGGCCCCTTACAGTGAAGCATAACTTTTGTTAGCGATGTGATGTCATAAACAGGAGTTGCTTACAATGAAATCCTTAGGCAATTTGTCGATTTTCATCGATTATTCGTTTAAACATAATAACTTTTGACATTGAAAGTATTTATGCGTTTGTAGGGAGTTTTTAGATTAGATTTTAGATCCCCCCCCCCCTTATCGAGTTGAGTGTTAGGTTTTTATAGGCTACAATATGTTTTAAAATAAACAAGTGTTTGCCACTAACATGGCAATGTCCCCCGCCAGTAACATTGAGTTAGTAAAACACATCATTGACTCAAAATGAGCTACTTTATATATTGCATTACTGGTAAAAAGTACCATGATGATCAGCAAATTTTAAGACTTTGGGTGCTTGGGTTCATGATATATCGTGTTAATAAGAGTTCGAAAAGTGGTCAAAGTGTCGCAGTGACCTTGAAGATAAGGTCAAGGTCACCAAAATCGACTGGTGTCTGCTTCTTCGACCAATGTAGGCTGACATCTAATTTAAAAACATTGTGTGTGTGTCTAAAATATGTGTTTGTCATACTAAAATTGAAATAGATTGAAACTGACTTTGATATAAATCTGAATCTTATATCTCTGCCACATCTAGCCCTTGACACAAGTGTTTGTGACAATACAGTGTACCAAAGGCAGTGACTCTGTTCACCAGTTGTTACAGTATGCTATTGACAAGAATGATTCATTGCTGTATGATATCCGATCAAGATGTCACATTAGGCTAACTTAAACTCACAAGTTCAACAGACAGTCCATAATCATCTTCGTATATTTTGAAATAAATATTCTGTCACACGACAGTTTGTTGAATTTAGCCTAATTTTTCACATTTTCTTGTTTTATTCCATGTGCAGATGTGGTGAATACCTTCTTCTAATGGTATAATAGTGTAATAATACACGATATAGGAAATGAACAAAATTGACAATAAATTTACGATCATTTTCAAGTCACACTCAAATCAAAACCAAGAGAAACTTGTCTATTGTTGTCAAAATGAAATTTGGATATTTTATCCTGTCGTTATATTGAATAATATGATTTTTAGTGTTTCCAAAAAAACAGGATTAAAACACTATGAAGAGATCAAGGATTTAGATATGAAAATCATTGGAAGAGATGAAAGATCATGTATGAGTGACCTACATTCATGTTACGGCGATGGCTGAAAAGGGAGATATTCAAAACATAACACAATATAACAACTGTCAGAAATAACCAAAATTGATAATTTAATTGAAATACCAACACAAATCCTCATCAAATATTTGTATTTATGCCAGTCTTCATGAAAACTCAAACGTATTCTTCGGGTGTCAACTGTATAGTAATAGTATGGAATTCCCTGATGACCTGTCAATCGCTGATTGGTCAAGTTTTCGGGGATGCCCGTTCTGATTGGCTAATGGATAAATAAGAGCGAGTGATTATCAGATAAAAATAAACAGCCAACACTCGCAATATCTAGACATTTTAAAGACTTGTGTGGTTTCTAAAAGAGTTTTGAGTGAATCTGAAAGAAGTATATGACCTTAAAGATTGATAATCTCAAACATTCAGGTCAGAAAAAGCACTCGTCCTACAGGACGAGCAATATTACATTTTCCACTTGCCCGAGGCAAATGTCACTCGTCAATACGAGCGGACGAGTGTTATTTTCGACCCCTGGCAAAGCATCATAGTCTAAGTCACACACTGTATACAACGACACGAAAGAATAACAAAGTTTATGATCAATGAAAGGAATTGAAATATATAATTTTTGGCGGTTGTTTATTTACCATTTCATTTAATTTTGTATTTGCTACAGAAATTGGAATAATTTTTTTACCCAACTAGGTATTTTGCTTGAATTTTATAATTAATGTGAGTAAATATTTGGCACAATTTGCTGGTCTTATCTCAAAAATAGAGCCATGGCCTCTGTAGCTCATCAGGAGATAATAAGTGGGGTATGTTATGGAGTGGACTTTATAGCAATGGTCAGATTATGGAATGTAGTAATAAGAATCTAGGTAGTGAAACGATTAAAGCAGTTTAAAAATATTTTGTTACCATAACTTTGCCAATCTGCTATATATATGTGTTGAAAGAGCAACACAAAGCTTGGAAATAAATTGCTGGTATCAAACATATAATAATGTGGTGGAGAGATCATACTATTTTTTAAGATCGTACACACATTATATAATAATGAATATACCGGGTACAATTCTTTGCATACAATTCACCACTGTAAGCTATTGCAATAATGGCCTGGGGCTGTAGAAGAAAATGAAAAAAACCTTTTTAGGTCATGACCCCTGCTAATTATTATCAAAATTGGTTACAAATAAATCAACATTCGTTATGAATATCATACACCTTTGCATTATATTGTTTTAATTCTTAATTGCATTATGGCAATACCAACATTTATTACATAATGAATAGGAGCCTCAGTTTTTGAAAATCCCATTTCTCATAGGCTCCATTTCAATACTTAATAAATTGGTGAATTTTTTTTAGTAAATTCTTTTTCACCATTTCTTATAGGCTCCTTTTCAATATTTGATAAAATGGTGATATTCTATGAATAAATTCTTTTTTAGAGTCAGTGGAAGACTAAAGCAGTCTCACGCACAGTCTATGATAACACAGTGCTGCACAGAAGTTTGAAGTAACCTGAAACCTCTGTGTAACTATCAGTTTTCATTCTTCTGCCAGGAAGAGGTCAACACAATGCAATTACATAACATGCAGACACTGGACTCACAGCCAGTAAAATGTATATGTTAGATGCAGTTTTTCCTACAATTAATTATTTTTCTGTACTGGAGAAGATGATGAAAATAGGTGTGATGTCACAATCTCATATAGCTACTTCTTTTATAGTCCAATGTTATCACCAGTCATCACTAGTCATATTCAGTTCACATATCTCATGTAAAATGAAAAAATTTAATTCCTCTTCAAGTTATTCCTTCAAAGGGTATTCAATAGTTCTCATTTCAAATAGATTCACATTAAACATGTCCATGATGTAGACATCTATCTCATTTCTTGTTCCTATTGAATAAAATTAACTGCAAAGTTAATAGAAAACTAAATCAGTTATAAAGTATAAAATATGATATAAATAAGGTATACCAAATTGACTCGTACTGGAAATTCTCATTAATTAATTAATTAATTCTCCAAATAATTACACAATATCATGAGATATTAAAAAACTCCATTATTTACTCTTAAATTACAAAGAACATAATATTAGATTTAATAAAAGATTCTGTATTAAGTCTTTAGAATACTTTTAGACTTGTGTACCTTTATCAGCAAATTCACTTGCAAAATACAAATAATTACTCATATGTGAAATGTGAGACAAAGATAAAATATGACTTATAATTTTTGTTAGACCTCCAATTCTAAGTTTTTAATTCTAAATATCTCTTTTTCATCAGACATATTATATTCTCAAAGCACATGTTAGAACTCTCACATCAGAAAGATGAAATGCCTTTTAAGCTGTTTTCTTTAAAATTACCTCCCTTACCTACTTACTGATTGAAGTGCACATATAATCTCAGAAAGATGCTGTAAACTGAAATAGGCTTTTAGGTTATGATCCCTGTGACCCATATTTGGGGTCACAGACTCACCAAATTTACAATTTAGAATCCCTTACATCCAAGGAGTCTGTACATAAAATGTCAGCTCGCTAGAGCCATTGGGACTGGAGATGAAGATGAAAATAGCATTTTAGGTCATTGCCTCTGTGACCCAATATTTGGGGTCTCACTGTCACCAAATTTACAATTTAGAATCCCCTTCAGTCAAGGAGTATGTACATAAAATTTCAGCTCTCTACGGTCATTGGGACTGGAGAAGAAGATGAAAATAGTTTTTTTTAGGTAATGACCCCTATGAGCCACACTTGGGGTCACAGGGTCACCAAATCTACAATTTAGAATCCCTTTCAGCCAAGGAGTCTGTACATAAAATTTCAGCTCTCTGGAGTCATTGGTTCTGGAGAAGAAGATGAAAATAGCTTTTAAGGTTATGACCCCTGTGAGCCACACTTGGGGTCACAGGGTCACCAAATTTACAATTTAGTATCCCCTTCAGCCAAGGAGTCTGTACATTAAATTTCAGCTCTCTGGAGTCATTGGTTCTGGAGAAGAAGTCGAAAAAGCGAAAAGTTTACGGACGGACGGACGGACGGACGGACGGACGGACGGACGGACGCCATCCCATGCCATAAGCCCATCGGGCCTTTCAGGCCAGATGAGCTAATAAAAAGTACATTAAACAGGCACTAATGTGTATATTCTCAGGACATATAGAAACATTTGTTAAAGTTTATAAAGCAATCGTCACATTCAGTAATGTGTGACAAGGGTAACTTGCAAGAGAAACATGTGCAGCACGTGCAGCACATGGATTGTTATGGTGACTTGCGCTAGAGACGAGCCTTCACGCTTCGGAAGTGCTTGCTGTTTGTGTTGTATTTTTTACGCAAAAAAGGGGATTCTGTTTATATGACGTCAGATACCCTTAGCGCACGCTGCTTGAAGGGGTACTTCTCTTTGAAACCAGATTTCATTACATTGTCGTGATATGAAAATTATTTATCACAAGTCATGTTGTAGATAAAAGATTTTTCTGGCGATTGACATTATAGGTATATTTTCCATTTTTTATTATTATTTGAAACACTAACATCCTTGATGGCTCTTTAATGAAAAAATCCGGCTTTATCATTTTCCTAGCATGATATACAAAAGGCATGAATTAATTAAAACATTTACATTAGTTGAGTACATCAGATTTAGAAAACCGTGTTGTGATATGGTATATTTCAAATATTTACAAAGAAATGTACTGATGTCTAGGTAGGTAATTCACAAAATTGCTTGTTATTGGCGCTACACCTCTCTTAGTAGTAAAGAAGATTTCTGCAAAGTTGGACAAGAATTGGAGGAATAGTTTTGTTGTAATCGTTTGAACCAAAAATGTCTTTGGAAGGATGGAATCCTTGGTATATATTACCGTTGAGGGCAATATTTGAGGACAAATATACAGACTTGATCCCATAGCATGGGCCTAAGTGTCAGGTACATCCCCACAAAATTTCAGCTTTGGGGGTTCAGTGGTTTTGAAAGAAGTTGAAAATGTGAAAACGTTATTGACGCCTGACACTTTATAGGTCAGATGAGTTCATGAAATCCTAGGGCATATGAGTGGCTTCAAGCAATGGGCATCAGACATTGCTGTGCTAAGTAACTTTCCACATACAGATGTAAACAGATCACAAACAATCAAAGGCATCAACAATAGATATTACTCTTACCACACAAATACATCCGAATTACAGTCTAAGATGTAGACACACTTGGTATCTAGGAGAGTTTGCACCAACTTGCCTTTAGGAATCTCAACTGAAACAGATCACATATACATTTTATGTGGTGAGAAAAATGTTGATATTCAATTTCTTAAACTTGATTTCAATTTAAAGGTACTGTTGCATGCTTTTTGCAAATTATGTTTTCTCAAAGTTGCCAATTATCATCAAAGTTTATAAAATATATTGTTATGTTAGAGAGTAAAACATTTCATTACATAACCTGATTATCCTTATCCATAACCAATAGAAAATGGTTGTCCATATTGAAAGAAATGATGCGATGTATAAAGCGACAAGGGTGTGAAACTATTCAGTGTGATAGGTAGATTTGTAAGTCTCATGCGAATTTGAGATTTCAGACAGCAAGATGGTTGACCATTCCATCATTACATTATATTTAAAACTTTACTCTGGGTAAACTACTACCTTTGAGCAGCCATTTTAATGTGAACACCAATGGCTGCTCAAAGGGAAATGGACTCGCATGGCTAAAGCGAAAGTTGAACATTCGTTTTGGAACTCTTTATTGATTGAGGAGTATTATTCAGGCAATGCTAACACTTATTCACCCTTTCATGAGAGCAGTAAGAACGGCGTGCTACAGCGCCTTTAAAGAGGATAAGATGGAGTATAACTGCGAACAGTGGACAATACCTTGAGGCAGATCCAGGTAACCCTTGCCCAGCATGACGCGGTACAAGCGTGGAGCCCTCACATGGTACTCCTTCTGGCCACCAACCTGCAACACAATCAGTCCATTCCATCAACTTTAATCATCAGCTGCCATATGAATGCAGATGACATATGACATCCATTTTAAAGGCGTAACCTTTATTGTTTTGTCTGTAAGAAGCTTGGGGACCAATTGCGAGTGACCAATGACGATACCTTTTAGGCCTACTGCCAACCCCAACACACATTGACCCACTGGGCAATTAACAGCTGTTACTAATTAGGTGTCATTTTTCATCCACTTGTTATAGAATTTCATCCATTCGAACCAAATAGGTAACATTTTCATCAGGATGTAATACACACACCTGCAGGCTATTTTGTGATTGAAGATAAATTAAAGAGTTACAGCCTCATTCGTAAATTTTTTAATCTTCAGTAGTTCTCATCTGTCGAATAATGCAGGTGCTGATTTGTCGAAAATCAGCGTTCAACATACCGTGTCAAGACACTGGGAGAGGCTAAGTTCATTAACAAAGGGTGAGAAGGCTTTGATTAATTACAGCTTAGTGTTATAGTAGTCATTGTTACTGCTCACTTTCTTATTTATTTACTTAAATTAAGGAATTTGATGTCAAGTATCTGATCGTATAAATATATATACAGTCAGGCCTCGATAATCCGAACGCTTCCGTATTTCATCAAAAACGTTCGGATAGTGAAATGTTCGGTCTACTGAGTACTGAGGACAACTATAGAGATTAGTTTGGTTACATCTTCCTACCGTTCGGAAACTGCGAGATTCGGATTATCGGTGGCCGGATTATCGCGGGTTGACTGTAGATACAATGATTTTTCTAAAACTGATAATCTTATTATATGCTGATGACGCTGTTCTTTTCGGTGAAACCCCGGTGGAAAATTTAAATTACCAAATAATAACCAAAATATTGAGATTGTTGACATGTACAATTACTTGGGTATCAGACTTCATAGAAACAGTTGTTAGGTAAATGTAATCAAATCACTTGTCGAGACTGAAACAAAAGCCATGTATGCACTTTTGAAAAAAAGCTTGGATTATAAATTTACCTTTGGATTGTATTTTATCTGCTTTTGACACTATGATTGTTCCAATCATATTTTATGGATCTGAAATTTGGGGATTTGAAAACTTAAAGATGCTCTGGTCCAAGTGATCTTGAGACCGCGGAAGAGACCGTAACGCAATGTGTACAGGCGAGTAACGAGGTCACTTGACGCAAACTAGGTGCAGTAGAGCGATCGCCGGCATTTTCGTATCCAAAGTGAACTCGTCTCAATTGGGATTCGTAATCAAAACGGAGCTCGTACTAAAAATGCCTGGATAAAGGTTATATTTTGCATTGTATGTACTAATAAATAACCTGGTAGGTATTATTTTATATACACTGAACAATTGGTTGTTCCAACAAACGAGACATTTCAGATTTAAATTCATTTATTAGCATCATAAAATACGTAATAGATAAAATCATGTGTCTGACTAATCAGCAAAGATGTGACCATTAGAAAATGCCGGTGAAGAGAAAAAGATAAGTCGCCGACGAAGTAATTTACACCCAAAACATCTCACCACACACCAATATGTACACCTTGTCCTGAGTTGTTCACGCTTCAGATGACGTATTTGAAGAGTAAGTTTTTATACATTTATTAACGTTAGTATTACTGATAATATAATATATCATCATGAGACAAAATTAATATTTCAACTCGCAATTAATTGACAGGTTGTCGATACAATTTTACGGAGTCTTCTTCCACAATACAACTTCACAAACGGGATTAAATGTAAATGTAAGTAATTTTATATTATTTAAACAGCATTTATTTCAAGATGTTACATGGAAAGAGGGGTTGACAAACAGGGTTGTGTTTCAACAAATCTGTTACGATACTTCACAGAGAAAGCCATAGTTTACCAAGGTGCTTAATAATAAAATTAAAATGCTACTGGATGGTTTCATGGAATGAATAAGAGAGGTAATAGTGTGACATCGATTTCCTTAAAAGATGTGTCCGTCTTTGGTGGAAATATAAAGGTTTAATCTAACATTTCATTTAATGTTTCTTATTTGTTGCTATAACGTTTGATATAGTTTAAACGTGTTAAAACACTGTAAAAGTGACGGAATTGGCAAACAAGCAATACAATGCTTTTATATAAATGCAAACGCAACAAACAAAAGATTAATTTATGAAAAATCCGAAAATCTTTTAGATTTATCTATAAAATTGTGGATGGATTTTAGCAGTACACGATTTTCGTGGTTCATTGCTGAAGCATTTCCCTGCAATATGGATGTTATATTGAAACCTTTTGTAAAGAAATATTCGTACTCTTATATTACTGTATATATACGTTTGATATCAGTGACAAAGTATCTATAAGTGTAATTAAGTAACATTGTGTATCAAATATAAAAGGTTACTATAATTCCAAGTATGTTCATCAAAATATTTTAGATATGATGTAATGTAATGCAAACCATTAAAAACAAATATTTCATGGATAAGTACTTGAACTGGATTGGTCAACAAGCTCAGTGAAATTTACATGAAGATTGCACCATTGTACACACACACATATACATTATGATTATACACATTTATAGAACACGATCGAATGAATGAATTATGTTACCAGATGCATCCTAATACACACTCTCACAAATGAAAACAAAATTGATGGGTAAATACGGTGATAGCTCCAATACAAATTCTCAGTTTAACATACCATATAGATGTTTCTTCAAAGGAGAGAAATGTTGTGACAGCAAATTAGTTTATGCAATTAAGCTGAACAAAGTCAAATACACTGAGTAGGTGAGAAGGAGACTTCAGTGTAATTACGGTAAGTTTTTACAGATAACAAGTTTATTGGACCGGTTCAATTATATAACAAATGGCATGTCGGTGACCGGCATCTTGGTGAGACACAAACTATCATGAAATAACATTAATGCGACAGTCAGTCTATATATTTGTCAGCCAATGAAATGTTCACTGAAAGGTAGGAACATATATATTCCACCAATGGAATTTAGGAAGAGGATGAGCTTTGTATTCTGTGTTCTTTGGCGAAAAAACCGCCAACAAGCAGCTCTGGCATTTGAAGAAAAATAGAGCCACTGGCTCTGAAGCTCATCAGGAGTCATGTTATTAATTATCCCTAAGGAAAAGGTTAAGATATCACATAATAAGTCATTGCTCAGTCATCAAATTTACTAACAAAATTGGTTACACATTAATCCATATTCATTATAAATAATGTAGACCTTTGCAGTTTATTGTTTTACTTCCTATTTTTATCCTGGAATTATCAACAGTTATTACATAATGAAAAAGATCCCCTATTTGTTTCTAAAAATGCTGTTTGTCATAGGCTCATAGTTTCATAGGCTCCTTTTAAATATTTAATTAATAAATTCTATTGAGCATCCGATTGTAAGACTAAATCAGTAACACAGCAGAGAAGTAACCTGAAACCTCCGTGTATTAGCTGCTGTTGTCATCTCTGCCAGGGAGTGGTCACTCCCCAGGTCAACACCTGCAATTACACAACATGCAGACCCTGGACTCACATCCAGTAAATTATATGTTTTAAATTTTGTTTTCCCCCATCTTTATTTATTTTTCTTTATTGGAAAAGAAGATGTGATATCACAAACTCATGTAGCTAGTTTTAATAGTCTTATCTTACTTCATCACCAGTCATATTTAGTTCACATATCTAATGTAAAATAAAACATTTCTTAACCCTTTTTAAATGTTTTTCCTATGCATCCTGTCACAATATTCAGTTCACAGGCTATGCAATAGTTCTAATTTCACATTGATTACATCAAACATGTCCATAATGTAGTATTACTCTGAAGCTGACATATGAAGTGCACATAAAATCTCATTATCTTCCCTACAGCTGTTTTAAGTGGTTACCCCTGTGATCCATATTTGGGGTCACAAGATCACCAAATCTACAATTTAGAATCCCCATTGGCCAAAGAGTCTGTACATAACATTTCAGCTTTCTAGAGCTTTTGGGACTGGAGAAAAAGATGAAAAATGATTTTTAGGTTGTGACAATTCTACAATTTAGAATCCCCGTTAGTCAAGGAGTCTGTTCATAAAATTTCAGCTCTCTGGAGTCATTGGTTCTGGAGAAGAAGATGAAAATAGCGTTTAAGGTTATGACCCCTGGGGCCCTTATTTGGGGTCGCAGGGTCACCAAATCTACAATTTAGAATCCCCATTGGCTAAGGAGTCTGTACATAAAATTTCAGCTTTCAAGAGTCATTGGTTCTGGAGAAGAAGTCGAAAAAGTGAAAAGTTTACGGACGGACAGACGGACGGACGGATTGACGGACGACATCCCATGCCATAAGCCCATCGGGCCTTTCAGGCCTGATGAGCTAAAAAAGTATTGCTGACATAGGACAATTATTATACTACAAGGATTATTAGACACCGATTATTAAGCTCATGATGAAAACAGGTTCGTTATTCTAATCTTTTGACGCATTGAAGATTGCTATTCTTATGCAAAATACTTGCAAAATCATCACAATTGTACTTTTGTTATTTACAAAAATGTAAATATCATATACTTGCTAAAGCTCTCGGGCCGATATTGGGGTCTCGGGCTGATACAGAATGTGATAAGAAAACACCCATACAATACTATCTATATATGTGAAATGTTGAAAGAAAGTGTACAGAAAACCCTACCAGCACCAAGTTTTTGTTTCTTTTGGTATGTTCCAGGGTCCCATAAACTAGTTAATTGCTAAAATCACAGTGCTCATTCGTCGAATGGATTTTACCTCTTTGAAATCAGGAATTCGACGGATTGGTATGTGACCAAATTAAAGATTATTAATTATTTGCGATACAACAAATGTTATGAGATAATATTAACATCACATGAAAGCCCCTTGTTTTATGTATGTTACTTTTTCATGATTTACAGAACTTGGCCATACAGTCTTATGTATGTCAAAGGTTCAAAGTCAATGACATGTAAATATATCAAAACCTCACTGGCCACAAATGCTGCCTGCAACAGGGAGAATATTAATCCTTACGTTGCTGTTCCCAGGTTAGTCTGGGACGGAAATAATTAACACATTGGTTCGAATTCATGTAAGCAATTCCCCGGACACGAAACATGGCAAATAAAAGGCAGTGAAATAGATCTCGATCGTACTCCGCGGCATTGGAATGTCGATATAAACGTCCCGCTAGAAAAGCGAGTTTTAATTCAAAGCCAAGTCGAATTGTCCAGCAGCAATCTCCCTAAACTGGACATGAATTATTCCTGAACAACTGGGATGTTTTCATATTTTTTATATCACAACAAAGAGAAAAGAATGTCTTCAATCTCATATAAAATTCGTAAATGTGCTAACAAAAATTTAAAATACAGCAAGCGCTGTTCAAACTTCTTGCGCAATTTATATCTATTGAATTACTCAATTCATTTTCATAATTTTTATATGACAATAAGAGAAAAGAATTGTCGAATAAGATGCACTTATTTACTCATAGAAATAACGATACTTGTAAGCTAACCTTTTTGAGAGGCATGTACCAGCATACAACACACAAACGAAATATATTTAACATTTTCAACATCAGATATGGTTCGTGGCTAGCATTTCTTGGAAAGTCAAATGACTTGACTATATTTGGGTCAACATGTGCTTATTTTTCAATTGGTTCAAGATTATTATTTCTTGGAAAGTGTGATGAGCGATGTATACACATTTGCATCATAAATATTCTCAGTATATTTACACTTTTATAAAGGTGGAAATAAAGACAAACTTTACATGCATGGCTATAGACTTAAAACCAATTCTAATAATTCTTATATGATTGTGAAGCCAAATATCTTGTCTTCAATCAGACACTGACCAATGCCAATAAGCTGTACATTACAGACGTTAGAGGACAGATAGAAGCAGGTTGACAGGCCTTGGCATCAGATAACCACTAAGGAGTCATAATGGGGATGATATTCATTTGTGTTGCACACTCACAATGGTTGAAGGTTTGAGTGCACATTGTTTACCTTGATCTGTAGAGAAGGTGGGGGGCCACCTAAACCATTCCAGAACTCAGCTGTCTCCTGGCCCTGGGCTAACACTACAATCTCAGCCTTGTTCTTCCGCTCATTCTTGTTGATTTTTTCTGCTATTAGTCTATAATATATATAAACAACATCATTCAGATAATAGTCTTGACATGGTAATAATAATATACATTTTAATTGAGAAATGTTTATTCTAGAATCCAAGAGTTACAGTTGCATTCAGGGTAATACAAGGCTCTTGGAGATGATGACGATTGTTGAACATATTGTGTAATTTCTCAACATGAAGTGAATGACAAGAGATTCTAGATTCATCATTCACACATTCTCCCTTGTCAAAACAATATGGAAAATTATAACAATCATTGACACAAAGAGTTTAAACTAGGATTGCCACAGGCAATACTTAGGTCTTCAAGACTTCTGCTTGACTTTGAACTCCATGTTCGACTCTCAGTTATTTCATCAGTTTCTCCGCTTTGAAACGAGCTATCAACCATGTCTCTAACTTCAGTAGTTTTTTTTACAAAAATTCTCCAGAGAAGGTACCCCTCTGAAAAGGGGAAAATCACATATTAATGGATACCTACATGATGTGTCTCATTATTGAAACAAAACGGTTAATATTTTCATACTAAGGTATAGCAAATGAAATGTTGTGCTTTCATTACCACTTAAGTAGATATAATCATCATTTAGATTGCATACATAATTGATGCATTGCCTTCTTCTGAATATTCAGGAAAATACTCAAAAATGCTCATTTTCGGACCCCTAGACAACGTTCGCGCGGTTTTTGAGGCTTAACTATCAACTTTTGGATGAAAGCAGACAACAGAAAAGGTGTTCTTCTTGAAATAGTGCATACGTTGGTTTTAGTAAAATTTCAATGATGTGTTATGCAATTCTTAAACTATGTATAAGAAAGAGATAGCAAAAGGTAATTTTGACATAAATTTAGCCGTAGCCGAGTTATGTCCCTTTGAATGCAAGCCCTTCGAAATCTATTATTCTAAAGTTAATTTTTCAAATGGCTGTAGTTCGTTAACAGCTGAAAATAGTGAATTGGTTTGGGGGGTTCCATTAAACTACATTCATACAGCTTTCAACTGAGCTATTGCATGATACTGTATGTATATTTAGGAGAAGATTTTTTAAAACGCGTACCCTAAAACCTACGAAAGTCCACCAGATTTTCTGTTTTTTTCGAAATAGCAAAAAATCTATTATTACGGTAGAGAACGGCTATAGGATTGGTGAAAGTTTTGAGAAAATATCTTGATTAGTTTTCAAGCTATTAAGGTTTGAAGTTTTGACTTCAAGGGGGGATAACTCACGAAAAAAGTGGCTCCAGATGCCCCAAGTTAGGTCACAGGCTATAATCCCTGAAAATTTCATGCAAATCAGTCCAGCCGTTACTGAGCAATCTCCTGCACAAATTTTTTTACAAATAATAATAATAAAAGATTCAGGATAAAAACAATACGTCTTCGAGACATTCGTCTTGAAGACCTAACTAGTTTAGTGTTTGCAGAACACTGCAAAAACAGAGAAGCCCCAAAAGTGAAGGTCTCGCCTCTCCGTTCTGCTTTCTACACAGCCTCAATATCCCAAATCTACAATTTAGAATCTGTACACAACATTTCAGCTTTCTAGGGCTTTTGGTACCGGAGAAGAAGATGAAAATAGTTTTTTAGGTCATGACCCCTGTGACCTATATTTCTAGATTGATTGTAATTGGGCGTATTTCAGTTGGCCTAGCTCCTAAAGTCAATTACCAGTTCCTGGGATTTTGTGACATTTAGACTTTAGTGATTAGATGATGGACACTGGGCGATGGCCCATGCCATGCCTTATAGACCTAATGAGCTTTAACACATTAGTTCAGCTTTAAATCATACCTTGATTTAGTTTTGGTGACACCTTTTGATTTCTTCCCTGCCCATATAAAAATCTTCAGTCCCATGTCCAATAAAATAACATGGTATGGATCCAAACTGTCTAGCTCAGGAACACACTGAAACAAGAACAAATCATCAGCAGGTCAGTTGGAACTATGCAACATAATAACCAACACATTATTATTCTTTCTTTTTATCAATCATATATATATGTTCAGTTGCAATCACTTTGTTACACAAGAGTGTTAAAATTAATTGTACCTTCGTGGTATGCTACAATATGGTTAACTTGAGTGAACTCCCTCACCGGACATGTACGAAGATCATTAATATTATATTTCATTTTAAACAACAATTGACATTGGCAATCAATAAATCAGTGCATGGTCTCTTCTTTAATTTCTTGTTTGAGGTAAATATTTTGCCTTTCACTTAGAAGAGTTTCCCCTCCCCTTTCAAGATTTAATAATAGCACATTTGTTATCTAATTTATTCAATGTTTGGAGTATGGAATCATGCATTGGTGATTGAAGAATTCTCAACCATTTAGAAGTACAAATTAAATCATGATGATGTTGCATAAGATTTTATTTTAAACTTGTCAGGTGTTGTCAGTGTTGACAAATGAAATTCCTGGAAGCACCATTGGATGCTGCCATCTAAATTCAGAATGACTGTGCGAGCAGAACTACCATCTTAATGCAGGATGACTGTGCGAGCAGACCTACCATCTTATTGCAGGATGACTGTGCGAGCAGACCTACCATCTTATTGCAGAATGACTGTGTGAGCAGACCTACCATCTTATCGCAGTTTGACTGTGTTAGCAAACCTACCATCTTAATCAAAATGACTGTGTGAGCAGACCTACCATTTTAATACACAATGAATGTGTGAGCAGACCTACCATCTTTATGCAGAATGACTGTGTTAGCAGAACTACCATCTTATTGCAGAATGACTGTGTGAGCAGAACTACCATCTTATTACACAACGACTGTGTGAGCAAACCTACCATCTTAATGCAGAATGACTGTGTGAGCAGACCTACCATCTTATTGCAGAATGACTGTGTGAGCAGACCTACCATCTAAATTCAGAATGACTGTGTGAGCAGAACTACCATCTAAATTCAGAATGACTGTGAGAGCAGAACTACCATCTTTATGCACAATGACTGTGTTAGCAAACCTACCATCTTAATGCAGAATGACTGTGTGAGCAGACCTACCATCTTATTGCAGAATGACTGTGTGAGCAGAACTACCATCTTATTGCAGTTTGACTGTGTTAGCAAACCTACCATCTTAATGCAGAATGACTGTGTGAGCAGAACTACCATCTTTATGCAGAATGACTGTGAGCAGACCTACCATCTTTATGCAGAATGACTGTGAGGAGACCTACCATCTTATTGCAGAATGACTGTGTGAGCAGACCCACCATCTTAATGCAGAATGACTGTGTGAGCAGAACTACCATCTTTATGCAGAATGACTGTGTTAGCAGAACTACCATCTTATTGCAGTTTGACTGTGTGAGCAGACCTACCATCTTCTTACAGAATGACTGTGCGAGCAGACCTACCATCTTATTGCAGAATGACTGTGTGGGTAGCCTACGATCTTATTGCTGAACGTCTGTGTATGTTTAAGAATAGACCTACCCTCTCCATGTGAACTGACAGTGTTCCAGTGGCTCGATACATCCGTGCCTCATACTCCTGCAGAAACACACAGCATTGCATTATTCTCAAAATCTCAAATTGAAAACAAACTAAGCTTATATAACATAAATACTGTCTTGAGGGTGAAAATATTATCTTCCAGATATGACCAGACAAAACGATAAAGAAATTGCAGATATTTGAAATTTCAAGGCCTTGAAAAGAAAAATTGTTTTAATGTAAAAGTGGAGCTTTGAGTACTGTCAAAAAGTAGAACTGGGAGTGAAAAATACTAACAGTGTCCTCAACGGTGTAAAATCCACTGGCTGTGCGTCCGCCTTCAATATATGCAACACCATGTGGGAAGAGGTCGAGGAATTCGTCCTCCTCGTCATTCATTTCCACACGTACTGTGCGGCAATCTGCACCAAGCAGGTTGCGCAGGTTGACGGCATGAATCGCAGAGCAGGCCTTCTTGTCCAGCTGCAACACAGAACTTGTAATATATAGAATATAGACACACTTGACAAACAGCACACAAAGGTGAGGTGAGGTGAAGTGGTGTTTTACGCCGCTTTCAAGAGTAGGTCACTTATACAGCGGCTGCTAGTATTATGACAGGGAGAAAGTCTGCATCGCCATGTGCCTATGTATTGCGATGAAACCTGCGAGAATCGGCTGGAACTAGCGAACAATGGGTGGTACTACGCTGAAATCCATTGTAGCATTGCACCCAAACTCTACTGCAGACAAAGTTGCCGTGCCCCTGGCGGGATTCAACAGCACACAAAATCCTCACATCTGACAAACAGCACACACACTTCTGTCACCTAACAGATAGCACATAAGACTCCTCACACCTCACAGATAGCACATAGACTCCTCACACCTCGCAGATAGCACACAGACTCCTCACACCTCGCAGATAGCACACAGACTCCTCACACCTTACAGATAGCACATAGACTCCTCACACCTCACAGATAGCACATAGACTCCTCACACCTCGCAGATAGCACACAGACTCCTCACACCTTACAGATAGCACATAGACTCCTCACACCTCACAGATAGAAAATTGACTCCTCACACCTTCGCAGATCGCACACAGACTCCTCACACCTTACAGATAGCACATAGACTCCTCACATCTCGCAGATAGCACATAAACTCCTCATACCTCGCAGATAGCACACAGACTCCTCACACCTGACAGATAGCACATAGACTCCTCACACCTGACAGATAGCACACAGACTCCTCACACCTGACAGATAGAACATAGACTCCTCACACCTGACAGAAAGAACAGAGACTCCTCACACCTCACAGATAGAACATAGACTCCTCACACCTCGCAGATCGCACACAGACTACTCACACCTGACAGATAGCACACAGACTCCTCACACCTGACAGATAGAACATAGACTCCTCACACCTCGCAGATAGCACATAGACTCCTCACAGCTCACAGATAGAACTTAGACTCCTCACACCTGACAGATAGCACACAGACTCCTCACACCTGACAGATAGAACATAGACTCCTCACAGCTCACAGATAGAACTTAGACTCCTCACACCTGACAGATACCACATAGACTCCTCACAGCTCACAGATATCACATAGATAAAGGTTATCATGAGAGTGTGTTTTGGGATGGTCAATATCTTGCATTAGGAACTTCTTTATCATACAATGTCATTTTTCATTCATTTTGCGCAAAGACAACATTAATTTCAAAGTTGAACTTTTCTTTTAACTACTCATATTAATATATACAAACTAGATTAGCATTTGCGGGACACAGCAAAAGCAGAGCAGCCCCAAAACTTAGGGTTTCGCCTTTCCCTGTTCTGCCTTATCCACAGCACCAATAAAATGGGATAATTTCTTAACAAAAAGTTGTTCATCATTGGAGTTATTACTAACAAGTTGAATCATCACGGAGGTCTTGTTCTTAAAAACTTTTTCTGATTGGATCAATTGGATCAAAGGGTTAACATGGCCTTAAAAGGAGGGTTCTATCGGGGTATTTTTTGTGGAAAAGAAATTCGAGAGGATATCCCAGTTTACACATATATGCTATTAATATATGATATGACAGTCAAATTGAAAGATATTAGTGAAGTTAATACTTTGATGACTTTACATTTCACAACTTGATAAAGACAAGCGCACATTTGTTGAAAAATCAAAACAATGAGAATTGAAGCCATTTATCGGCGCTGCGAGTGGGGAAAACTTCGCTACGGCCTAACAGCATATTGTTTATTACTTTTATGATACATTATGTGTTACTATGTGAATATTCTATCAGTGAATATGTTTTATTATAACAAAAATTTAAAATTTGGTTAAATATAGCATGTTTTCATTTCACGAAATATCAAGGATCCAAGATGGCGGATGCTGTCGATAGATAAATGATAGAACTGTCCCTTTAACCAATATCTCCTGACCTTGACCTTTGACATTTGACCTTCAAGGTCATATAATCAATGATCATGTTTCATTATGTATAACAATCATCTACTGATTTAAAGAGTTTATAGTTAAAATATCAAGGCATATTCCCAAAAGATTGTTTAAGTTGTGACCTCGCTTTGACCTTGACCATTGACAGATTTTAGAGAAAACTTTCCAAATCTTTGTCTTTGGCGATCTCCATAGTTGATAAATATCAAATAAGAGCCTGATAGCACAACAAAATTTTAAGTTATCGCTTTAGAAGGATTTTTGTAGTGATTTCATAACTTATGACCTTGACCTTTGACTTGGAATATGAACATGTCAAAATTATTCCCCAGGTGTACAAGAAAGAAACAATGTATATGAGGTGTTAATACCTTCATGGAAAAATGTTTTTAGGTGAATTCAGAAATGGTGACCTTGATCATATCTCGTGACCTTGACGTTTGACCATCAAGGTCACACAATCAATGATCACTTTTTATTGTGTATAACAATCATGTAATGATTCAAAGTGTTAATAGTTGAAATAAGGCATTTTTGCAAAAGCATGCTGAAGTCGTGACTTCGCTGTGCCTTTGTCCTTCGATGGATTTTATTGAAAACTTTCTCAAATCTCAGCCATTCTCCATACTTGATATACACCACAAAACAGCCTGATAGCACAAATATTTTTCAAGCTATCGTGTTTACAAGGATTTTTTTGGAACTTGTGACCTTGACCTTTGACTTTGAAAGTGAACATGTCAAAAACATTCCCTAGGGGTATAAGTAGGAAATTATGTATATGAGTTCTTGAAATGCTATTTGAAAAAAGTTATAGCCAAAACAAACTGCGGCGTGGGCAGCGATGGAAATTGCACAAAAACTGCTAGCAGCCCCGACTTAGTCGCGGCTTCTAATTACCAGCGTGCTATTCTCACGGTAAAATGACACAAAATAATGGCTCCAAAATTATGCTTTCACTTAAAATAATTTTCAATGTTTTAATTCATTTCAAAATGCGTTTTTTTTAATAAAAAATATTCACGGCGAATTCGAACTCATATCCTGTCGCTTTCGTGATATCATGACTGTGGTCAGGTCCATCATAAAGGGACGAGAGTTGCTTCTCTTCTGCTCGGCTGCAAATGGCGACTCGCATATCATACGGAGAATAACTGAATACCAAGCAGCTAATTCTAAAATCCCCTGTAACTCGTGATCAACATGTTTTGACACTGCTTGATCATAATACATTTTGCCGGATTTTGCATTGCACAATGTTTGTTTTGTCATTTCTCAATTTAATGTAGATCTATATAAAATGAATATTTACATGAAGCTGTTGCTCTTTTACAATTATTACGGCAATTTACAGGCGGTCGAAATGTTAACATGTGTGACGTCATTTTCAAAAGAAGTTCCATCACTTGACCTCTGTAATTTGCATCTTTATCCAAATCGAAAATATCCGTTGCCTTTATCTTGCCGAGAACACCATCAATGTATGATATACATAGTTATGGCAGCGAAATTCAAGATCTATTTTGTTACAATGAATACATGACCTTCCCTTACCGTGGCCTTCTCACCAATCCAGTACCAGATTTGCCAGTTGAGACTGTTGTTTTCATCTATGAAAGTTTTCAGAACGATATAACAGTCCCCTTCATAGAATTTTCCAATCAATGCTGAAATTTGAAACACATCAAAAACATTATAAAAAGCTTCCATTCATTGTCTTTGGTTTTGACTTTATAGCTATTCTTTAATACACCTGCCAGATATTATTAAAATCTTTGTTCCCTTTTCTTGAAAAATAAAGAGCCATTGGCTCTATATAGTTCAACAGGTTTAAATAATACATTCATTAAATACAGTTGAAAATGTTCATTGTTAATCAGTAGTTGTCAAAGGCTTATACAAATCTACAATCCACATTAACCAAGTCCTACAGTTCTTGAAAATAAAGACAAAAATAGGTTTGAAGGTGGCAGTAATGAAATCTGAAATATATAATCCCCATCTGCAAAGGTGTCAACAAAAGATTTCAGCTTTCTACTGCATTTAACATTTGAGAAGTAGAGGATTTTTGTTTAGGTTGTGACCCCATTGGTCCTTATATTTGGGTTCGCAGGGTCATCAAATCTACAATTTATAATCCTAAGTGCCACAGGAGTTTGCACACTAGATTTCGGCTTTCTAGGCCTTTTTGTTATGGATGAGAAGAAAACAGGTTTTAAGGTGGCTGCCCCTGTGGCCTTTTCAGTACCTTTTGATATTTGAGAAGAATATGGAAATAGATTTTTACGGTTGTGTCCCATATGACCCTTTTTGGGGACATGGGGTCACCAAATTTGCAATTTAGAATCCCCACAGGCCCAGGAGTCTGCACACTACATTTCAGCTTTCTAGCCCTTTTGGTACTGGAGAAGAAGATGAAAATAGTTTTTTACGGTCATGACCCATGTGACGCCAATTGGGCTTTTCAGGCCTGATAGGCTGAAACATCATCTTGATTGAATAAGTAAACAATCATTGAAATGTCTTGTCTCACAGTAAAAACATTAAAACAAACAAACCTTCTTCAACAGGATTTGGCAAGAAGTTTTCAATCTCCCAACAACTCAGACCTGGAAGTAAATAATCAACTGAATATTCTATGTATTCAACACAACAAGGGCATAGCAATCGCAAACCTAATGAGATGATTGTTATATATAAGTAAGCACAATGTTCATAATTCTTCCACAGGGAGGAAACCACTTTAGTTATCTGCAGAGGGGACCAGCTCACTGTCAACCTTGCTCAGTAAACCAGCACTCCATCTCCACAGACAACACAACACTCAGTGAAAAGACATGCCAAGTCTACCGGTTTATCTGGTTGCATGACCATTCTACCAACCGGAATCGAGGTATTTACTACCATGTTTCCAAAAGAATAAATAAACAAAATTGTTAGCAATGTAACAAAATTAAAAGGCTAGTTAAATAGTACAGTAAGATTAATTTGAGGAAGCAGACTTTGTTTTGTAGCAAAAATATTGTTGAAATAAACTCCACTAAGCTAGCTGGTCCCAACAAGACATACTTATCAATAAATGAGCTCATTCAGTTAACTAGTAATGACAAAGTTTTCAAGAATAAAGCTACATATGGTAATCAATATTTATTCATAATAATTCTTGCTAAAACCAAGTGTATAACATAATAACATAATAAAAGTACCATTTTATCAATTCCAATCTGAAAAGGTGTTCCCGTTATCGAACTGTTTAATTACCATAGAAATTTCTGGACTATGTGTTTTGATTTCAACATTAATTAATCTCACATAACTAAAATCCTACATATTTTGACCTCAATGTCTAATAACTAAGTATTATGTGACAACTAAACGTCTCATTAATAAATTTATGTTATCGAATTGCTACAATGTAGAGTCTACTTCAGCCGGAAACAAAACATTGTTTTTCATGGAATGTTTATGTAATGGAGAATGCTTGAGGAGCTGTGGATTCGTTAAAAATAATAAACTCGCCGCGTCGGGGCTCGTTGATTATTTTTAACGAATCCATGGCTCCGAATGCATTCTCCATCTTAATACATGTATGACGTCACGAAACATACATATGTGATTATCTAGCATTATAGACAATACATTTCAATTATGTAACCTAAAAAAATATTATTTTGCAAATTTCGGTGGCCATTCATTGGATATGGTACATGTAGCTTTGACCCTCATGAAATGGATTCTTCCATGCACGTGCATGACGCAAATCTTCCAGGCAAAGTGATTTGACTGACAGCCAAACTGCATTTCATGTGTTTCAGCACGATCCCCATGTATTTCACACTTTACCAGTCTTGTTTAGAATGCAGTAATCTTACTGACAAACAATCAAATGATTACCAGCAGGCCTGGTAGTCTAATAGGTTAGGGCGCTGCGTAACAGACGAAGGGTTACATGTTCGATTCCCAGGTCAGACATTACAAAAATAATCAGATATTTTAAAATATCTAATCAGATAAACTAAGACAAAATACATCATTCTTGAACAAATTACTTTGTGAGCCATTACGAAAATGTCAAAACCTGACACCCCTCCTGACTGGATTAGTCAATGACCAGTAGATTCTTAAAAATAATCCACTGTTAACACAATAGAGTGACGTCATCACCATGGATAAAACAAGGTGAAAGGCTAGCCAATCAAATGTTTCAGGTGTCGTACACGCGGTCAAAAGTGAAATTAGGTAAAATTTTGCATATATTTCTATCACTGTAGAGACTGATATTGTTTTTCAGGACTAGAGATTACATGATAACTTTGGTTGATAACAAACCTTGATCCCCTAGGTGCAAGGAACCTGCACACAAAATTTCAGCTTTTGGGGTGTAACGGTTCTGGAGTTGAATTTCGAAAATAAGTTTCTGAACCCACGACGGACCCATGTTATTAGCCCATCCCGTCATTCAGGTGAGTTGAGGTGATTTGGGGTTTAAAGCCGCTTTCAATAGTATTTCACTTCTATCACGGCTGCTAGTAATATGGCAGGGAGAAAGCCCGCAGCGCCATGTGCCTATGCATTGCGGTTAAACCTGTGAGTTTCGGCTGGAACTAGCAAACCATGGGTGGTAGGCCTACTATGCTGAAATCAGTGTAGCATTGCACCCAAACCTTACTGCATGTAGAACAGATCTCTACTGCAGACAAAGTTGGGATTCAAACCCCGGACCCCTTGACCCACAGCCAAACGCGCTAACCTCTGCACTATCCCACCCTTTGGTCTTTCAAACCTGATCAGCTCAAATTTATTGCCCTATCTGAGAGGTCTCATCTCAATGGATGCACATGTCAAGTATCAAAGGCCTTTCACAGACCAATCAAAAGTTATGGCCAAGGTTAAAGCTGTTCAGACAAACGGACAGATAAGTAGACAGACAGATGGAAAACAATATACCCCCTGAAATCTGTTATTTGGGAACATAAAAAAAGAACTGCCATGACGACTACTATAATTCAAATAATGTAGAACAAGAAGAATATTTCTGTGTGGCCTTATATTTTGCTTGAAGTTGTGATCTGAAGTGAGAAAACTTAAACTTACCTGGAATCTGACCTACATCCTCGTCAAAAATCTCACTGTAGTTCAAACTAGGTCTCGTGAGATGTTCATCCCATCTCTTGGGTCTGCAACAAAAGATCACATAATGACTTTAGTTCACACTCTCCTCATCCATCTTTGCCACCCAGGTGTTCATTCATTCATATAACTAAGTTACCTTCATTTTAGCAACTCATATCTATAGTCATTAGTTCTGTAGTTCATCAGACGCACATTATACCCCACTTCTGGTCTCGTTGCTATGGTTTCTTTTGTTACAAGTGTAGGTGTATAAGTCTATACATCTACACTTTTTCTGATATATCTACACTTTTTCTGATATACCTACACTTTTCTGATATACCTACACTTTTTAACAACCGATAAATCAATGAAGTCAATTTTCTAAATTTCCAAATCTAAGTGATGATACTTTATAAAATATCAGATTATATATGAACAGATAAGACATTTACAAATGTTTCATTTGAACCTGGGATCAAGCCTGTGTCCTGTTGCTTTCTGGCCGAACGAACTAACCATTAAACCACAAAGCCAGTTGAAACTTTGTACATATTTTTATGACCAAATGAATAATGTTCTTATAATGCGTGATATGACACCACAAATTTCTGTATTTCTTTTTATACATTAATGTTATTTAATCTTGGGTGCAAAATATTCTACTGTTTTCTCTAAACTTTGGCCATATTGACATTAGACATGCAGTGTATGGCGTTAGCTGTACATTTCAGCGAGATGCATGTGCAGAAGGATCGACCCATGCTAGCCAACGGCCAAATGAACGTGTCTGCGTTGACAATACCATCATTGGGCCATAACAATTAGATTTCGAGCCAAGAACACACACAGGCTGAGCTAACCCGGGAGTGGTCACAGAAGAGGTTGTGTGTTTCATACACAAGCTTATTTACAGCTGTATTTGTTTAGAAATATTATGAAACAGTATCCGTTTACACTCGACCGTAAGTGGGGTATAAGACAGATATACCCATACTGCGCCTCGTAAGGACCCAACGAGGAAAACTGTAGGATATCATAATAATTATCATTTAATACACTCAGGAAAGTATGGGTATATCTCTCACTTATTACAGGTATTACAGTATTCTTTATCTCTAAGGTAAAGACTTACATTTCAACCTAGATTAGCAGAGCAGCCCTGAAACTGAGGCTCTCCCCTTCCCGTGTTCCGCTTTCTCCACAGCCATAATAAAATGGCCAATTAAAAATTCGCAAAAACATGATTAAGTAAGTAGTAACCTCGGTGTGACCTTGATCTTTGACAATTTTTTTAAGAAAATCTTTCCAAATCTTAGTAATTCTCTAGTAATGATATATAGAGAATCTTACCCAAGTGTCTTCTGATATCAAATATATCAACACGAGTTGATAAAAGTTAAAAATATCCGAGGCTTGCCGAGTGTTGATATATTTGATATCAGAAGACACGAGGGTGAGATTCTATTTACCATCCAAAATCATTATTATTACGTTTTAATGAAAATAGTGTACATCTCTGAGCACAGTTCTGCCATTTGACTTCCATTGCGGTGATGTCATAGCATTGTGACGTCATCATGTTTATGACGTCATATCACTGTGATGTCATTGTTGGATGATGTAAAAGCATTGTGATGTCATGTAGTTAACGGTGACAGGGCATTGTGCAAAATCTACTCCCAAACGATATCTCCTAGGAGATATCGCTTGATCTCACACAAGCGATATCTACTGTGGGAGCCAGTTTTGGATGATAAATACCTAATCATATATCGAACCCATAGCACAAAAACTTCTCATAAAAAAAGTTCTCTTGTTTACAAATTTTTTTTTGTGATTTCATAACTTGTGACCTTGACCTTTGACCTTCGAGGTCATAAACTCAATGATTGCTTTTCATTGTGTTTAACAATCATGTTATGACTCAAAGTGTTGATAGTTGAAATAAGGCATATTCGCAAAAGCATGCTTAAGTTGTGAGTCACAACTTGTGACCTCTCTTTGACCTTGACCGTTGATGGATTTTAGTGAAAACTTTATCAAATCTTGGTAATTCTCCATTGTTGACATATGCCTAATAAAAGCCTCATAGCACAGAAACTTTAAAGTTATCATGTCCAAGGATGTTTAAAGTGATTTTAGAACATGTGAGCATGTCATAAAACTTCCCCAGTGATATAAGTATCAAGTTCTTGGAAAATATTTATAGTCAAATCTTACAAAAATAGAGCCATGGGCTCTGTAGCTCACCAAGATTTGAACTGAATGCAAAACCAAAATAAATTGTTCTCAGCTTGTTCTAGAGTTTTTCATACTGGAAAAGAAGTTGAAAATAGGTACTACAATTTGGAATCCTCATTGTCTAAGGAGTCTTTACACAACATTTAATACAGCTCTCTAGAGCTTTTCATACTGAAGAAGAAGATGAAAACAGGTTTTCAGATCATGGCCCCTGTGACCCTATTTGGAGACACAGGGTCATCTAATCTACAATTTAGAATCCCCATTGGCCAAGGAGTCTGCAAACAACATTTCAACGTTTTAGACCTTTTGGTACTGGAGAAGAAGATGAAAATAATCTTTAAGGTTGTGACCCCTGTGACCCTATTTTGGGTAACGGAGTCACCAAATCTATAATTTAGAATCCCCATTAGCCAAAGAGTCTTTTTCAGCTCTCTAGACCTTTTGGAACTGGAGAAGAAGATGAAAATAGGTTTTTAAGGATGTGACCTGTGTCACCCTATTTGGGGTCACAAAATCTACAATTTAGAATCGCCATAGGCCAAGGAGTCAGCCCATAAAATTTCAGCTCTCTTGAGACTTTGATTCTGGAACAGAAGTCGAAAAAGCGAAAAGTTTACAGATAGATGGACGCTGGATGCCATGCCATAAGCCCATTGGGCCTTCCAGGCCTGATGAGCTAATTATAGGATATCTAACGAGCTTCCCCTTTCATATCAAGTTTATGTCCCGAGTGAAATAATTTTGCTTTGTCTCGAGCCTTGATATGAAAGGGGAACGAGTTATGTATCCTATTTATTACCAACATATATTTCATACGATTTATTGTGTTTCAAAATATATTTCTGTTGTCCCTATAAAGGAGCTGAAAACAGCGGAGTAATATCAACCCTGTCACAGCATCTATAAGTTCATAATATTGCGACGTTAAATATTCACGCTTTCAAAATCAAACCGTTCTATAATCCGTGATGTTCGGTATGGCGAAACCAGTTGCACTAGTCATGCTGAAGGAAGCGTATATAACATCTCTCTGCTCGAGGACATGAGATGAGAGTTATCCGTCCTTTGAATGACGTCATGTCATTGCGGCCGCCATTCGCATGTTTCTCTTCGTCGGAATGTGTAAACAAGCTAAAACAATCTCATTAAATGTAAGTTTTAGATGAACATCGCCGTTGAAATGGCTTTCCTTTCGGTTATTTTTGCCTTGTGAGTAAAAATTCACTGTGCACTGTTACGAACACGTTATTTTCACCGTGATACTGAGCGTTGGGTACAATGTCATTCCCAACAGTAAGAGTGAGAGCAAAAACTCTTGCTGCGTTTTAAACTATGTGCTTATTAGCTCTGCTCTAGTCATGGTGTGTTTGTTAATTATTCATTAAAATCAATCATTGCGGTGACTACGAGTTAGTGAATTAATTGAACAATGAGATAAATATTAATTATAAGTTTTGTCATAAAAAAAATTGTAATTTCATGAATGAACTCACGTTCGTTTTATGAATGAATAAAGTAGTCCAGGCAGTGTCAAAGTTCATCGTTAGCCAATCAATTTACTTGAAGGTGTTATGACACATATGTGTTATTATGAAACCCCTTTACGAACTACCACGTGGGTAATAAAACTGTATATTACATTTTTAGTTATTTCTATATGAAAATGTTGTTGATAGATTATTGAGGTAAGGTTATGAGATCATGAGATAAAATCAACAATTTATCCTTAGTTCGTAAAAAGGAAATTATGTTGTGCATATCGTTCACTAAAAGATTTGAAAAGTAAAGAGTATGTGTGGATATTTAATGCGCATTCCAAGAGGATACACCTCTTATCTTGTGCCCCAAAAAACTGCCCAGAAATGTTGGGCATTCAGATCATACCACCATACTTCCAAGAGGAGCCAGACCCTTTCTCCCTCTTAAATCTATCCCATATTTATGATATCAATAGCAAGAGCTTAACTGTCACTTATTAACATTGAAGTCAACTCAAGCATAGAAATGGAAATGCAGCTTACTTGAGTGGTTCTCTGTCCTCATCAGAAGGATTCTGTTCATGAGCTGCTTTCTCTTTGGCCACATCACGCATACCCTGAAGTGGGAAATAATTATAAGTTGCTTTGTTACTCTGATAATATCCACTCACGCATCCACAGTCCACTCACACATCACAGTCTACTCCTACATTTCCATCTACTTAAAACATCACAGTCCACTCACACACTGTCGACTCTTACATCAGTGTCCACTCATACATCACCGTCCACTGATACATCACCGTCCAGTCACACATCACTGTCCACTCACACATCACCATCCACTCAAACATCACCATCCACTCATACACCACAATCCACTCATACATAACAATCGACTCATACATCACCATCCACTCAAACATCACCATCCACTCATACATCACATTCCACTCATACATCACCATCCACTCATACATCACCATCCACTCATACATGACCACCCACTCATACATCACCATCCACACAAACATCACCATCCACTCACACACCATCCACTCAAACATCACCATCCATTCATACATCACAATCCACTCAAACATCACAATCCACTCATACATCACCATCCACTCATACATCACCATCCACTCAAACATCACCATCCACTCAAACATCACCATCCACTCATACATCACCATCCATTCATACATCACCATCCACTCATACATCACAATCCACTCAAACATCACCATCCACTCAAACATCACCATCCACTCAAACATCACCATCCATTCATACATCACCATCCACTCATACATCACAATCCAATCAAACATCACCATCCACTCAAACATCACCATCCACTCATACATCACCATCCACTCATACATCACCGTCCACTCACACATCACCGTCCACTCACACACCATCCACACATACATCACCGTCCACTCACACATCACCATCCACTCACACACCATCCACTCATACATCACCATCCACTCACACATCACCATCCACTCATACATCACCATCCACTCATACATCATCATCCACTCAAACATCACCATCCACTAATACATCACCATCCACTCATACATCACCATCATACATCACCATCCACTCATACATGACCATCCACTCATACACCATCCACTCACACACCATCCACTCATACATCACCATCCACTCATACATCACCATCCACTCACACATCACCATCCACTCATACATCACCATCCACTCATACATCATCATCCACTCATACATCACCATCCACTCATACATGACCATCCACTCATACATCACCATCATACATCACCATCCACTCATACATGACCATACATGACCATCCACTCATACACCATCCACTCACACACCATCCACTCATACATGACCATCCACTCAAACATCACCATCCATTCATACATCACCATCCACTCATACATCACCATCCACTCATACATCACCATCCACTCATACATCACCATCCACTCAAACATCACCATCCACTCATACATGACCATCCACTCACACATCACCATCCACTCAAAAATCACCATCCACTCATACATCACCATCCACTCATACATCACCATCCACTCACACATCACCATCAACACATACATCACCTTCCACTCAAACATCACAATCCACTCAAACATCACCATCCACTCATACATCACAATCCATTCATACATCACAATCCACTCAAACATCACCATCCACTCACACATCACCATCCACTCATACATCACAATCCATTCATACATCACCATCCACTCAAACATGACCATCCACTCAAACATCACCATCCACTCATACACCATCCACTCAAACATCACCATCCATTCATACATCACCATCCATTCATACATCACCATCCACTCAAACATCACCATCCACTCATACATCACCATCCACTCATACATCACCATCCACTCATACATCACCATCCACTCATACATCACCATCCACTCATACATCACCATCCACTCATACATCACCATCCACTCACACATCACCATCCATTCATACATCACCATCCACTCATACATCACCATCCACTCAAACATCACCATCCACTCACACATCACCATCCACTCACACATCACCATCCACTCACACACCATCCACTCACACATCACCATCCACTCATACACCATCCACTCACACACCATCCGCTCATACATCACCATCCACTCATACACCATCCACTCACACACCATCCGCTCATACATCACCATCCACTCATACATGACCATCCACTCATACATCACCATCCACTCACACATCACCATCCACTCACACATCACCGTCCACTCACACACCATCCACTCATACATCACCACCCACTCATACATCACCATCCACTCACACATCACCATCCACTCATACATCACCATCCACTCATACATCATCATCCACTCATACATCACCATCCACTCATATATGACCATCCACTCATACATCACCATCCACTCATACATGACCATCCACTCATACACCATCCACTCACACACCATCCACTCATACATCACCATCCACTCATACATCACCATCCACTCATACATCACCATCCACTCATACATCACCATCCACTCAAACATCACCATCCACTCATACATGACCATCCACCCATACACCATACACTCACACACCATCCACTCATACATCACCATCCACTCATACATCACCATCCATTCATACATCACCATCAATTCATACATCACCATCCACTCATACATCACCATCCACTCATACATCACCATCCACTCATACATAACATCCACTCAAACATCACCATCCACTCATACATCACCATCCACTCACACATCACCATCCACTCATACATCACCATCCACTCAAACATCACCATCCACTCATACATCACCATCCACTCACACATCACCATCCACTCATACATCACCATCCACTCACACATCACCATTAAACACATACATCACCTTCCACTCAAACATCACCATCCACTCAAACATCACCATCCACTCATACATCACAATCCATTCATACATCACAATCCACTCAAACATCACCATCCACTCACACATCACCATCCACTCATACATCACAATCCATTCATACATCACCATCCACTCAAACATCACCATCCACTCAAACATCACCATCCACTCAAACATCACCATCCATTCAAACATCACCATCCACTCAAACATCACCATCCACTCACACACCATCCACTCATACATGGCCATCCACTCAAACATCACAATCCACTCAAACATCACCATCCACTCACACATCACCATCCACTCATACATCACAATCCATTCATACATCACCATCCACTCAAACATCACCATCCACTCACACATCACCATCCACTCATACATCACAATCCATTCATACATCACCATCCACTCAAACACCACCATCCACTCACACATCACCATCCACTCATACATCAGAATCCATTCATACATCACCATCCACTCAAACATCACCATCCACTCAAACATCACCATCCACTCAAACATCACCATCCATTCAAACATCACCATCAACTCAAACATCACCATCCACTCACACACCATCCACTCATACATGACCATCCACTCAAACATCACAATCCACTCAAACATCACCATCCACTCACACATCACCATCCACTCATACATCACAATCCATTCATACATCACCATCCACTCATACATGACCATCCACTCATACATCACCATCCACTCAAACATCACCATCCATTCATACATCACCATCCACTCAAACATCACCATCCACTCATACACCATCCACTCACACACCATCCACTCATACATCACCATCCACTCATACATCACCATCCACTCATACATCACCATCCACTAGCACATCACCATCCACTCACACATCACCATCCACTCACACACCATCCACTCACACATCACCATCCACTCATGCACCATCCACTCACACACCATCCGCTCATACATCACCATCCACTCATACACCATCCACTCACACACCATCCCCTCATACATCACCATCCACTCATACATCACCATCCACTCATACATCACCATCCACTCACACATCACCATCCACTCACACATCACCATCCACTCACACATCATCCACTCACACATCACCATCCACTCATAGACCATCCACTCTCACCATCCACTCATACATCACCATCCACTCACACATCACCATCCACTCATACATCACCATCCACTCACACATCACCATCCACTCACACATCACCATCCACTCATACATCACAATCCATTCATACATCACCATCCACTCAAACATCACCATCCACTCAAACATCACCATCCACTAATACATCACCATCCATTCATACATCACCATCCACTCATACACCATCCGCTCATACATCACCATCCACTCATACATCACCATCCATTCATACATCACCATCCACTCAAACATCACCATCCATTCATACATCACCATCCATTCATACATCACCATCCACTCAAACATCACCATCCATTCATACATCACCATCCACTCAAACATCACCATCCACTCATACACCATCCACTCACACACCATCCGCTCATACATCACCATCCACTCAAACATCACCATCCACTCATACATCACCATCCATTCATACATCACCATCCACTCAAACATCACCATCCACTCATACATCACCATCCACTCACACATCACCATCCACTCATACATCACCATCCACTCATACATCACCATCCACTCAAACATCACCATCCACTCAAACATCACCATCAACTCATACATCACCATCCACTCATACATCACCATCCATTCATACATCACCATCCACTCATACATCACCATCCACACATACATCACCATCCACTCACACATCACCATCCAGTCATACATCACCATCCACTCATACACCATCCACTCATACATCATCCACTCATACATGATCATCCACTCATACATCACCATCCACTCATACATCACCATCCACTCATACATCATCCACTCATACATCACCATCAACACATACATCACCATCCACTCACACATCACCACCCACTCATACATCACCATCCACTCACACATCACCATCCAGTCATACATCACCATCCACTCATACATCACCATCCACACATACATCACCATCCACTCATACATCATCCACTCATACATCACCATCAACACATACATCACCATCCACTCACACATCACCATCCACTCATACATCACCATCCACTCACACATCACCATCCACACATACATCATCCACTCACACATCACCATCCACACATACATCACCATCCACTCACACATCACCATCCAGTCATACATCACCATCCACTCATACACCATCCACTCATACATCATCCACTCATACATGACCATCCACTCATACATCACCATCCACTCATACATCACCATCCACTCATACATCACCATCCACTCATACATCACCATCCACACATACATCACCATCCACTCATACATCACCATCCATTCATACATCACCATCCACTCATACATCACCATCCACTCATACATCACCATCCACACATACATCACCATCCACTAACACATCACCATCCAGTCATACACCATCCACTCACACACCATCCACTCATACATCACCATCCACTCATACACCATCCACTCATACATCATCCACTCATACATGACCATCCACTCATACATCACCATCCACTCACACATCACCATCCACTCATACATCACCATCCATTCATACATCACCATCCACTCATACATCACCATCCACACATACATCACCATCCACTCATACATCACCATCCACACATACATCACCATCCACTCATACATCATCCACTCATACATGACCATCCACTCATACATCACCATCCACTCACACATCACCATCCACTCATACATCACCATCCACTCATACATCACCATCCACTCACACATCACCATCCACACATACATCACCATCCACTCACACATCACCATCCACTCATACATCACCATCCAGTCATACATCACCATCCACTCATACATCACCATCCACTCATACATCACCATCCACTCATACATCATCCACTCATACATCACCATCCACTCATACATCACCATCCACTCACACATCACCATCCAGTCATACATGACCATCCACTCATACATCACCATCAACACATACATCACCATCCACTCACACATCACCATCCAGTCATACATCACCATCCACTCATACATCACCATCCACACATACATCACCATCCACACATACATCACCATCCACACATACATCACCATCCACTCATACATCACCATCCACTCATACATCACCATCCACTCATACATCACCATCCACTCATACATCACCATCCACTCATACATCACCATCCACTCATACATCACCATCCAGTCATACATCACAATCCATTCATACATCACCATCCACTCACACATCACCATCCACTCATACATCACCATCCATTCATACATCACCATCCACTCATACATCACAATCCATTCATACATCACCATCCATTCATACATCACCATCCACTCACACATCACCATCCATTCATACATCACCATCCATTCACACATCACCATCCATTCATACATCACCATCCACTCACACATCACCATCCACTCATACATCACCATCCACTCACACATCACCGTCCACTCACACATCACCATCCACTCACACATCACCATCCACTCACACATCACCATCCACTCACACATCACCATCCACTCATACATCACCATCCACTCACACATCACCATCCACTCAAACATCACCATCCACTCATACATCACCATCCACTCATACATCACCATCCATTCATACATCACCATCCACACATACATCACCATCCATTCATACATCACCATCCACTCATACATCACCATCCATTCATACATCACCATCCACTCACACATCACCATCCACTCATACATCACCATCCACTCATACATCACCATCCACTCATACATCACAATCCATTCATACATCACCATCCACTCATACATCCCAGTTACAATTGAAAATTGTAAGGATAGCTGGACGTACGATTTAGCGATCAACCATTTGCATAGAAATGTATTGAGAGATTTGAAATACTACTGTGCTGTTGGCCGGGTTTCCGGATATACGGGATCCGGTAGGTCTCAGAGTATCAGTTTTAGCTTGAGGGCTCAACATCCATATACAAAGTTTATCATACATTGCAACCAACAGTTACTGCTTCAAATTTGGTCTTGATATAGATTTGTGCCCTTGACAGGCTGATACAGGGTATTTAATGAAGGGTCTATCGCACATACAAAATCTCTGTATCAAAAGCAGGTACATAATCAAAATATTCATATCATCACCTTGGGAGTTTTGAGGTTTATTCTTTACATGACAACAACAAACATTATTAACAACATACCTTTAAAACTTTCTCACTTTCTTGGCCATCTCTTCTCCGTCTCAAACGCAGTTTTCTTGCAATGGGATCTTTATGAGCTGAAATTTTTATATTTTGGAAATTTATGTTTAAACTACTCACATGTGAATGGTAATAACACTCCTTTTAGCCATCTTAACCCTTACGTTGCGTATTTCTATTTTAGCCGCTGTGGCGGAATTTACAGACCCTCCAGCTCGCAGCAGTATTTTGGCTTAGGCACTAATTAGCTGTTGGCAGAATTTTCCGGTACCGTTTTTACGAAATATACCGCATCTACATGGCGAATACGGACTATATATGGGCGTTTAATAAAAATTCAAGTCGCGGCACCCGTACACAAATGGTTAATTCCCCCTGCGACTTTGAATTAATTTTCTAAGATTTTTCGTTTATTTTCTATTACTTTGTAAAGATTGTCTTTAATTGGGGCCTTATAACATCATAAATTTCGGAGGGCGCTACTGCAATTTATATATGGATTTGAAGACCAGATGTTTTGTATTTACAATGATAAAAAAATTATTAGAATGCGACCTTTGGTTATAATTCTATTGTCATGTAAAGTTTGTCTTTATTTCCAGCTTTATGAAATCAAAACTCCTGACCGCGCATATTGCGAATTTTATATGTACTTGTAGACAATTTATTCCTCTTTACAATGACATAATAAAAATAGAGCCATGGGCTCTGTAGCTCATCAGGATTTGATTTATTATCTAAGGTTGAATATCTAAGTTATCTCAAGTAATACATTGTTAACAAGCAAAAATAGGTTTTTGGATCATGACCCCTATGACCTGTATTTGGAGTCACAGGCTCACCAATCCTACAATTAAGAATCACCTTTGACCAAAGAGTCTCTACACAACTTTTCAGCTCTCTAGACCTTTTGGAACTGGAGAAGAAGATGAAAATAGGTTTTTGGGGTTGTGACCTCTGTGACCCCATTTGGGGTCACGGGGTCACGAAATCTACAATTTAGAATCCCCATTGGCCAAGGAGTCTGCGCACAACTTTTCAGCTCTCTAGACCTTTTGGAACTGGAGAAGAAGATGAAAATAGGTTTTTAAGGATGTGACCCCTGTGACCCCATTTGAGGTCACGGGGTCACGAAATCTACAATTTAGAATCCCCATTACCCAAGGAGTCTGCACACAACTTTTCAGCTCTCTAGAACTTTTGGAACTGGAGAAGAAGATGAAAATAGGTTTTTAAGGATGTGACCCCTGTGACCCCATTTGGGGTCATGGGGTCACGAAATCTACAATTTAGAATCCCCATTACCCAAGGAGTCTGCACATAACTTTTCAGCTCTCTAGAACTTTTGGAACTGGAGAAGAAGATGAAAATAGGTTTTTAAGGATGTGACCCCTGTGACCCCATTTGGGGTCATCGGGTCACGAAATCTACAATTTAGAATCCCGATGGGCCAAGGAGTCTGCACACAACTTTTCAGCTCTCTAGACCTTTTGGAACTGGAGAAGAAGATGAAAATAGGTTTTTATGGATGTGACCCCTGTGACCCCATCTACAATTTAGAATGCCCATTTGCCAAAGAGTCTACACATAAAATTTCAGCTCTGTGGAGTCATTGGTTCTGGAGAAGAAGTCGAAAAAGTGAAAAGTTTACGGATGGACGGACGGATGGACGGATGGACGGACGCCGGACACCATGCCATGCCATAAGCCCATCGGGCCTTTCAGGCCTGATGTGCTAAAAATTATTAGAATACGACCTATGGTTCAGAAACAAGAGAAATAGTGAGCACAGCTCACTCATGATACCCCCGCTTTTAACATTGGTAAAAAAGAAATGTTTGAAAATAGCAAAAGGGCATCAATGTTTAAACTTTTGTATGAACAGACCATTATATATAAGTATTATTAAAGCAGAGTAAGTATTACACTTGTAAGCATGTTTTAGAAGTAAAAGTCAAAAAATTTGAAAAATGTCATTAAATATGCAAATGAGGGTATGAAACATACAAATATGCAAATGAGGGTATGAAATATAAAAATGACAGATGTACACATCAGTGGTTTGGTAACATTTGAACAATTAGTGTCTGAGTTATGAGTGGAACAAAAAGTGTGAATGGCGAGGATGAAAAACGGAGAAAATTTGCATAAATTATGCAAATGAGGGTATGAAACATACAAAAGGCAGATGCACACATCATGGTGATTGTACATATCAAGTTTCTTAACATTTGGACAACTGCTTTCAGAGTTATGAGTGGAACAAAAAGTGTGAATGGTTAAGTCGAAAATGGAGAATATTTGCATAAATTATGCAAATGAGGGTATGAAACATACAAAAGGCAGATGTACACATCGTGATGATTATATGTATCAAGTTACTAGACATTAGAACAATTAGTATTTGAGTTATGAGTGGAACAAAAACTGAATGGCAAAGTCGAAAAACTGAGAAAATTTGCATAAATTATGCAAATTAGAGTACGAAACATACAAAAGGCACATGTGGGGACCATAAAGTGTACATACATAAAGTTTCATAACAATTGAACAAGTAGTATTTGAGTTATGAGCGGAACCAAAAGTGTAAGCATAGACGCGCACACAAAGACGCTTAAAAGTGGAAAATCTGAAAAAATAATCATGGAATCTGAGTGAAACATAGAAAAGGCACATCTAGGGACCATAAAGTGTACATGTATAAAGTTTCATAACAATTGAACAAGTAGTATTTGAGTTATGAGCGGAACCAAAAGTGTGACCATAGACGCGCACACAAAGACGCTTAAAAGTGGAAAATCTGAAAAAATAATCATGGAATCTGAGGGAAACATAGAAAAGGCACATCTAGGGACCATAAAGTGTACATGTATAAAGTTTCATAACAATTGAACAAGTAGTATTTGAGTTATGAGCGGAACCAAAAGTGTTCCGGACGGACGGACGGACGCGCTGAGCGCTATATACCCCCGACTACTTCGTAGCGGGGGTATAAATATAACCAACGAAAGGAGAGTGATGCTACCCAAACAGTACCACGTGAATGCGTCCTGACGCACACCAAGTTACTGGCACCGCTCGGTCCCCCCGAAACTGGGTTAACCCTTAACTTGCGGGTCCCGGAATTATCCGGGCGGGCTATAAGCGATTCTGAGGTGCCTCAATACGGATCCCGGATCTAAGACTTAGAATAATTCACGGCTGTCTCGCTAGTTTGCCAGCCTTGGTAACGGGTCCCGAGTCGATTGTGTCCATGAGTCGCTCCATGGGAATGGCTGTATTTATGCCTCGCGGCCCGCCATGAGAATGAAGCTTTGATCAGTGTCTGGTCAGAATGTCCAGCAAAATTCACACCAATTTGCGTGTGCATTGTTGACCCGTAACGCATCGATAATTAGCTTTACAAAAGGCCAATTTCCGATGCCTAATCCCCCCGGGGGCTAATTAACACTTAAGTGTCTGCACTGCCCCGGGCTGAGATATCATATGAAACAATTGGTTGTTTTCAATTTTTTTATACCAAAATAAAGAGGAAAGAATGGCCTTTATTCCCATATAAAAATCACAATTGCGCTAACAAAACTGAAAATACAGAAATCGCCAAAAGATAGGTGATTTTTGCACTTTTTATCATTGAAACATGTGGGGCATTTACCCCAACATGCCTCGGCGCTCTATTTCTAAGAAACTACTTGGGATATTTTCAAATTTTTTTTATCAGTATATAGATAAAAGAATTGTCTTCAATTCCATATAAAATACGTGTATTTTCGGCAATAACTTTTGATGTGCCAAGTGAATAAGTGGCGCTCTTAGCATATATCATCATTACGGGCTTTATAACTTTTGAACTGCAAGTCCGATTTTTACAATTTTTTATATCATTGTAAAGAGGAAAACATTGTCTTTAATTCCATGTATAATGTGCATGTTTTCGGGAAGAACTCTGCATTCGGAAGCGCCGCGCCAAAAGGTATAAGTTTCGCACTTCATAACTTTTGAACCGCAAGTCCGATTTTTATAATTTTTACATCATTGTAAAGAGGAAAAGATTGTCTTTAATTCCATATATAATGCGCATATTTTTGGGAAGAATTAACACTTAAGTGTCTGCACTGCCCTGGGGTGAGATAGCCCGTACATGCTTATCTGTCTCGCGTCCCGCCACATGGGCAGCCTCTAATTACGGGAAGATATTGCGATAAGCTACCTTTCTCTTGCACTTCGTATCATATGAAACAATTGGTTGTTTTCAATTTTTTTATACCAAAATAAAGAGGAAAGAATGGCCTTTATTCCCATATAAAAATCACAATTGCGCTAACAAAACTGAAAATACAGCAATCGCCAAAAGATAGGTGATTTTTGCACTTTTTATCATTGAAACATGTGGGGCATTAACCCCAACATGCCTCGGCGCTCTATTTCTAAGAAACTACTTGGGATATTTTCAAATTTTTTTTATCAGTATATAGATAAAAGAATTGTCTTCAATTCCATATAAAATACGTGTATTTTCGGCAATAACTTTTGATGTGCCAAGTGAATAAGTGGCGCTCTTAGCATATATCATCATTACGGGCTTTATAACTTTTGAACTGCAAGTCCGATTTTTACAATTTTTTATATCATTGTAAAGAGGAAAACATTGTCTTTAATTCCATGTATAATGCGCATGTTTTCGGGAAGAACTCTGCATTCGGAAGCGCCGCGCCAAAAGGTATAAGTTTCGCACTTCATAACTTTTGAACCGCAAGTCCGATTTTTTAATTTTTTACATCATTGTAAAGAGGAAAAGATTGTCTTTAATTCCATATATAATGCGCATATTTTTGGGAAGAATTAACACTTAAGTGTCTGCACTGCCCCGGGGTGAGATAGCCCGTACATGCTTATCTGCTGCGTCCCGCCACATGGGCAGCCTCTAATTACGGGAAGATATTGCGATAAGCTACCTTTCTCTCGCACTTCGTATCATATGAAACAATTGGTTGTTTTCAATTTTTTTATACCAAAATAAAGAGGAAAGAATGGCCTTTATTCCCATATAAAAATCACAATTGCGCTAACAAAACTGAAAATACAGCAATCGCCAAAAGATAGGTGATTTTTGCACTTTTTATCATTGAAACATGTGGGGCATTTACCCCAACATGCCTCGGCGCTCTATTTCTAAGAAACTACTTGGGATATTTTCAAATTTTTTTTATCAGTATATAGATAAAAGAATTGTCTTCAATTCCATATAAAATACGTGTATTTTCGGCAATAACTTTTAATGTGCCAAGTGAATAAGTGGCGCTCTTAGCATATATCATCATTACGGGCTTTATAACTTTTGAACCGCAAGTCCGATTTTTATAATTTTTTATATCATTGTAAAGAGGAAAACATTGTCTTTAATTCCATGTATAATGCGCATGTTTTCGGGAAGAACTCTGCATTCGGAAGCGCCGCGCCAAAAGGTATAAGTTTCGCACTTCATAACTTTTGAACCGCAAGTCCGATTTTTATAATTTTTACATCATTGTAAAGAGGAAAAGATTGTCTTTAATTCCATATATAATGCGCATATTTTTGGGAAGAATTAACACTTAAGTGTCTGCACTGCCCTGGGGTGAGATAGCCCGTACATGCTTATCTGTCTCGCGTCCCGCCACATGGGCAGCCTCTAATTACGGGAAGATATTGCGATAAGCTACCTTTCTCTTGCACTTCGTATCATATGAAACAATTGGTTGTTTTCAATTTTTTTATACCAAAATAAAGAGGAAAGAATGGCCTTTATTCCCATATAAAAATCACAATTGCGCTAACAAAACTGAAAATACAGCAATCGCCAAAAGATAGGTGATTTTTGCACTTTTTATCATTGAAACATGTGGGGCATTAACCCCAACATGCCTCGGCGCTCTATTTCTAAGAAACTACTTGGGATATTTTCAAATTTTTTTTATCAGTATATAGATAAAAGAATTGTCTTCAATTCCATATAAAATGCGTGTATTTTCGGCAATAACTTTTGATGTGCCAAGTGAATAAGTGGCGCTCTTAGCATATATCATCATTACGGGCTTTATAACTTTTGAACCGCAAGTCCGATTTTTATAATTTTTTATATCATTGTAAAGAGGAAAACATTGTCTTCAATTCCATGTATAATGCGCATGCTTTCGGCAAGAACTCTGCATTCGGAAGCGCCGCGCCAAAAGGTATAAGTTTCGCACTTCATAACTTTTGAACCGCAAGTCCGATTTTTATAATTTTTACATCATTGTAAATGGGAAAAGATTGTCTTTAATTCCATATATAATGCGCATATTTTTGGGAAGAATTAACACTTAAGTGTCTGCACTGCCCCGGGGTGAGATAGCCCGTACATGCTTATCTGTCTCGCGTCCCGCCACATGGGCAGCCTCTAATTACGGGAAGATATTGCGATAAGCTACCTTTCTCTCGCACTTCGTATCATATGAAACAATTGGTTGTTTTCAATTTTTTTATACCAAAATAAAAAGGAAAGAATGGCCTTTATTCCCATATAAAAATCACAATTGCGCTAACAAAACTGAAAATACAGAAATCGCCAAAAGATAGGTGATTTTTGCACTTTTTATCATTGAAACATGTGGGGCATTTACCCCAACATGCCTCGGCGCTCTATTTCTAAGAAACTACTTGGGATATTTTCAAATTTTTTTTATCAGTATATAGATAAAAGAATTGTCTTCAATTCCATATAAAATACGTGTATTTTCGGCAATAACTTTTAATGTGCCAAGTGAATAAGTGGCGCTCTTAGCATATTACGGGCTTTATAACTTTTGAACCGCAAGTCCGATTTTTATAATTTTTTATATCATTGTAAAGAGGAAAACATTGTCTTTAATTCCATGTATAATGCGCATGTTTTCGGGAAGAACTCTGCATTCAGAAGCGCCGCGCCAAAAGGTATAAGTTTCGCACTTCATAACTTTTGAACCGCAAGTCCGATTTTTATAATTTTTACATCATTGTAAATGGGAAAAGATTGTCTTTAATTCCATATATAATGCGCATATTTTTGGGAAGAATTAACACTTAAGTGTCTGCACTGCCCCGGGGTGAGATAGCCCGTACATGCTTATCTGTCTCGCGTCCCGCCACATGGGCAGCCTCTAATTACGGGAAGATATTGCGATAAGCTACCTTTCTCTCGCACTTCGTATCATATGAAACAATTGGTTGTTTTCAATTTTTTTATACCAAAATAAAGAGGAAAGAATGGCCTTTATTCCCATATAAAAATCACAATTGCGCTAACAAAACTGAAAATACAGAAATCGCCAAAAGATAGGTGTTTTTTGCACTTTTTATCATTGAAACATGTGGGGCATTTACCCCAACATGCCTCGGCGCTCTATTTCTAAGAAACTACTTGGGATATTTTCAAAAATGTTTTATCAGTATATAGATAAAAGAATTGTCTTCAATTCCATATAAAATACGTGTATTTTCGGCAATAACTTTTGATGTGCCAAGTGAATAAGTGGCGCTCTTAGCATATATCATCATTACGGGCTTTATAACTTTTGAACCGCAAGTCCGATTTTTATAATTTTTTATATCATTGTAAAGAGGAAAACATTGTCTTTAATTCCATGTATAATGCGCATGTTTTCGGGAAGAACTCTGCATTCGGAAGCGCCGCGCCAAAAGGTATAAGTTTCGCACTTCATAACTTTTGAACCGCAAGTCCGATTTTTATAATTTTTACATCATTGTAAAGAGGAAAAGATTGTCTTTAATTCCATATATAATGCGCATATTTTTGGGAAGAATTAACACTTAAGTGTCTGCACTGCCCCGGGGTGAGATAGCCCGTACATGCTTATCTGTCTCGCGTCCCGCCACATGGGCAGCCTCTAATTACGGGAAGATATTGCGATAAGCTACCTTTCTCTCGCACTTCGTATCATATGAAACAATTGGTTGTTTTCAATTTTTTTATACCAAAATAAAGAGGAAAGAATGGCCTTTATTCCCATATAAAAATCACAATTGCGCTAACAAAACTGAAAATACAGCAATCGCCAAAAGATAGGTGATTTTTGCACTTTTTATCATTGAAACATGTGGGGCATTTACCCCAACATGCCTCGGCGCTCTATTTCTAAGAAACTACTTGGGATATTTTCAAATTTTTTTTATCAGTATATAGATAAAAGAATTGTCTTCAATTCCATATAAAATACGTGTATTTTCGGCAATAACTTTTAATGTGCCAAGTGAATAAGTGGCGCTCTTAGCATATATCATCATTACGGGCTTTATAACTTTTGAACCGCAAGTCCGATTTTTATAATTTTTTATATCATTGTAAAGAGGAAAACATTGTCTTTAATTCCATGTATAATGCGCATGTTTTCGGGAAGAACTCTGCATTCAGAAGCGCCGCGCCAAAAGGTATAAGTTTCGCACTTCATAACTTTTGAACCGCAAGTCCGATTTTTATAATTTTTACATCATTGTAAAGAGGAAAAGATTGTCTTTAATTCCATATATAATGCGCATATTTTTGGGAAGAATTAACACTTAAGTGTCTGCACTGCCCCGGGGTGAGATAGCCCGTACATGCTTATCTGTCTCGCGTCCCGCCACATGGGCAGCCTCTAATTACGGGAAGATATTGCGATAAGCTACCTTTCTCTCGCACTTCGTATCATATGAAACAATTGGTTGTTTTCAATTTTTTTATACCAAAATAAAGAGGAAAGAATGGCCTTTATTCCCATATAAAAATCACAATTGCGCTAACAAAACTGAAAATACAGCAATCGCCAAAAGATAGGTGATTTTTGCACTTTTTATCATTGAAACATGTGGGGCATTTACCCCAACATGCCTCGGCGCTCTATTTCTAAGAAACTACTTGGGATATTTTCAAATTTTTTGTATCAGTATATAGATAAAAGAATTGTCTTCAATTCCATATAAAATACGTGTATTTTCGGCAATAACTTTTAATGTGCCAAGTGAATAAGTGGCGCTCTTAGCATATTACGGGCTTTATAACTTTTGAACCGCAAGTCCGATTTTTATAATTTTTTATATCATTGTAAAGAGGAAAACATTGTCTTTAATTCCATGTATAATGCGCATGTTTTCGGGAAGAACTCTGCATTCAGAAGCGCCGCGCCAAAAGGTATAAGTTTCGCACTTCATAACTTTTGAACCGCAAGTCCGATTTTTATAATTTTTACATCATTGTAAATGGGAAAAGATTGTCTTTAATTCCATATATAATGCGCATATTTTTGGGAAGAATTAACACTTAAGTGTCTGCACTGCCCCGGGGTGAGATAGCCCGTACATGCTTATCTGTCTCGCGTCCCGCCACATGGGCAGCCTCTAATTACGGGAAGATATTGCGATAAGCTACCTTTCTCTCGCACTTCGTATCATATGAAACAATTGGTTGTTTTCAATTTTTTTATACCAAAATAAAGAGGAAAGAATGGCCTTTATTCCCATATAAAAATCACAATTGCGCTAACAAAACTGAAAATACAGCAATCGCCAAAAGATAGGTGATTTTTGCACTTTTTATCATTGAAACATGTGGGGCATTTACCCCAACATGCCTCGGCGCTCTATTTCTAAGAAACTACTTGGGATATTTTCAAATTTTTTTTATCAGTATATAGATAAAAGAATTGTCTTCAATTCCATATAAAATACGTGTATTTTCTGCAATAACTTTTAATGTGCCAAGTGAATAAGTGGCGCTCTTAGCATATATCATCATTACGGGCTTTATAACTTTTGAACCGCAAGTCCGATTTTTATAATTTTTTATATCATTGTAAAGAGGAAAACATTGTCTTTAATTCCATGTATAATGCGCATGTTTTCGGGAAGAACTCTGCATTCGGAAGCGCCGCGCCAAAAGGTATAAGTTTCGCACTTCATAACTTTTGAACCGCAAGTCCGATTTTTATAATTTTTACATCATTGTAAAGAGGAAAAGATTGTCTTTAATTCCATATATAATGCGCATATTTTTGGGAAGAATTAACACTTAAGTGTCTGCACTGCCCCGGGGTGAGATAGCCCGTACATGCTTATCTGTCTCGCGTCCCGCCACATGGGCAGCCTCTAATTACGGGAAGATATTGCGATAAGCTACCTTTCTCTCGCACTTCGTATCATATGAAACAATTGGTTGTTTTCAATTTTTTTATACCAAAATAAAGAGGAAAGAATGGCCTTTATTCCCATATAAAAATCATAATTGCGCTAACAAAACTGAAAATACAGCAATCGCCAAAAGATAGGTGATTTTTGCACTTTTTATCATTGAAACATGTGGGGCATTTACCCCAACATGCCTCGGCGCTCTATTTCTAAGAAACTACTTGGGATATTTTCAAATTTTTTTTATCAGTATATAGATAAAAGAATTGTCTTCAATTCCATATAAAATACGTGTATTTTCGGCAATAACTTTTAATGTGCCAAGTGAATAAGTGGCGCTCTTAGCATATTACGGGCTTTATAACTTTTGAACTGCAAGTCCGATTTTTATAATTTTTTATATCATTGTAAAGAGGAAAACATTGTCTTTAATTCCATGTATAATGCGCATGTTTTCGGGAAGAACTCTGCATTCAGAAGCGCCGCGCCAAAAGGTATAAGTTTCGCACTTCATAACTTTTGAACCGCAAGTCCGATTTTTATAATTTTTACATCATTGTAAATGGGAAAAGATTGTCTTTAATTCCATATATAATGCGCATATTTTTGGGAAGAATTAACACTTAAGTGTCTGCACTGCCCCGGGGTGAGATAGCCCGTACATGCTTATCTGTCTCGCGTCCCGCCACATGGGCAGCCTCTAATTACGGGAAGATATTGCGATAAGCTACCTTTCTCTCGCACTTCGTATCATATGAAACAATTGGTTGTTTTCAATTTTTTTATACCAAAATAAAGAGGAAAGAATGGCCTTTATTCCCATATAAAAATCACAATTGCGCTAACAAAACTGAAAATACAGAAATCGCCAAAAGATAGGTGATTTTTGCACTTTTTATCATTGAAACATGTGGGGCATTTACCCCAACATGCCTCGGCGCTCTATTTCTAAGAAACTACTTGGGATATTTTCAAAATTTTTTATCAGTATATAGATAAAAGAATTGTCTTCAATTCCATATAAAATACGTGTATTTTCGGCAATAACTTTTGATGTGCCAAGTGAATAAGTGGCGCTCTTAGCATATATCATCATTACGGGCTTTATAACTTTTGAACCGCAAGTCCGATTTTTATAATTTTTTATATCATTGTAAAGAGGAAAACATTGTCTTTAATTCCATGTATAATGCGCATGTTTTCGGGAAGAACTCTGCATTCAGAAGCGCCGCGCCAAAAGGTATAAGTTTCGCACTTCATAACTTTTGAACCGCAAGTCCGATTTTTATAATTTTTACATCATTGTAAATGGGAAAAGATTGTCTTTAATTCCATATATAATGCGCATATTTTTGGGAAGAATTAACACTTAAGTGTCTGCACTGCCCCGGGGTGAGATAGCCCGTACATGCTTATCTGTCTCGCGTCCCGCCACATGGGCAGCCTCTAATTACGGGAAGATATTGCGATAAGCTACCTTTCTCTCGCACTTCGTATCATATGAAACAATTGGTTGTTTTCAATTTTTTTATACCAAAATAAAGAGGAAAGAATGGCCTTTATTCCCATATAAAAATCACAATTGCGCTAACAAAACTGAAAATACAGCAATCGCCAAAAGATAGGTGATTTTTGCACTTTTTATCATTGAAACATGTGGGGCATTTACCCCAACATGCCTCGGCGCTCTATTTCTAAGAAACTACTTGGGATATTTTCAAATTTTTTTTATCAGTATATAGATAAAAGAATTGTCTTCAATTCCATATAAAATACGTGTATTTTCGGCAATAACTTTTAATGTGCCAAGTGAATAAGTGGCGCTCTTAGCATATATCATCATTACGGGCTTTATAACTTTTGAACCGCAAGTCCGATTTTTATAATTTTTTATATCATTGTAAAGAGGAAAACATTGTCTTTAATTCCATGTATAATGCGCATGTTTTCGGGAAGAACTCTGCATTCGGAAGCGCCGCGCCAAAAGGTATAAGTTTCGCACTTCATAACTTTTGAACCGCAAGTCCGATTTTTATAATTTTTACATCATTGTAAAGAGGAAAAGATTGTCTTTAATTCCATATATAATGCGCATATTTTTGGGAAGAATTAACACTTAAGTGTCTGCACTGCCCCGGGGTGAGATAGCCCGTACATGCTTATCTGTCTCGCGTCCCGCCACATGGGCAGCCTCTAATTACGGGAAGATATTGCGATAAGCTACCTTTCTCTCGCACTTCGTATCATATGAAACAATTGGTTGTTTTCAATTTTTTTATACCAAAATAAAGAGGAAAGAATGGCCTTTATTCCCATATAAAAATCACAATTGCGCTAACAAAACTGAAAATACAGCAATCGCCAAAAGATAGGTGATTTTTGCACTTTTTATCATTGAAACATGTGGGGCATTTACCCCAACATGCCTCGGCGCTCTATTTCTAAGAAACTACTTGGGATATTTTCAAATTTTTTTTATCAGTATATAGATAAAAGAATTGTCTTCAATTCCATATAAAATACGTGTATTTTCGGCAATAACTTTTAATGTGCCAAGTGAATAAGTGGCGCTCTTAGCATATTACGGGCTTTATAACTTTTGAACTGCAAGTCCGATTTTTATAATTTTTTATATCATTGTAAAGAGGAAAACATTGTCTTTAATTCCATGTATAATGCGCATGTTTTCGGGAAGAACTCTGCATTCAGAAGCGCCGCGCCAAAAGGTATAAGTTTCGCACTTCATAACTTTTGAACCGCAAGTCCGATTTTTATAATTTTTACATCATTGTAAATGGGAAAAGATTGTCTTTAATTCCATATATAATGCGCATATTTTTGGGAAGAATTAACACTTAAGTGTCTGCACTGCCCCGGGGTGAGATAGCCCGTACATGCTTATCTGTCTCGCGTCCCGCCACATGGGCAGCCTCTAATTACGGGAAGATATTGCGATAAGCTACCTTTCTCTCGCACTTCGTATCATATGAAACAATTGGTTGTTTTCAATTTTTTTATACCAAAATAAAGAGGAAAGAATGGCCTTTATTCCCATATAAAAATCACAATTGCGCTAACAAAACTGAAAATACAGAAATCGCCAAAAGATAGGTGATTTTTGCACTTTTTATCATTGAAACATGTGGGGCATTTACCCCAACATGCCTCGGCGCTCTATTTCTAAGAAACTACTTGGGATATTTTCAAAATTTTTTATCAGTATATAGATAAAAGAATTGTCTTCAATTCCATATAAAATACGTGTATTTTCGGCAATAACTTTTGATGTGCCAAGTGAATAAGTGGCGCTCTTAGCATATATCATCATTACGGGCTTTATAACTTTTGAACCGCAAGTCCGATTTTTATAATTTTTTATATCATTGTAAAGAGGAAAACATTGTCTTTAATTCCATGTATAATGCGCATGTTTTCGGGAAGAACTCTGCATTCGGAAGCGCCGCGCCAAAAGGTATAAGTTTCGCACTTCATAACTTTTGAACCGCAAGTCCGATTTTTATAATTTTTACATCATTGTAAAGAGGAAAAGATTGTCTTTAATTCCATATATAATGCGCATATTTTTGGGAAGAATTAACACTTAAGTGTCTGCACTGCCCCGGGGTGAGATAGCCCGTACATGCTTATCTGTCTCGCGTCCCGCCACATGGGCAGCCTCTAATTACGGGAAGATATTGCGATAAGCTACCTTTCTCTCGCACTTCGTATCATATGAAACAATTGGTTGTTTTCAATTTTTTTATACCAAAATAAAGAGGAAAGAATGGCCTTTATTCCCATATAAAAATCACAATTGCGCTAACAAAACTGAAAATACAGCAATCGCCAAAAGATAGGTGATTTTTGCACTTTTTATCATTGAAACATGTGGGGCATTTACCCCAACATGCCTCGGCGCTCTATTTCTAAGAAACTACTTGGGATATTTTCAAAATTTTTTATCAGTATATAGATAAAAGAATTGTCTTCAATTCCATATAAAATACGTGTATTTTCGGCAATAACTTTTAATGTGCCAAGTGAATAAGTGGCGCTCTTAGCATATTACGGGCTTTATAACTTTTGAACCGCAAGTCCGATTTTTATAATTTTTTATATCATTGTAAAGAGGAAAACATTGTCTTTAATTCCATGTATAATGCGCATGTTTTCGGGAAGAACTCTGCATTCAGAAGCGCCGCGCCAAAAGGTATAAGTTTCGCACTTCATAACTTTTGAACCGCAAGTCCGATTTTTATAATTTTTACATCATTGTAAATGGGAAAAGATTGTCTTTAATTCCATATATAATGCGCATATTTTTGGGAAGAATTAACACTTAAGTGTCTGCACTGCCCCGGGGTGAGATAGCCCGTACATGCTTATCTGTCTCGCGTCCCGCCACATGGGCAGCCTCTAATTACGGGAAGATATTGCGATAAGCTACCTTTCTCTCGCACTTCGTATCATATGAAACAATTGGTTGTTTTCAATTTTTTTATACCAAAATAATATATAATAAAAAATAATATATAATGCGCATATTTTTGGGAAAAACTATGCATGCGCGAAGCGCCACAATATTGATGTAGGCAAAAGTGAAGAAGTATGATAAAATATAACTAAAATACTGTTCTTTTGATACGCAAATATAGAGCTTTATAAATGATGAACAACTGTCATGACGAAATTTTGTTTCCAGTTTTGGAGAAAAAAAATATAACATAAAAACAAAAATATATTTGAGTATGGGACCCGCCGCTCGGGGAAAAGCCTTTTCAAGGGAATATTTTCCCAGGAAAATATTTTACTTTTCGGAGTTTCTAAAAATGCGTGAACATTAGTGATGCCATTTGCGAAAGGTTTGCATTTCTAAAAATCAAATGCGAGGGAGCACCCTTCCAAACCATTGGAATTGAATTTATTATTTTAGTTTTTAAATTATTGAATAAAAGACGTTTCATTCAATAAGATTTGAACAATTATTTATAAGTGTAGCGGACTGAACTGAGCAGATGGAGAATTTGATTCCTCACCACTTTTATTACCAAAGTTTTTTTGTATCGCTTTGAGCATGCACCTTGTGTATGGATATAGCGCTTTATAAATGCCCATTATTATTATTATTACGAGGGGCGTTCAATAAGTGTTGCAACTTCAATATAAAACCAACTCGCGTAGTCAATTTTTTACTTTTATTTTTCAATATAGTTACCCTTCACCTCAATACACTTATTCCATTTCTCTTTAAGACTTTTGATGCCGCTTTTGTAGAGGTGTTCCGTTTGCCCCCCTAACCACGCCTCTGTGGCAGCTTTGACGTCTTCGTCATCCCGGAAGTGCCTTCCACGTAGGGCGGATTTCAGGTTTCTGAACAGGAAGTAGTCACTGGGGGCTAGGTCTGGGCTGTAGGGTGGGTGATTAAGCTGTTCGAATCCACAATCACATATAGCGGCCTGTGCAAATCTTGACTTGTGGACTGGAGCGTTGTCATGCAAAATCAGAACACCACGTGTCAACATTCCACGGCGTTTCTGTCGAATTGTCTTTCGCAATTCTTGCATTAGGTTGGCATAATATTGACCATTCATTGTAGGTTTGGTTGGCAAGTAATCAATTAATAATATGCCTTTTGCATCCCAAAAGATTGTCGTCATAACCTTGCCAGCTGATGGTTGAGTGCGAAACTTCAGGGGAGGCGGTGAACTCGGGTGCTTCCATTGCTTGGATTCCAGTTTAGTTTCCGGGTCCCAGTGGTGGATCCAGGTTTCGTCACCTGTCACCAGACAAGACAAAAACCTGTCTTCATCCGCATTAAACCGATCCAGGAGCTCCATGCAACTTTCGGTTCTTTTCTGGCGATCTTGTGCTGTGAGGTTTCTGGGTACCCATATTGCAGATACCTTGGACATACCAAGATGGTCATGAATTATATTTTCAACACTTCCAACTGATATCTGGATTTCCAAAGACAGTTCAGAAACTTTAACACGGCGGTCAGCTAAAATTCGTCTTTCGATAGCGGCAATAAATTCCGGTCGGGTGACTTCAGATGGCCTGCCTGACCGTGGGTCATCGTCTAAGGACTCCCTGCCCCGCTTGAACTGAAGAGACCAGCGACAAACTGTTGAAAAGTTAGGAGCATCCTTACCCATCACATTACACATACGATTATGTATTTCTGTAGCTTTGCATCCCTCTTTAGTAAGGAACTTGATCACAGCGCGTTGTTCATGTTTGAGAGAATCCATGATTATGGAGACCCCTAGGTCAGTGCAGCTATTATATCTAAATAATTGTTATGTCTAGAAATTGTTTTGACATGTGTCAATGTTATGTTTTGACTATAGTAACACCTGCTATAAGCTGACACTGTTTATGTAAACACCAATGCCCCGCTTGCAACACTTATTGAACGCCCCTCGTATTATTAATTACTTTTTTTTTTTAGTTTTTTCGTGAGCAGGTGAATTTCTGACGGGATTCGCCATGACATAATGGGAAAAAATTCTCATGAAAATGGGCGTTGGCCGTCATCTTCAGGACCGACCCACAACTATAAATATCTACCAGGCGGTGCGCGGACCCTCCCGCTTTTGGTCGCCACCCCCCAACCTTTTTGTACAAATTAATTTTTTTTTCTACTTTGAAAATAAGGTTCGTGTCATTCCGACGTATGAAGGTTTCTCCTATATATGTTGAGAGGGCATGGGAAGCCATTCCCAATAGAATCCGGGGTTCGTCCCACAGGATTGTTCCTTGGAGCCTCTCGTTCTCAAAAGAGATCATGGGAAAATCTGTCCCGCGATTGAATCCGGGGTCCGCCGCGGAAGACGGGTACGGGAATTCCCGGACAGCATGGGAGTATGTTCCCATGGGTCCGGGCTCCGCCTCGAGAGACTGCTCCTTGGATGCTCTGCTTCTCGAAAAGAGAAGTCATTCGGCAACTGACAACCCGAGCTTCCCTGACGTAGTAGTATATTTTCCGGGCCTCGCGGCCGGTGCTACACGTCGCCGAGGAAATCAGAAAATGGTCCGATTGACATATGCGTCTGCAAAATCGGCGCGATGTCAGAAGCCGTAGGCGCTTGCGGCGCAGTCATCCTAGATGCGCCGGGAGTTTCTGAAAATGGCAAATGAACGTCAATGAAGCTCACATTCATTATCTCTGTATGTTTATTGTCTCTAATCACATGTTATAACTTGCATACATCTAACACATTTTCATTCATTTACAGCTTGAAGCATAATGCTGCGAGGACGTGGACGCAGGGCCCTGCTGCAACGGCCTAGGGCGATGCATACTAGGACACGCAGCTTTGAAGCCGTTTCAAGCGACGACGACTTCATCAACGAGATCCATGCTGATGAAGCCTCTGATATGGAGTTAACTGATGACAGTGATGGCAGCAGTGGTTTAGACAGTGATGATGCATATGATCGGAACACTGTCATAGATAGTGAACATGTTGACACAGATGGTCTGAGTGATATAGAGACAGAGATTGCCAGAAACATTCTAGCCGCCGGTAATTCCACCGAAGAAGACTTTAGTGGTTTTGAGGAGGAGTTTGCCGACATACCACAATATAATGATAAATATAAGATAATTCACAGACGTTTGATGAGTGGGTGGATGGTCCGCAGCCACGTGTAATTTTGACTTTCACTGGTCAAACTGGGTTGCGCCAGTTCATAGAACTTCCTGAGAACCCTCAACCTATTGACTTTTTCGATTTGTTTTAACATGAAGATGACTATCAGGATATGGCAACGGAAACCAATAGATATTTGAAACGAGCAACTGAAGACAAAATTCCAAGAACCCGTTCAAGAATGCAACAGTGGCAAGACACAAATGCAGAAGAGATGAAGGTATCTGTAGCCATGACAATAGCCATGTCATTAGTTGTGCAGAGAAACTTTGCTGAGAACTGGTCAACAAGTGACATTACCTCAACGCCTTTCTTCTCCAAGACAGGTTTTGGCTTCTTATAACCTACCTACATTTGTCTGACAACAAGAAGATGCCGGGCCGTAACACCCCCAACATTTCATCAATAAATAAACTGGGACACTTGTATGACCGGATAGTTCACCGTTTTTCAAAAGTGTATAAACCGCATCAAAACATTTCAGTCGACAAGGGCATGGGCCCTGGAAAGGCAACTTATCTTTCAAAGTTTATTTACCCGACAAGCCTAAGAAGTATGGGATAAAGGCTTTCATGTTGTGTGACTCGCACAACGGTTAAGTTTGCAAGTTCAAAACTCTACACTGGAAAAACGATTGAATGTAGTCATGGACTTGGTGAACGACTACGTTGGACAGGGGCATCACATCTTTATGGACAACTATTATTCGTCCACAAATCTGTACATAAACTTGTGGGAGCGGGGAATCGGTGCCACAGGGACATTGAGAGCCAATCGAAAGGTCCTTCCTGATTCTGTCAAGAAGCCTAAAAAGAAAGCCAAGCAAGGGGACATGACAGTTTCTCACAACCGTGACCTACTCGTTTTTCGCTACGAAGACAGAAAATCAGTCCTTCTCATGTCTACTGTTGAAGATACACAACTTGAACAAACAGGGAAGAAGAACCGGGCAACAGGGGAACCAGTTCTCAAGCCGCACATTGTAACATCGTACAACAAGTACATGGGAGGTGTTGATCGGGCCGACCAGATGTTGTCGTACACGCCGTTCCGAGTGAAGACCCTGAAGTGGTGGAAACGGGTTTGGTTTCACGTTCTCAACGTTGCCTTGTTGAACTCTCATTTATAAAGAATATAGCCAAGATAAACCTCCGCAGGTAAATATGTGTGTATATTTGTACATAAATACAATGTAATTTTATTGTGATAAATGTCATTGCAAATAGAATATTTTTTATTTTGTCAAAGAGACAGAGAAAGTGAATGCAAGCTTTCATTGGAAGTTCAGCCAAAACCGCATCATAAATACCACATACGGGAATTCCAGTACCCGTCTTCCGGGTTGTCAGTTGCCGAATGACTTCTCTTTTCGAGAAGCAGAGCATCCAAGGAGCAGTCTCTCGAGGCGGAGCCCGGACCCATGGGAACATACTCCCATGCTGTCCGGGAATTCCCGTACCCGTCTTCCGCGGCGGACCCCGGATTCAATCGCGGGACAGATTTTCCCATGATCTCTTTTGAGAACGAGAGGCTCCAAGGAACAATCCTGTGGGACGAACCCCGGATTCTATTTGGAATGGCTTCCCATACCCTCTCGACATATATAGCAGAAACCTTCATACGTCGGAATGACACGAACCTCATTTACCTAAAAAAAAATTTAAAAAGCGCATTATATCTGGAATTGAAGACAATGTTTTCCTCTTTACAATGATATAAAAATCGGACTTGCGGTTCAAAAGTTATAAAGCCCGTAATGATGATTTATGCTAAGAGCGCCACTTATTCAAAGCCGAATATCACCTTCTGCGCGGCACTTGGCACATCAAAAGTTATTGCCGAAAATACACGTATTTTATATGGAATTGAAGACAATTCTTTTATCTATATAGTGATAAAAAAAATTTGAAAATATCCCAAGTAGTTTCTTAGAAATAGAGCGCCGCGGCATGTTGGGGTAAATGCGCCACATGTTTCAAAGATAAAAAGTGCGAAAATCACCTATCTCTAGGCGATTGCTGTATTTTCAGTTTTGTTAGCGCAATTGCGATTTTTATATGGGAATAAAGGCCATTCTTTCCTCTTTATTTGGATATAAAAAAATAGAGCCATGGCCTCTGTAGCTCATCAGGAGATAATAAGTGGGGTATGTTATGGAGTGGACTTTATAGCAATGGTCAGATAATGGAATGTAGTAATAAGAATCTAGGTAGTGAAACGATTAAAGCAGTTTAAAAATATTTTGTTACCATAACTTTGCCAATCTGCTATATATATGTGTTGAAAGAGCAACACAAAGCTTGGAAATAAATTGCTGGTATCAAACATATAATAATGTGGTGGAGAGATCATACTATTTTTTAAGATCGTACACACATTATATAATAATGAATATACCGGGTACAATTCTTTGCATACAATTCACCACTGTAAGCTATTGCAATAATGGCCTGGGGCTGTAGAAGAAAATGAAAAAAACCTTTTTAGGTCATGACCCCTGCTAATTATTATCAAAATTGGTTACACATAAATCAACATTCGTTATGAATATCATACACCTTTGTATTATATTGTTTTAATTCTTAATTGCATTATGGCAATACCAACATTTATTACATAATGAATAGGAGCCTCAGTTTTTGAAAATCCCATTTCTCATAGGCTCCATTTCAATACTTAATAAATTGGTGAATTTTTTTTAGTAAATTCTTTTTCACCATTTCTTATAGGCTCCTTTTCAATATTTGATAAAATGGTGATATTCTATGAATAAATTCTTTTTTAGAGTCAGTGGAAGACTAAAGCAGTCTCACGCACAGTCTATGATAACACAGTGCTGCACAGAAGTTTGAAGTAACCTGAAACCTCTGTGTAACTATCAGTTTTCATTCTTCTGCCAGGAAGAGGTCAACACAATGCAATTACATAACATGCAGACACTGGACTCACAGCCAGTAAAATGTATATGTTAGATGCAGTTTTTCCTACAATTAATTATTATAATATAAGTATAAATATAGTATAAAATATGATATAAATAAGGTATACCAAATTGACTCATACTGGAAATTCTCATTAATTAATTAATTAATTCTCCAAATAATTACACAATATCATGAGATATTAAAAAACTCCATTATTTACTCTTAAATTACAAAGAACATAATATTAGATTTAATAAAAGATTCTGTATTAAGTCTTTAGAATACTTTTAGACTTGTGTACCTTTATCAGCAAATTCACTTGCAAAATACAAATAATTACTCATATGTGAAATGTGAGACAAAGATAAAATAGGACTTATAATTTTTGTTAGACCTCCAATTCTAAGTTTTTAATTCTAAATATCTCTTTTTCATCAGACATATTATATTCTCAAAGCACATGTTAGAACTCTCACATCAGAAAGATGAAATGCCTTTAACTCAGCTGTTTTCTTTAAAATTACCTCCCTTACCTACTTACTGATTGAAGTGCACATATAATCTCAGAAAGATGCTGTAAACTGAAATAGGCTTTTAGGTTATGATCCCTGTGACCCATATTTGGGGTCACAGACTCACCAAATTTACAATTTAGAATCCCTTACAGCCAAGGAGTCTGTACATAAAATTTCAGCTCGCTAGAGCCATTGGGACTGGAGATGAAGATGAAAATAGCATTTTAGGTCATTGCCTCTGTGACCCAATATTTGGGGTCTCACTGTCACCAAATTTACAATTTAGAATCCCCTTCAGTCAAGGAGTATGTACATAAAATTTCAGCTCTCTACGTTCATTGGGACTGGAGAAGAAGATGAAAATAGTTTTTTTTAGGTAATGACCCCTGTGAGCCACACTTGGGGTCACAGGGTCACCAAATCTACAATTTAGAATCCCTTTCAGCCAAGGAGTCTGTACATAAAATTTCAGCTCTCTGGAGTCATTGGTTCTGGAGAAGAAGTCGAAAAAGCGAAAAGTTTACGGACGGACGGACGCCATCCCATGCCATAAGCCCATCGGGCCTTTCAGGCCAGATGAGCTAAAAATAGAGCCATGGGCTCTGTAGCTCATCAGGATTTCACTGATTTATTATCTAAGGTTGAATATCTAAGTTATCTCAAGTAATACATTGTTAACAAGCAAAATAATATGGGTTTAAGATCATGACCCCTGTGACCCACATTTGGAGTCACAGGGTCACCAATCCTACAATTGAGTTTCACCTGTGACCAAAGAATCTCTACACAACATTTCACCTTTCTAGAGCTTTATATATAAACTGGAGAAAAAGATGAAAATAGGTTTTTGGGTCATGACCCGTGACCTAGATTGGGGTCACAGGGTCACACAATCTACAATTTAGAATCTTAATTGGCCAAGGAATCTCCACAGAACTTTTCAGCTCTCTAGACCTTTTAGAACTGGAGAAGAAGATGAAAATAGGTTTTTAAGAATGTGACCCCTGTGACCCGTTTTGGTGTCATTGGGTCACGAAATCTACAATTTAGAATCCCCATTGGCCAAGGAGTCTGTACACAACTTTTCAGCTCTCTAGACCTTTTGGAACTGGAGAAGAAGATGAAATAGGTTTTTAAACATGTGACCCCTGTGACCCCATTTGGGGTCACGGGGTCACGAAATCTACAATTTAGAATCCCCATTGGCCAAAGAGTCTGCACATAACTTTTCAGCTCTCTAGACCTGTAGGAACTGGAGAAGAAGATGAAAATAGGTTTTTAAACATGTGACCCCTGAGACCCCATTTGGGGTCATGTGGTCACCAAATCTACAATTTAAAATCCCCATTGGCCAAAGAGTGTGCACACAATTTTTCAGCTCTCTAGACCTTTTGGAACTGGAGAAGAAGATGAAAATAGGTTGCTAAGGATGTGACCCCTATGACCCCATTTGGGGTCACGGGGTCACGGGGTCACGAAATCTACAATTTAGAATCCCCATTGGCCAAGGAGTCTGCACATAAAATTTCAACTCTTTGGAGTCATTGGTTCTGGAGAAGAAGTCGAAAAGTTTACGGACGGATGGGCGGACGGATGGCCGGACGCCGGACGCCATGCCATGCCATAAGCCCATCGGGCCTTTCAGGCCTGATGAGCTAAAAATTGAAAACAACCAATTGGTTCATATGATACGAAGTGCGAGAGAAAGGTAGCTTATCGCAATATCTTCCCGTAATACGGGCCTATCTCACCCCGGGGCACTGCAGATACTTAGGCGTTAATTAGCCCCAGGGGGGATTAGGCGTCGGAGCGAAGCCCGACAAAATTGGTCTTTTATAAAGCTAATTATCGATGCGTTACGGGTCAACAATGCACACACAAATTGGTGTGAATTTTGCTGGACATTCCAACAAGACATTGATCAAAGTTTCCTTCTCATGGCGAGCCGCGGAGCATAAATACAGCCATTCTCATGGAGCGACTCAGGGACACAATCGACTCGGGACCCTAAACTAGCAAACTAGCGAGACAGCCGTGAATTATTCTAAGTTTTGTATCCGGGATCCGTAATGAGGCACTCAGGAATTGCTTATAGCCAGCCCGGATAATTACGGGACCCGCAAGTTAAGGGTTAATATGTGTATGAAATTTGGTGAAGCTATCATGTATAGTTTAGGATATATGCTTCGGACAAACTGCCTGACAGAATGAACGCTGTTATGTGGGGTATAAAAATGTGAAAAGTTCATTGTCGAGGGTAGGCCTATGCCACAATCCATTTGGTCTTTCAGGCCTGACAAGTAAAAAATGATCTTCATGACTTGTGTAGGAAATGAGATCCTGTGGACCCTGCCAGACAGCGACCCATAAAACCCATCTGGCCTAAAGGGCCTGATGAGCTACAAATAACCCATAATCATCTGTGTTTAAATATGAAGTATTATTTTAACAGACTCATTACATTACATCAAGGTGATCATGAGTAGTGTTGTCTTTGATCCTGTCACAAATGCCTGTTGAGCATATGAAAGACTAAGATAGACAGTAGGATGTGTTTGGTTGAGACTTACGAGTGATCTGTTCCTCAGAGGAGACCTGAGGTGCAGCCCCTGCCAGACGCAACTGGTTGTTGAGGGAGAAGTCAATGTTGTAATACTCTTTTGCTTTCTTCATCTCTGCTGGCTTCGGGGGCATCACTAGATCTGGATTCTCTCTTACATCCAAGGTCTGAAGACAAATCAATATCCTCCTAAACTTACAAATAAATTTTCCATCAATTTCCATATAACAAACAGATATAGAACAGATATAGGTTAAAAAGGTGCTGCATGAGGGTTACATGTACTCTAGATATGAAAAAAATAGAGTCATGGGCTCTGTAGCTCATCAAGATTTGTGTTTGCAAAACCAAAATAAATTGTTCTCAGTTTGTTCTAGAGTTTTTCATACTGGAAAAGAAGTCGAAAATAGGTTCTACAATTTAGAATCCCCATTGTCTAAGGAGTACACAACATTTCACCTCTCTAGAGCTTTTCAGACTGAAGAAGATGATGAAAATAGGTTTTTAGATCATGATCCCTGTAACCCTATTTGAAGCAATGGGGTCACCAAATCTACAATTTAGAATCTCCATTGGCGAAACAACATTTCAGCTTTCTAGACGTTTTGGTACTGGAGAAGAAGACGAAAATAAGTTCTTAAGGTTGTGACCACTGTGTTTTAAGATTTGGGATAGTTGTAGAAAGTTTGAAAAGTAAACATTTTGTCAGTTTAATTAAAATTCAACATAGTAAAATTCACAGCTGTACAATTTTACCCGTGCGCTCGGCACCCAAATGAAGGTAATTTCCATCCCTGAATGTGATAAACTCCGAGCTTTAGCGAGGAGTTTGACATAATAATTCACGAAGGACAGATAATTCATAATTCCGAGCACCGAGTTGGTTATTCTTTTTCTTACCCAAGATCATTTTAATGCGTAAAAATCGAAAAACAAGACCCAAATTCACGATCTTTGATTAGACTGTAAAATATAAATTGTAGTCATACGCCATTCATAAACTCTTTCACACCTTCAAGATGAGCATATCTAAATAGTTTGCAACTTGCTCTATTTTTTTCAGAACTTTTCTAAAGTAACTGTTGAATTTTATTGCCAAAAGGGTTTACTGACATAGTAAAGAAATCGTTTCAATTGTAAACTATGTCGCAGAATGAGAGAAAACAAGCAGACAGAGTCGGCCATATCCCCCGCCATGTAGGATTTTTGAATATATTTATGCTTTTGAATATATAATGCATTTACTTTCTTGAAAATTTTTATAACTCATAACTCATAAGTGATAGTTCTAACCTGAACACGTTGATAGTCTGATTGAACTCAGTTTTACGATTTCCAGTGTTTTTGCCCATGCCAAGATTCATTGACCTTGATCATACATCTTTGGAGTGAAGGTCTGGAAACACAATTTTAAGATGTTTTTCCATTGAAACAGCCAAAAACAAGTTTAAAACTTGAAAAGGCACAGTGACCAACCATACTTGTTCTATCTAGTTTTCCTTAGTTTGTCCAGACTGTTTGCATTCGTAAAAAAAAAAAAAAAAAAATTCTCAAATTTCTATATAGCAAAAGGCACATCTAGACTACTTGGTTGATACCTGTACAAAGTTTCAGCAAAATATATTGAATAGTTTTGAAGTTTGAGGCCGGAATGGAAAAGCCCGGACGCACAGACGGACAGACGGACGGAGCTCATTTCTATATCCCCCGGCAACTTCGTTGTGGCGGGGGATAATTAGTGAAAATGTGAATTAACAATCGCACTGTTGGAATGCAAGATAGGAGTGTAATTACGTCACCAAATGACGTCATGGGAAATGATGTCACGGCAGTGCAGCCGGCGACTCTTGCATGCTGCTTCGCCTTGCAAGTTTAGTACTGTAATTACAATCTCGAAAACTTAGGTTGAACATGATTTTATTTTGAATATGTTTTACTGACGTGTGACTTCAATTAGGTATGCTCGAAATTGTTCAATTATGTGATTTAGCTTAAACAGGATAGCTAAGCAATTCATGAATGAGCGCAAACTAGTTCCGTCAACTAATCAAAACGCAAGTTATATTTAGAAAAACTGTAATTCCCATGACCATTATGAAAACTTTAATACCCGGCATATCTGTGCCCGCTTGGGTAAGAAGATAAAATAGGTTTTTACGGTTGTGACCCCTGCCACCCTATTTGGGGTCATGGGGTCACCAAATCTACAATTTAAAATGCCCATTGGCCAAGGAGTCTGCACATAAATTTTCAGCTCTCTAGACCTTTTTGAGGTGAGGTGAGGTGAGTTGGTGTTTAACGCCGCTTTCAAGAGGATTTCACTTATATCGCTAGTATTACGGCAGGGAGAAAGCCTGCAACGCCATGTGGCTATGCATTGCAGTGAAACCTACGAGCATCGGCTGGAACTAGTAAACCATGGGTTGTACTGCACTGAAATTCAGTGTAGCATTGCACCTGGGGATGTAGCTCAGTTGGTAGAGTGTCCGCTCATCACCCGGAAGGTCGGGGTTCGATTCCTTGCCGCGTCATACCAAAAAGACGTTAAAAGATGGGAGTTGTTGCTTCCTTTCTTGGCACTCAGCATTATAAGGATAGAACAACGCATGAACTGGCGCTGCACTGTGGCTGCCGGGTGCCATTGGCACAACCCGAATTTCCAAAATTTACATTGTAATGAGGACAATAAAGTGTTATTATCATTATTATTATTAAACCTGACTGCGTGTAAAACAGTTCTCTACTGCAGACAAAGTTGCCGTGCCCCTGGCAGGATTGATCCCAAGCCGAACGCGCTAACCACTGCGTTATCCCGCTATCTATGAACTGGAGAAGAAGATGAAAATAAGGCTGTGACACATGTGACCCCACTTGGGGTCAAGGGGTCACGAAATCTACAATTTAGCATCCCCAATGGCCAAGGAGTCTGCACACAACTTTTCAGCTCTATGCACACAACTTTTCAGCTCTCCAGACCTTTTGGAACTGGAGAAGAAGATCAAAATAGGTTTTTAAAGACCTGACCCCTGTGACCCTATTTGGGGGCACAGGGTCACCAATTTTACAATTTAGAATCCCATTGGCCAAGGAGTCTGTACACAAAATTTCAGCTCCCTAGACCAAGTGGTTCTGGAGAAGAAGACGAAAAATACGAAAAGTTTATGGATGGAAGTACGGACGGACGCCGAACGCCGAACACCATGCCATGCCATGCGCCCATCGGGCCTTTCAGGCCAGATGAGGTAAAAATCAACAGTTGTATTATGTGATGTCACTTAATTATTGGCATGGATTACGTTGGACTAGAAGGTAGCCTGTTTTGAAAAGTGTCACTGCACTATGATTATGAGTATACATAGGTAAAACTAGTTTTGCCTTCGTTGCATTCAAAACGTGAGATCAGATAAAGACAAATATCTACGAAATGCGTAAAAAATACTTAACGGGAACAGTTTTACATACCTTTGATATGTTTCTGTTCATATTTTATTCAAACGTACATTTGCAAAAAAAATTGAAATTAATTCCACTGCTGTACTCGCTTCGAATTTTACCGTTTAAAGAGCCATCACGGATGTCAGTATTTCAATTTTTTGTAAAATATACTTATAACGTCATTCGCCAGAGAAATCTTTTATCTACAACATGGCATATGTTAAATAATTTTCATATCACGACAATGTATTGCAATTGGTTTCAAAGAGAAGTATCACTTAGACTAGCGCGCGCTACGGGTATCTGACATATATAAACAGAGTCCCCTTTTTTGCGTAATACGTACTACACAAACAGCAAGCGCTTCCGAAGCGTGAAGGCTCGTCCCTAGCGCAAGTCGCCATAACAACCCATATGCTGCACGTGCTTCACGCGTCGCATTTGCAAAGTACCCTTGTCACACATTACTGAATGTGACGATTGCTTTACAAACTATGTTTCTAAATGTCCTGAGAATATACAAATTATTTCCTGTTTAATGTTCTTTTTATTGAGATAAGACCAGCAAATTATGACAAATTTTTACTCTCATTAATTATAAAATTCAAGCAAAATACCTAGTTGGGTAAAACAATTATTCCAATATCTGTAGCAAATACATAATTAAATGAAATGGTAAATAAATAACCATCTAAAAATATATATATTCGATTTCTTTCATTGCTCATATTCTTTGTTATTCTTTCGTGTCTTTGTTTACTGTGTGTGAGCTAGACCATAATGCTTTGCGCTTGAAAATAATAGACTGGATCTATATTTAGACTGGAAAACACCTTTACTAATTAATGCAATTTCTCGGCTTATTTTAAGTTGGAAAAATTAGGGAAAAATTAAGTGTATTTATTTCACGGAGATAGATTTTTGGAGAAATTTTGATATTTTCATCAACATCCGTGATGGCTCTTTAAGGTTGTGGGCTTGTCTAGCGATAGGTTAATTGAGAATCCTCATTGGCTAAAGTGTCTGCACACAATATTACAGCCTTCTAGGTCTTATCATTCTGGAGAAGATGAATGTGGGTTTTTATGTCATGGTCTTTGAGGCCCTTATTTGGGCCCACAGGGTCACCAAATCTACAATTTAGAATCTCCATTGGCTGAAGAGTCTGTACACATTATTACATCCTTCTTGGTCTTTTTGTTCTGGAGAAGAAGATGAAAATAGGTTTTTAGGTCATGGCCTGTGAGGCCCTTATTTTGGCTCACAGGGTCACCAAGTCTACAATATAAAATCTCCATTGGCTAAAGAGTCGAGTGTACTCAATATTACAGCCTTTTGGGTATTTTCATTCTGGAGAAGAAGATGCAAATAGGCTTTTAGGTCATGGCCTGTGAGCCTCTTATTTGGGGCACAAGGTCAACAAATCTAAAATTTAGAATCTGCACATAAAATTTCTGGAGAAGAAGTCAAAAACTTGAAAAGTTTACAAATGGACAGACAGACGGGCGGATGCCATGCCATAAACCCATCGGTCCTTTCAGGCCTGATGAGCTAAAATACTTTTCTTTTTCTATTCTAGCTAGCTAAAGCCCTGTTTATACGGCGAGGGTTTGCATATGAGTAATCATTACACATATGCAAATCTGCTCATATGAGCATAATTCGCCGTATGGACGCATTTCCACATATGTATATTTTACTACCGTAAGCAAATTTTTCACTATCGTAAGCAAATTTGCACCTAATCAGGGGCAGGTGCAAATGTTTACTACTGTACACTATTCTGGTAACAGTTCGTTGTATACAGACATAGTGACTTCACAAAAGTTGAGAAAATCTATTTGAGAACTTAAGAAACTCTTAAAATTGTTTTTCAAATTCTATATGGAGAATAATCTCCTTCCTGCATGCGATGACCTTCGAAACCCATCTGACTATTCGATTTTCAATATAAATAGGGCGATATAGTCAAACCAATGTTGACAGATATATAAATTAATGTCATTTATTTAGTACACATCTAAATATTAACCCTTACATTGCGTATTTATATTAACAATTTTAGCCCCTGTGGCGGAATTTACAGGCTCGCAGCTCGCAGCAGTAGTTTTGTCTCAGGCACCAATTAGCTCTGCTGGCGGAATTTCCAGGCGGAGATTCCAGTACCGTTTTTACGAAATATACCGCATCTACATGGCGAATACGGACTATATACGAGCGTTCAATACAAATTCAAGTGGCGACACCCGTACACAAATGGCTATAATTCACACCCGAAACTTTGAATGAATTTTCTATGATTTTTCGTTTTTATTCTTTTACTTTCGAAAGATTGTCTTTACTTCGGGCCTCGTAACATCATAAATACGAAACGAAATAATTCCATTTATGTACAGAATTGAAGACAAAATGTCTAGCTTCACAATGATATAAAAATTATTAGAATGCGACCTTTGGTTATAATTCTATAGCTTTGTAAAGTTTGTCTTTATTTCCACCTATAAAATCGTCAATACTTACAACATGTATGCGGCATTGCAAACGGTCGTTCATCGCACTTTTCCAAGAAATCATAATCTCGAACCAGTTGACAAATAAGCACATGTCAACCCAAATATGATTATGTTGTTTGACCTTTCAAATAAACGCTAACCTCGAACCATATCTGATGAAAATATGTTGATTAGTTTGTGTGCCGTTTGGTTTCACATGCCTCTCAGAAAGGTAAAATTGTATCTTTATTTCTGCGAATAAATATGCGCATTTTATATAGAATAAAAGATTATTCTTTTCGGTTTATTGTGATATAAAAATTATGAAAATGCATTCAGTAGTTTAGCTGTGATAAATGTGTAAGAAGTTGTGAAAATCGACGATTGTTTCAAAATTTATGAAGTGTAAACATGACCTTTTTCACGGTGTCTTTATTATTTTTTGACATTTGCTAATTTTATATGGGAATGTAGTCCATTCTTTCCCTTTTATTTTGCCATATTTTTTTTTGAAAACAAAAAATTCGCTCACATGATATGAAGTGCGGGAGTAAGGTGAGTTACCGATTATTTTTCCCGTCTCGCTAGATGCGAGGCAGATAGCAGGTATGGGCGGGGCAAACCCGAGGCAATGCAAACACGTGGGTGATAAATAGCCCGAAGCGAAATTGGCCTTTTGTAAAGCTAATTATCGATGCGTTACGGGTCAACAATGCACACGCAAATTGGTGTGAATTTTGCTGGACATTTCGACCAGACATGGATCAAAGTTTCATTGTCATGGCTAACCGCGGAGCATAAACACAGCCATTCTCATGGAGCGACTCCCGGAGACAATCGACTCGCAGCCTGGTGTCACTGCTTGCAAACTGAGAGACGGCCGTGAATTATTCTAAGTTTAGTATCCGGGACCCGTAATGAGACACAAAGGAATTGTTTATGGCTCTCCCGGATAATTCCTGGATTCGCAAGTTAAGGGTTAAAAGAGGTGGAAGCCCATTTGCTTAGGCAGAAATAAATTAAACACGTATGAACACATATTAAATTTACTTTTACTCACGTGTGTATATTACTACCATAAGCAATATTGCATATGTGCAAAGTTGGCCGTATAAACAGGGCTTTAGATATGAGAACTTGAAGATACATACCTCAAGGTCTGGGAGTAGATGAAGGATATCTGGTAATGTGATCAATCTATTTTTGTTCAAAATCAGTTTTTTCAATTTTCCACATCTGCAAACAAAGAGATATTCTTCTTAATTAACAACCTATAAAATAAATAGTACCATATATTTTTTCCTCCAAAAGGCTGAACTTGAATTGCACCTCATTATTGCCTATTTGGTTCGCTTGCAATAATCATGTCAGTATTTCTAAAGAAAAAGTGATTTAGTCAGGGAAAACTATATTCAGTCTGATTAAAATCGACCCTGTTTCGACGAATCAAATCTGCACAATAGTTTATATCGGGATACGAACTGGTTCTATAGATTCTTCGCCACAAGGTGGAATAGGCAGGTGTTCCGTACCAGTTTAACGGAGACAAAGCCCAGTCTAATATCTGACCAATCACATCATAGTTTTTAAACGGTCACCGTTTTGAAAATCTTCGTAACAGACAAAAGGATAGCTGTTTGGAATTATCTGTCCCTAGCACCGATAGTTTTTGTTGGAGGTCTTGTGATTGGTTAACTGAATTGCGTCAGAACATGGGAGTCTACGAGCTGTTACAAGACGGTTTTGCGAGGGAATCCTCCGAACGATGTGAGTTAGTATCCCTATAAATGTATAATTTTGGAACTTTATTTTCTCAGAAAACTTGCTATTTTAATCAGCCTTACTAGTTAATTGTTGCTCTGTAACACAGACAGTATATTTCCATTAACAAACAGTCATAATAAGCTCTCAATGAACGTGAATATTTTGATTCAGATTGTTGATGCTCATCAACCCTTAACTTGTGAGTCGTGGGTTTGTCTAGGATGGAAATAGTACCGGTAATTCACAGGCGAACCCTGGACCAGGGATGAGCAACTCCCGGTACATAATATGACTCTTGATTAACCATGGAAAATGACTGTTATTATGTCTTTGGACTTGCTACGATACTGAGTCTTTGTCAATATCCGGTCAATTGCTTTCACAACAATCACACATATTTTGACATGGCAACCACCAGGGTTGGGGGCTCAAGAGGGGTGGTCCAAATTACGATTTTTTAGCTTTTAAACAACCTATCATATACCTAAAATTACCGATTTTATGCTATAAGTACCCCAAGGAGGATCCCTTCTGAAAAAGAATCTACAATTTAGAATCCCAATTGGCCAAGGAGTATGTACATGAAATTTCAAGTCACTAGTGTCAATGGTTCTTGAGAAGAAGATGAAAATAGGTTTCAGGTCATATAACAGGGTCACCAAATTTACAATTTAGAATCCCCATTGACCAAGGAGTCTGTACACAAAATCTCAGCTCCCTAGACAAAGTGGTTCTGAAGAAGAAGATGAAAATAGGTTTTTTAGATTGTGACCCCTGTGACCCTATTTGGGGTCACGTGGTCACAAAATCTACAATTTACAATACCCATTGGCAAAGGAGTCTGCACACGACTTTTCAGCTCTCTAGACCTTTTGGAACTGGAGATGAAGATGAAAATAGGTTTTCAAGGTTGTGAGTCAGTGATTCTGGAGAAGAAGTTGAAAAAGAGAAAGGTTTAAGGAAGGATGGTCGGACGGATGGATGGACGGACGCAGGACGCCATGTCATGGCATGCCATAAGCCCATTGGCCCTTTCAGGCCTGATGAGCTAAAAACAGAAGAAGAAAAAAACCTAATGATGATAGTTTTCATTGAGCTATATCTTAAGTCTTTTAGTTCTGGTCCGAAAATAATGTGTCAAGTTTTGGCTAAAAATAATATTCCAAAGAAGTTGAAAACCCCAAAAGGCACATCTACACATGATGTCTGTTCCACATACCAAGTTTCATTGAGCTAGGCCTTACACTTTTTGAGAAACAAAACAAAAACGGAAACAAAACCTGGATGCATGGACGGACGGACGGATGGGGGGGTGGGGGGGGGAGGATAATTCAGTTTTCTAAACTATTATTTACTTATGGCCATTTTGACTATGACTATGTTCGTTTTGAGGTTGTGTTGTGGTTATTGAAACTTTTTGTGATGCTGTTTTGACTTGTACCTTGTACTTGTCTGAAACAGTCAGAGAGACTGAGACCGAAACTGAGACCGAGACTGAGAGACTGAGCGTGAGAAACTGAGACTAAAACTGAGAGACAGATTGAGACTGAGAGACCGAGACTGAGAGACCGAGACTGAGATTGAGACTGAGACCGAGAGTGAGAGACCGAGAATGATACTAAAACTGAGAGAGCAAGACTGAGACTAAAACTAAGAGACTGAGACTGTGAGACCGAGACTGAGAGATCGAGACTGAGACCTCGAGACTGAGACTGAGAGACCGAGACTGAGACTGAGAGATCGAAACTGAGAGATCGAGACCGAGACTGAGAGATCGAGACTGAGACTGAGAGATCGAGACTGAGAGATCGAGACTGAGAGATCGAGACTGAGAGATAGAGACTGAGACTGAGAGACCGAGACTGAGAGATCGAGACTGAGACTGAGAGATCAAGACTGAGAGATCGAGACTGAGACTGAGAGATCAAGACTGAGAGATCGAGACTGAGACTGAGAGACCGAGACTGAGAGAATGAGACTGAGACTGAGAGACTGAGAGATTGCGAATGAGAGACTGAGAGATCGAGATCAAGACTGAGAGATCAAGACTGAGAGATCGAGACTGAGAGATAGAGACTGAGAGATCAAGAGACTGAGACTGAGACTAAAACTGAGACTGAGACTGACCTGCAGAGTCCCTCTGGGATCATTTCCAGGTTGTTGTCTGCTGCACTGAAGATCTCCAGGTTGTGCAGCTTGCCTACATTTGGCGGGATTCCTTCAAAGTCAAGCTGATTGCTGTTCACATACAGCTTTCGAAGAGATACCATTTTGTGTAAGGATGTCTGAAATAAAGTGAATTTTTTAATTCATGAAGCAAATTCAGCTGTGTGGCGTAAATATATGCAGAGGGTAAACATATGCGGAGAGTAAAGATTCACGCTTAAATTAAATGCCATCTAGTTCATGAATGAACAATATAGTCAAATAATACATACATCGATCAAGCAATAATTCCCTTTGCAAAGTTTTAACATTTTAGATTATCAACAGGAAGATTTTCATGATAACAATTTCTTTAATGTGAAAATTTCTGACATTTCTGGAGTATGTGCTCACTCTTACATCAGTTGGAATGTAAGGAAATAACAAAATGAGATAGATTTATATACCCATAGCAAACAAAACAATGGTAGAAAACTGAGGGTGTGTCACACAAGTGGTCAGTTTTGAATCTTTTCCATTGAATGATGTTAACAATATCAACTTGTTTCACACTTGGATAGTTAACAGTTCACAATCACTACACCTTTGGAACATGACATGTAATATTAGCTAAGTTTTTTTTAACATTTCAGACCATCATTGTCAAGGAGATCGAAATGGCACCTTTCTACATATAAATCTGCAAGTTTTTAGTCAAAGAGGATAATTTATCTTCTTATCCGTGGGGCACCTTTATGACAACTTCTTGCACACTTTAACCCTTAACTTGCGAATCCCGGAATTATCCGGGCGGGCTATAAGCGATTCCGAGGTGTCTGTATACAGATCCCGGATACAAGACTTAGAATAATTCACGGCTGTCTCACTACTTTACTAGCCCTGTCAACGGGTCCCGAGTCGATTGTGTCCGCGAGCCGCTCCATGAGAATGGCTGTATTTACGCTCCGCGGCCCGACATGAGATTGAAGCTTTGTTCAGTGTCTGGTCGGAATGTCAAGCAAAATTCACACCAATTTGCGTGTGCATTGTTGACCCGTAACGCATCAATAATTAGCTTTACAAAAGGCCAATTTTGTCGGGCTTAGCCCCCGAAGCCTCATTTCGCTTGCGGCTATTTTCACCCACGTGTTTGTATTGCATCGGGTTTGCCTCGCCCGAGACTGCTATCTGCCTCGCATCTCGCGAGACGGGGAAAAAATCGCTAACTCGCCTTACTCCCGCACTTCATATCATGTGAGTGAATAGTTTGTTTTCAAAAACAAATACGGCAAAATAAAGGGGAAAGAATGGACTACATTCCCATATAAAATTAGCAAATGTCAAAAAAATAATAAAGACACAGCAAGCGCCGTGGAAAAGGTCATGTGCACACTTCGACAATCCCTTTAAATCTTCTGAACAACTTTGAGCATTTTGATAATTTTTATATCACAATAAAGAGAATAAATTGTCTTCAATTCCATATAATTACAAATGTTTTTTTTACACTATTTTCCGCGTTTCTGATTTGGACGAGAGCTCTCAAAAAAATGCTGCCATTTCTCGATGAATGCAGATAAAATGTGCTACCATACCTTGTGCATTCGTACCTCACAATCCATCAGAACAAATGGTCGTGTCAGTCGGTTCTTACAACTGAGCAGAACGTTTTGATGCAAAATATGATATACACATGTCATTTCGTCTTCAAACCTAACTGGTATATACATTCCTTTTCCGAATGCGACAATTCAGTTCACTAGGAACACTTCATTTTAATAGATACAAGTCCTCAAGCTTGTTCATCCACTTGTGCTTTGCAAACGGTAGCCATGTTTGAACTTCGCATGATATGCTAATGAGGGTTAATCACAAAATGCGTAAACCAGAAAAAACTAACCCTGACTAAATTGAATCCTCTGCCATTTTAGATTAAGGATTCCTCAATTTTGCTTCAGCCATGTATTGTTGCGTGTAATGTTATACAATTTGTTGCTGTTATACTTCGATAGATGCACAAAACATGTAAAACAATCCTTAAATAAAATTTGTGAATGTGCTCAAAGAAATTAAGATACAGCAAGCAGCGCAAAACATGCAATTCATATCTTCTTAACTGAGGAATACTTTTATCATAACTTCTTGTGAGCTGTATAACTAATGACGTACATGTACATGTAAATTTCTATATTTTGGATATATTAGACATATATTTATCTTCAAAATAAACCTATTTTAGTTACGTTTGCAATTTGTCCTGGGTTAGCCTAAATTTTGGCCCAAGATTGCCTGGACTACCATGCCAAATGAGCCCATTGGGCCTTAAAGTCTGATGAGCTAAAAATAAACGTTTCCATTTACTTTTGTCAAATTAGTACTTTGACACATGTCAGCGTTCGTAGCATTGTATGTTTAAGTCCGGTCAGGTCAAGAGTGAAAAGGTGACCAAAGTATCGTTCAACTGAACATAAATTCTGACAACCTGCAAACCTGTAAACAAACTTGTTTTATGAAACTGAAAAATGGTCAATTTGGAGACAACTGCAGAGCAAAGTAAGACAATAATCATTCAAACATGAATACGTGTGCACGTTCATTATTCTTATGCTTCTAGAATTCATTTACAACTTGCCCCAGAGAGCTAATTTCACTGATAGACTTGATGATGATACAAGTGCTTACAGGCAGCGCAGGCAGCTGGTTCCTGGACAGGTTCAATGTTTCCATTTTGGTCCAGACATCTGCAACACGAACACACTACCAGTAGGAATCACATGCATCACAACACCCTGTATTAAATCAGTACAGTAGAACACAGATATAACTAGATTAGCGTTTGCGGGACACCGCAAAAGCAGAGCAGCCCCGCAACCTGGGGTCCCGCCTTCTCTTCAGTCATTATAAAATGAGCAAATTCTACTTAATATACCTCAAAGGCAATGAACTTTAATTGAAGTGGTCGCAATTACATTCAGTGACACTCAGATCTCACTACCAACATCTTTGTAGTAAATTAAATTTGACCTTCAAGGTCACACAGTCATTGAATTATGTGCCATTGTGAATAACTTTCATATGAGCATAGTTAAAATACAGCATTTTGGCAAATCATGTCTAAAATCGAGACATTATTTTTCATCTATTGAGAAGTACAAAATTTCTATCAAGTTTCCGCTTAAATCGGTCAAAGGTCAAGGTCACAATGACATTTGACCGATTTAAGTGGAAAGAAATTTGGTACTTCTCCATAGAAGAAAATATATACCATTATATGAGCTTCAAAGAATAAAAACTGTTAAAGCTAACACATTTACGAGGTTTTTTAAAGCGATTTCTTTTGACCTTGACCTTTCATCTGAAGCTATGAAGATGAGAAAAGAATTCCCATCATTTTTGGTTTTTGGGGTGATGAGGTCATGATGAGGTGATGAGGACACCATGCCATGCCCATAAGCCCATCGGGCCTTTCAGGCCAGATGAACTAAAAAGTGTTAAAGCTAGCGTGTTTACAAGCATTTTTTCAGTGATTTTATAACTCGTGACCTTGACCTTTGACCTTGAATATGAACATGCCAAAACAATTGCTCAGGGGTAAAAGTATGCATATATATATATGAGTTGTTAAAACCCTATCATAAAAAAGTTACAGTGAAAACAAAATGCGGCGGCGGCGGCGGAAAGTGCACAAACACTGATAGCAGCCCCGACCTAGTCGGGGCTGCTAATGAACCCCAAGGGACCAAAGAATTTAGCATGCTATATCCGTTGTTCGCTATACACATATTATTTTAATCATAGGGCTTTTGGAGGGACTTATAAATTGGTTCGCTATATCTGTGTGTTCGCTATATCCGTGTTCGCTATATCCGTGTTCGCTATATCCATGTTCTACTGTATTAGATATGCACATGCTTTAACCATGACATCCAGCCTTTAAATGCCTTCATTTATGAATGAACGACTAGAAAACCTGAAATATTTAGAAGATTCATCAAAGTTAATTTGATTTATCCAATTATTTGAAAAGATTTTTAGTAATTATTTTAGTTAATATATTCTGCCTGTTTCCAGTTGTAATACAGACAGTACTTCGTAAAAGGGGAAGGTTACCGATGTTATAGGAAAGTGGTAGTTGGAGGGGAAGGTTACTGATGTTATAGGAAAGTGGTAGTTGGAGGGGAAGGTAAAGATGTTATAGGAAAGTGGTAGTTGGAGGGGAAGGTTACCTATGTTATAGGAAAGTGGCAGTTAGAGGGGAAGGTAACGATGTTATAGGAAAGTGGTAGTGGGAGGGGAAGGTAACGATGTTATAGGAAAGTGGTAGTTGGAGGGGAAGGTTACCGATGTTATAGGAAAGTGGTAGTTGGAGGGGAAGGTTACCGATGTTATAGGAAAGTGGTAGTTGGAGGGGAAGGTAACGATGTTATAGGAAAGTGGTAGTGGGAGGGGAAGGTTACCGACGTTATAGGAAAGTGGTAGTTGGAGGGGAAGGTTACCGATGTTATAGGAAAGTGGTAGTTAGAGGGGAAGGTTACCAATGTTATAGGAAAGTGGTAGGTGGAGGGGAAGGTTACCGATGTAATAGAAAAGTGGTAGTTAGAGAGGAAGGTTACCGATCATGAGTGAGAGCTCTGAGATCTGATTGTTGCTCAGGTTGAGCCGCTTCAGGGAACTCAGTTTGTAAAGAGCCTCTGGCACACGGGGCAGGTCGTTACAGGACAGGTCCACATCTGAAAGATATTAGCACAGAATAAAGTAAAAACAGAGCCATTGGCTCTGGAGATCATCAGACTTAAGAAATCTACTATATACAGATATAATCCACATTGAGAAAGTTGTCTGTACATAAGATTTTAAGCTTATGGTTCTGATAAAAAAAGATAAAAATAGACTTTTAGGGCACAACCATTGAGGCATCAAATCTATAATTCATCCTCTCCAATTGCTGTATATATGATTTCAGACATCTATGTCTTGTTGTTCTGGAGAAGAAAAAGAAAATAGGCTTTAAGGTAATGGCCTTTATTTGGACATACAGAGTCACCATATCTGCAATTTATAATCATCATTGGCTAAATAGGCTGCATCAAACATTTCAATTTTCTCAGCATTTTCATTATTGTGAAGAAGACAAAAATAAAGCCATGGGCTCTGTAGCTCATCAGGGTATATAAAGGTTAATGATGGAAGATTGAAATAGATTTTTAAGTCATGGCCCGTAGGACCCTTATTTGTGGCCACAGTACACCAAATCTACAATTTAAAATCTCCATTGGCTTAAGAGTCTGTAAACAATATTACAGCCTTCTAATCTTCAATTTAGAATCCTCATTTTGTTCAGGAGAAGAAGATGAAAATTGGATTTTAGGTCATAACCTATGAGGCCCTTATTTTGAGCCACATGGTCACCAAATCTACAATTTAGAATCCCATTTGCCAAGGAGTCTGCACATAAATTTTCAGCTCTCTAGAGTGATTGGTTCTGGAGAAGTCGAAAAAGCAAAAAAAAGTTCACGGACGAATGGACGGATGGAGGGACGCCATGTCGGGCCATTTGCTAAAGAGTCCGTACTCGTTCAGGAGAAAAAGATGAAAATAGGTTTTTAGGTCATGACCTCTGTGACCAATATTTGGGGTCAAAGGGTCACCAAATCTACAATTTGGAATCCCCATTGGCCAAGGAGTCTGTACATAACATTCCGCTATCTAGAGCTTTTTGTACTGGAGAAGAAGATGAAAATAGAGTTCTGAAATGTTGTATACTAACTCATAAGACTCCTGGGGATACAAACATTGTAAAATTGGCGACTCGGTGACCCCTAACAAGGGCCATATGGGTCCCACTCAAACTAAGGCTTTTTTAACTGGAGAAAATAGAGCCACTGGCTCTGAAGCTCATCAGGAATCATGTTATTAATTATCCCTAAGGAAAAGGTTAAGATATCACATAATAAGTCATTGCTCAGTCATCAAATTTATTATCAAAATTGGTTACACATTCATCCATATTCATTATAAATAATGTAGACCTTTGCAGTTTATTATGTTTTACTTCCTATTTTTATCCTGGAATTATCAACATTTATTACATAATGAAAAAGAGCCCCTATTTGTTTCTAAAAATCCTGTTTCTCATAGGCTCATAGTTTCATAGGATCCTTTTCAATATTTAATTAATAAATTCTATTGAGCATCTGAGTGTAAGACTAAATCAGTAACACAGCAGAGAAGTAACCTGAAACCTCAGTGTATTAGCAAGCTGCTGTTTGCATCTCTGCCAGGGAGTGGTCACTCCCCAGGTCAACACCTGCAATTATGCAACATGCAGACCCTGGACTCATAGCCAGTAAATTATATATTTAAAATTTTGTTTTCCCCATCTTTATTTATTTTTCTTTATTGGAAAAGAAGATGTGGTATAACAAACTCATGTAGCTAGTTTTAATAGTCTTATCTTACTTCATCACCAGTCATATTTAGTTCACATATCTAATGCAAAATAAAACATTTGTTAACCCTTTTTAAATGTTTTCCCATGCATCCTGTCACAATATTCAGTTCACAGGCTATTCAATAGTTCTTATTTCACATTGATTACATCAAACATGTCCATAATGTAGTATTACTCTTAAGCTGACATATGAAGTGCACATGAAATCTCATTATCTTCACAGTTCATTAAAACAGCTGTTTTAAGTTATTACCCCTGTGATCCATATTTGGGGTCACAAGATCACCAAATCTACAATTAAGAATCCCCATTGGCCAAAGAGTCTGTACATAACATTTTAGCTTTCTAGAGCTTTTGGGACTGGAGAAAAAGATGAAAAATGATTTTTAGGTTGTGACCCCTGTGGCCCTTATTTGGGGTCACAGGGTTACTAAATCTACAATTTAGAATTCCAAGCAGTCACGGAGTCTGTACATAAAATTTCAGCTCTCCGGAGTTATTGGTTCTGGAGAAGAAGATGAAAATAGCTTTTAAGGTTATGACCCCTGGGGCCCTTATTTGGGGTCACAGGGTCACCAAATCTACAATTTAGAATCCCCATTGGCCAAGGAGTCTGTACATAATATTTCAGACCTCTGGAGTCATTGGTTCTGGAGAAGAAGATGAAAAAAGCTTATGACCCATGGGGCCCTTATTTGGGGTCACAGGGTCACCAAATCTACAATTTAGAAACCCCATTGGCCAAGGAGTCTGTACATAAAATTTCAGCTCTCTAGAGTCATTGGTTCTGGAGAAGAAGTTGAAAAAGTGAAAAGTTTACGGACGGACGGATGGACGGACGACATCCCATGCCATAAGCCCATCGGGCCTTTCAGGCCTGATGAGCTAAAAATTATGAAAATAGGTTTTTAGGTTGTAGCCCCTTGGAACCTTATTTTCAACCACAAGGCCCATAAATCTACCATTTATAATCCCCACTGGCCTAGAAGTCTGTACAAACAAGTTCAGTGGCACAAGCGAACTCCTGAAGAAGGATGATTGAACACAGATAATCAAGAACAAATGATTGAGCTAAAAGACATACCCTGCAGGTTGTTAAGAGCATCCAAACCGGTGGGGAAGTTGGCTAGTGTCCTCTGTGTATTCTTCATGTGAAGCGTAACCAGTGAAGTCAACGCAGGCAGTTGTCTGATACAATCACAAGGCATCTTACACAACGACATACTCTTAACCCTCTGAAATACTCATTGCAAAACAGTTTCTGAGTGGCTGCATTATAGGACTCACAACTCTAGTAGACTTGATAGGTTAGCAATTGTTGTAAGTAACATACCCAGGCCCCCCTAAGTAATTGAAGGAAATGCGTCAATTTTGAAGAAAATCCATCCAAATTTGAAAGAAATGCGTCCATTACGGAAGAAAAGGCTTCTTTTCTTGAAACAATCTCAGCAATATCGGTGAATTCACGGTAATTACAGAAACAATCAGTCTGATGTTGGAAGGACCAACATCCATATCGGAAACGACATCGGCTATTTCCGTGAATTCTCGGTCGATGCCGGATATGCACACATCAAAAGATGGCGTCCGAAGAATGTTCTCCTGCTTCGGTGAGTAATGTTTTTACTGATTACAGTCCGTACTTTCCATGAATCGAAGTTAAATTACTTTTGTTGAATGTGTCTTGGTAGAGGGAATCAACAAGACTTTAGGTTACTGTCATGAAAATGAGTAGTTACGGTGCTTATGTTAAAACAGTTCGCGATTCGCCGATTGTTTACATCGAAGTCAGGTGAAGCCGTATCACTAACAACAAGACTTAAAAGCATAGATGATCTCTGAAGCGTGTAAGACGTTTATAAGGACGTTTATCGAGAAAAGAAGCATTTTCTTCTGTAATGGACGCATTTCTTTCAAATTTGGATGGATTTTCTACAAAATTGACGCATTTCCTTCAATTACTTAGGGGGGCCTGATACCTCCACAGTTGTGTGTGTCTCTCTCCTGGGTCCTTTGTGGTGTACTAAAGTATCTTAACACACGTTTCTCGGTTAAGTTCGGGATAGTAAAGTAAATTCAGGTATTCCAGCAGGCGAACCCTGTATCAGGCACTTGGTCTCTTTCACAGCAGCCTTTACCGAAGGGATACCAACCGGGTGAAATGCGAGTCATATATCCTTGTGCCATCATGGCCAATTGTTTGCTTTGATACACTTTTTTTTTACATGCAATTTTCATTTGTACCACACCAAAAATTAGCTTTAGAAATGAGCAATTTAGAATCCCCATTGGCTGAAGAGTCTGTTCTTAACATTTCAGTTTGCTAGGCCTTTTCGTCCTAGAAGGTGAAAATAGGTTTTTAGGCCATGGCCTTTAAGGTCCTTATTTGGGGCCACAAGGTCACCAAATCTACATTTTAGAATCTCCATTGGTCAAGGAATGCATATACAAAATTTCAGTTCTCTAGGCCAGTGGTTCTTGAGAAGAAAGCAAAGAGAAAAAAGTTTACAGACGGATGGATGCCATGAGCCCAATTGGGCATTTCAGACCACATTCCTAATTATTTCTGTGCCTGTTGCTTATCTGACAATTTTTCATCTACAGGCAGATTTATACATTATTATATATCATATTTTTTAACATTTGAATAATAAGTGTGAAGTTATAAGCAGACAAAACATTCTGGACTGACACACGAACTCGCTGACCGCTATATACAACCCCCCCCCCCCCCCCGGCTACTTTGTGGCGGGGATATAATGATATCAATCAACATTAAAAGATGGGTCATTTAAAGAATTGTAAGAAAACAACAGAGAGGATCAGAAAGGCACCGTCTGGATACAAACAGCCAATTAACATCTATCCATTAGTTCTCCAGACTATTGATATACACCACTGAGGACCGAGGATGGTGGTACACACAACCAACAAGGAATGTTTATGTTATTAATTCGGATTATCTTGTAAATAAAAGGGGATTTTCTCAAAATGGGAAATTAAAAGTGAAAATGAATGAGAAGATAAAAGATAGCACTTCATTACACAATTGAATATAAGATGGTACCTGAGCTGTGCATGAACGAGAGGGTTGTCGTTGAGTATCAAAGTCTGAAGGCTGCTCAGTCTTCTCATCTGAGGGGGCAGCGTTTCTAAAAGATGCAAATCCAGACACAAACAACATTAATTGTTGTCATCATTTCAAAAGAAGAGCCACGTGAAACGTGTATACCTGGGAAAATATGGTCTTCAGGCACAACTTGGGGAATGGAGGAGGGGGTGGTGGGTGGTTGGTGGTGGGTGGTGTTGTCTTTGCCCCTGTTGGCGACTGAAGACTGAAATAGATTTTAGGTTTTGGCCTGTGAGGCCCTTATTTGGGACAACAGGTCACCAAATCTACAATGTAGAGTCTCCATTGGCTAAAGAGTCTGTATACAATATTGCAGCCTTTTAAGTCATTTTGTTCTGGATAAGAAGATGAAAATAGGTTTTTAGGTTATGGGCTGTGAGGTCTTTATTTGGGGCCACTGGATCACCAAATCTACACTTTAGAATCCCCACTGGCCAAGGAGTCTGTACACAAAATTTCAGCTCCCTAGACCTAGTGGTTCTGGAGAAGAAGACGAAAAGTTTACAGACGGAAGGATGGTCTGATGAGCTAAAAACCTGAATTTCATAATAGCTCTAAAATCTTTACATTTCACAGTAGAAGAATGAAAATTACAGGTCCTGATCTCAATCATACAAAGATGATATTCTCAAAATTTGAGCATCCTACCATTACTAGTTACTGGAGTGAAATTTCAGAGTTTAATACCCTGCCAAATGAACAAAATTAAGTCTACATATTATAAAGATGTTATTCTGAAAATTTTAGCTTTCTGTATCAAATAGTTTTGGAGAAGAAGTTGTTTTAGATTTTACATTTTTGATTTTAGGGTGGATCCCCTGCCACGCCCATATTTGATGGGGGTCAAGTCCAAATGAACAAACTTGATTCTACATCTATCAAAGATCATATTTCCAAAATTTGAACTTCATAGCATTTCTGGTTCTTGAGGAGAAGTCGTTTAAAGATTTTAGGGTGGATCCCCTACACCCATATTTGATTTGGGGTCAAGTCCAAATGAACAAACTTGGAACCTCATTACCGGTATATAAAGATGTTATTCTGATAATTTCAGCTTACTAAGCCAATTGGTTTCGGAGAAGTCGTTTAAAGGTTTTAGGGAAACTGGCTTCCATGCCCATATTTGAGGGGGGTCGGGATAAAATGTACAAAATAAGATCCCCTAGATGCAAGGTACTTCCCCACAAAATTTCAGCTTTGACGGTGTTGTGGTTCTGGAGGAGAAGTCGAAAATGTGAAAAGTTTACAGACAACAGTCAGATGCAGGGCAATGGTCTGTGCCATAAGCCCATCTGGCCTTTCAGGTCTGATGAGCTAAAAACTTGTATTGAAGCGTGAGCGAGTGCTGCTTTGGTAAGAATTAATGAACCGGGCAGAAACATGTTCTGCGCATGACAAAGAAAAATCTGCATACAGGAAGTAAACAAGAATAATTTACGAAGTGAAATGGGTAATGTGTATAAAGAAGGTGATTTGTCTGTTATATTTATAAACATATTACAAATGTCATTTAATTAATATGACTCAGAAAAGTTCATATGTCATTCCCCGTCACTCGTGAGTGAGTGAGTGGGTTATTGTTTAACGCCGCTTCGACAGTATCGCAGCCATTAGCGGCAAGTCCCGTCACTCGTTAGTTATTGTCTAAATCTACAACACTTCATACTTACCCAAGGCATTGTTACTTAAGTCAACGAAGAATAAGTCCAACAAATTAATGAACAGTTGATTTGGTAACAGCTCGATTCTGAAATTCAAAAATAATAACATAAACATAAACATACATACTTTTACAAGCAATTGTTATTCAGTCTTTCACCCAGGTACCAGTACTACCATTCACCCTGACGCACCTGGAAAACATTCAATTTTATGTGCCTGGACGAGAGATGCTGGGGAAAGAAGCATACAAAACATGTTTTGAAAACACCTGCAGACATGGCTGTGCTTTGTCCCTTTTTATTCAATGAAAACTGGATGTAAACAGTGCACATTAGAGTTACTTCCCTCAGTTACAAGATTGTATTAAGTAAACGAAAATATTTCAGAGAGATGATGCTGTTTTCATGGATTTGTTTGCATAATGTAATAGTCGACATTATCGCCTATATTTTGAATATTTTCTTCAAAATAACAAACAAAATGTTGCATAGTATCATTACGGTATTTATTGCAATAGTGATGAAAGGAAACATGGAAATACAAGTTTGCAAACATCAACTATTTTTGTTGCTTGAAACTTTACTCTGTACTGATGCACATGATTACGAAAATTAAAAGTTGTTGTTTTTTTTAAATTGTTAAAATTAAAATACAACCTAAATTCATTTGAACTGGTAAATAACAAAGAATTAATCAATAAGAAAAGACAATTATGAAAACAAAAGTGAAAGTTCTTGAGTTAGGCAAAATGTCAGCTGTACGGTAAGCTACACATTTATTTGATACAGTGATACAGATCCTGAATTGGGCTTCTTTGAAAGCTGATATCATTTACACCAATAGTAGAACATTAGACATCTGATCAGTTATAAAATAGTGCACAACTTTAAAATGCATCCCTGTCACGCTTTTTTGGGAAGTAGGGTAATGACATAACAAATCTTAGCCTCTATCCATCAAAGATCATATTCCCAAAATTTTGGACTTTATAGCATTTTGTTGAAAAGTAATTTAAAGAATTTAAGATGGACCCCCTGCCATGCCCATATTAAGGGGGATCAAACCAAATGAATCAACATAAGTCTCCATATAACAAAGACGTTATTCTGAATATATCAGCTTCATACATCAATTGCTTTCAGATAAGTTGTTTGAAGGTACAAGGCAAAATGCTTGCCATGCCCATATTTGAAAAAGGTTAGGACAAACTTAACTCTCCATGTTTCAAAGATGTTACTCTGAAAATGTTAGCTTCCTATAATTTTTCGTTTCAGAGAAGTTATTTAAAGGTTATTTAAATGCTTGCCATGCACATATTTGAGAGAGGGGTCAGGACCAAATGAACTACCTTTACTTAAGGCCTAAAAAATAAAAATAAATGTTTCTGGTCTTTACAGGCTGGCAGAAATGATGCGAAGACGCGATTAATTTATTTTTATGACCTTTTTTTTTTTTAATGAAGAGATAAATTACATTTTATACAAAATTCTCAAGTTAAAAAAACAAAATAAACACATTTTATTACACTCTCGTTGAAGATACTACTGTTGTGAAACATCAAAATGTTATTCAACACTGTTGTGAAACATTGCAAATGAAAGCGATCGCAGTCTGAACTACTTTCCAGTAGTCACATGGCCTTTGGGATCGCACTGGATTTCTTGGGACATGTTTTTTCACGCAACGTCGTTATGATTTATATTGTACTGACGCTTCTATCACGATTTACCGTCAATCAGTATCACTTGGTTGATTCAGAGTTAGTTCCCTTGACACAATATGTTATCTCGTTACGGCTTTCGGGATTTGACCGCCATTTTGCTTCGTCATGCAACTTGACGTAGCCTCAGTTTATGTAAATTCACAAGGAATAAACGTCACGTTGAACCCACGTATCCTGTGACAGTCGTTAGTTGAGTATTATTGCAACTACATTGTTATCCTTAAAGGTACATTTTGATATTTTCTTCTCCTTTTGAGGAATAGTTTTGATTGTTTAGAATGTGTCGACATGTTAGTTTTCCAGGTTGTGGAGGCATTGTTCATGTCTGTATGTTGTTACAGAAGATAACATACCAAGATAAATGAATAAAAATGCTTCAAGGTAAGCATCAATGCTGATATAAAATGTTAACGTTTGCTATAAATGCCGGAACTCCATTTTCGGCGGTGCTGTTAGCAATTTGTGCCGTCAATGTTAACTTCATCGGCAACAAGGACAATGATCCCTACAATTTCGCTAGAGGGCTTGGTACCGCTATTGACAACTGTGTGCTATCAGAACTTGTCCCAAGTGGATATGTCATACAACAAGAGCCCCGAACAAGCAGTCGTGGAGGTGGTGTTGCCCTGATTCACTGTTAGCAATATTAGTTCATGCCATGTCCAAACCACGAACTTTGGGCATTTGGAATGCACTATAAGGACAGGAGACAATCAGTTCATACTTTGTGTTGTGTATCGGCCGCCACCATCGAAACGGAATGGCTTCAAGAAGGAGACATTCTTCACAGAGTGGGCTATATATCTTGACCATCTAGTCGTTCTTCCACAAGATTTTGTGGTTTGTGGGGATTTGAACTTTCACCTTGAAAAACAAATGGATCATGGCACCATTCAGTTTGAGGGGTCTCTAGAAGCTCATGGACTTGTGCAACATGTTGTAGGAGCCACCCATGTACATGGACATACACTGGACGTACTCATTACAAGAGAGGATAGTAACATCCTTGATAGACCACCAGACATAGTTGACCCGTGCCTCTGTGACAATAGAGGCAACCCATCAGGTGACCACCTTGCTGTTAAAAGCAATTTGAATTATGCCAAGCCAAGTTTTAGTAGAAAAGCACTCAAATATCGCAAATATAAGGACATATCTGTGGCAGATCTCAAGTCTGACATGGAATCATCTCCTTCTTTACAGCGGTGTGATGGTAACCTTGAAGACCTGGTACAAGCTTACAACAGTGGTTTAATGGAGTTGGTAGACAAGCATGCTCCTGAGCGGACCAAAGTTATCACTCTCAGACCCCATGCCCCATGGTACACAGAGGAACTCCGGGAGGCCAAGCAGGCACGTCGCAAAGCTGAGAGACTCTGGAGGAGAACCAAACTACATGTACACAAACAGCTGTATAAAGACCAGTGTAAGCTTGTCGGTAAAATGCTAGGGCAGACCAAAAAAAGATCATTATCGTGCAAAAATCATCAACAACAAAGGTAATCAGAAACAGCTATTTAATATTACCAAAAAACTTTTGAGTGACACAGGGGAAATTATACTTCCTTCTGCCTCATCTGATACATCCATAGCAAACACATTCAGTGACTACTTCACATCGAAGGTTGCGACTATTCGAAAAAACATCACTCCCTACAGGTCTAACCTCTCAAGCAGTGTTGTCATGAGTGCAGATGTGCCATTTGAAGGTTGCCAACTTACAAACTTTGCATCTGTCACCAAGGATGAAATGAGGAAGATAATCCTCAAGGCACCATGCAAATCCTGTGAACTGGACCCCATCCCAACTCACTTACTAAAGGAGTGTCTGGATCAAATACTTCCACTCATTACAGCCATAGTCAACAAATCACTGGGAGAATCCTTAGTTCCGGAATGCCTCAAGAGCGCAATCATCAGACCTCTACTGAAGAAACCTGGCCTAGATAAGGAAGTGTTGAAAAACTATCGACCCGTCTCCAATTTACCATTCCTGTCGAAAGTACTGGAAAAAGCAGTCTCATCCCGTCTCAAGCTCCACCTTGAGGAACATCACCTGCACGATGATTTTCAATCTGCTTATCGTGTTGGACATTCAACTGAAACAGCACTCCTCAGAGTACATCACGACATCTCCAAGGCTCTGGACAACAAGTGCTCTGTTGCACTAGTTTTCCTTGATCAATCATCAGTCTTTGATCTCATTGACCACGACATTCTGTTCCAACGCCTCCAGACAGTTATGGTGTCACAGGCAACGCTTTGTTGTGGCTCAAGTCGTACATGCATCAGAGAACACAAAGTGTTTCACCTAGATCTGCACTGTCTGGACGTCAAGACCTGAACTTTGGTGTGCCGCAAGGGTCTGTTTTAGGACCTGTCCTCTACTGTCTCTACTCAAGGCCCATGGGGGAAATTTGCCGCCAATACAACCTCCCTTACCATGTCTATGCGGATGACAAGCAGATACACAAGGTCATCCATCCAAAAGATAACGCCAGGTGTGCCATGGTTAAGATGGAAACTTGTCTGGATGACATCTATGATTGGACAAGTGCAAACATGTTGAAGCTAAATGAGAACAAAACTGAGCTGCTTGTCTTCAGACCAAAAACCTCTAAATCTGAGTGACCTGTTCATGAGCTCAAAGTTGGTTCCAGTACCATTCAGGCAGCTGATAGTGTAAGGAACCTTGGCGTCCAGTTTGACAAGTGTTTAACGATGGAGAATCAAGTGACGGCAATCTCAAGATCATGTTACCATCAGATCAGAACCATTGGTGCCATTAGACAGTATATTACAGAGGAATGCTGTAAGACGTTAGTGCATTCGCTGGTCACATCCAGGCTAGACTATGCCAACTCGTTACTCTACGGAATCCCTCAATATGTGCTGAGTCGACTACAAAGATTCCAAAACAGCGTTGCCCGATTGATCACTCGCACCAGAAAACGGGATCACATCACACCAACCTTGAAATCGTTGCACTGGTTGCCGGTGCATCTAAGATGCCAATACAAGAGGTGAGGTGAGGTGAGTTGGGGTTTAACGCCGCTTTCAAGAGTATTTCACTTATATCGCGGCTGCTAGTATTATGGCAGGGAGAAAGCCCGCAACGCGCCAATACAAGATCCTGATCCATACATTCAAAGCACTGCATCAAACAGCACCATCTTATCTGCAGAAGCTTGTGCGCCCATACAGACCTGCACGATCTCTTCGATCCGAATCAGCCTCACTGCTCACCGTACCCAAATCAAGGACTGAAATGTATGGGAACAGGTGCTTTGACAAGGCAGCTGCAACACTATGGAACAATCTACCACCAAGTCTGAGAGAAGCAGTAACAATCAGCAGTTTCAGAGAAGGGCTGAAAACACATCTTTTTCACATTGCCTTCAACCAGTGATGTGACTGTTTTGTGAAGCGCCTTAGCGTGAACTAGAATAGCTCAAATAGGGCGCTATATAAATGCAGCATATTATTATTATTATTATTATTATTATTAGATAAAACTAGCTGCAGAACTGTATGTAACTTTACTCTCCAGTATCATTGTCATCAGGGTGTTACAGAGCCTATTTTGGCAAAGCAACTGCAGCTACATACAACTGTAACTAGCCTAACTGAATCGCGCTTGAAAACAGTTGCATTCCGATGACGTCACAATCACCTGACATCATTCATAAGATCTAGTGAGATTAATACAATGTTTTTGTTTACTCGCCAATTTGCGCTTCTTATAGTTCAACATAAAGACAATGTAATGAGTGTTTTGAAATTGTATTGTTCAAAATTGAAACTGTTATTAACGGATATTTGCTTGGTCTATTTTTGGTGTTTAGTGAGATGGCGTTATGCGTCCATTGTAAGAGATGTATTCCTACGCACATCTACATGAATGAATAGTAAACTTTAATTACATATTTCATTAATTTAGAGCGTGTAATAAATAAAATACTAAACTCCGTCCCGTTTAATAACATATTTATGAAACTCGTGGATGGTATTGGTATCTAACTCGCTTTCGCTCGTTAAATACCAAAACCATCCTCTCGTTTCATAATTGTGTTATCAAACAGGACGTCGTTTAGTATTCTCTATTTTTATATAAATAAAACCCAAACCCTCTTAAATATGTGTTATTATTTCAAATGGCCAATAATCTCACACCTACACTCCATCTCAACAAAAACGAGTGACATTTTCAATGTCCAATGTTTTTTTAGGCTAAATAATTTTAGTTATCTGCCCCTTTCTTTTGTTAAGACCTAGAAAAAAAGACCTGAGGCGTGGGTTTGAAACTGACGCGGGCGGAAACCAGAAACAAATTCTTCTCTTTTTTTAGGCCTAAGTCTTCATACAACAAAGAAGTTATGCTGAAAATTTGACATTCCAATGTCAAATGGTATCATCAGAGAAGTTAATTAAAGGTTTCATTAATAATGTCTGCCACACCCATATTTGATCCCCTACATGCAAGGTATAACGTCCACACAGAGTTTAGTTTCAAGGTGAAGGAGGAATAAATTACAGATAGAGACATGGGCTCTGTAACTCATCAGGATCCGTTTGTTTAAAGTAACAAAAAAAGAAATAAATTGTTAACTGCTTGTTCTAGAGCTTTTCATACTGTAGAAGATGAAAATAGTTTTTTTTAGGTTGTTATGACCTGTGACTCATATTTTGAGTCGCAGGGTCACCAGTTTTACAACTTAGAATCCTAATTGTCTAAGGAGTCTGTACACAACATTTCAGCTTTCTAGAGCTTTTCAGACTGGAGAACAAGATGGAAATAGCTCTTTAGGTCATGACCCCTGTGACCCTATATCGGGTCAGTGGGTCACGAAATCTGCAATTTAGAATTCCCATTGGCCAAGGAGAAATTCAACTCTCAGAAGTTGAAAAAGTTTACGCTTGGACGGATGCAATGCCATGCCATAAGCCCATTAGGCCTTTCAGGCCTGATGAGCTAAAAATTGAATGATAATATAAGTTATAACATTCAGTGGAGGGTGACATCATAATTTATCAGACCCGCGTTAGTGGTTATCCAACGAGCCATAGGTGAGTCTGGATAAAATGTACAATATATGATTCCCTAGATGCAAGGTACCTCCCCACAGTGTTGTGGTTCTGGAGGAGAAGTTGAAAATGTGCAAATTTACGGACAGACGCAGGACAATGGTCCAAGCCATAAGTCCATCGGGCCTTTCAGGCCTGATGAGCTAAAAATACTTAAAACTCCTATCAAAAGGCTCCGGTTCTATCAGTGGCTAACTGTTTTGGGGATCAGTTTCCCCTTGTTTTAAGATACTGACCCTTGTTGTTATTTTAGCTTCAACCAAATTAACTAAACAAAATAAATATATTACATCATTTCACAGAGCTGGAGTTACAAATAATGTGTCTGTGTCTGAAGAATATTTTACCTTATTTAAGATTATAATTATACATTTTTGCATACATTCAGTATCAAGAGATAAGGCATCACGTATACCCTCAGTTGAAACTTACTCATTGTGACTTAAATTCAGTACCAACACCGACTTTGCATTTTCCAATTCTGGTGGAACTTCCTTCAGCTTGTTGTGACTTAAGTCCTACAAAACAGAAAAACAGCTGTTATTCACGATTAGTTTTTAGCCCACTCGTTATACAGGAAATATCTTACTGTAGACATTGTTTGAAGTCAAGCTTTTGAACAGTTGAAATATTTGGGTACCGCTTAATTAATTTCAATGTTTGTATACACACTCTGCTTGAAGAGATGTTAAGATGTTAAGATGAAGAGATGTTATTGAAGTGTAAACTTGCCACAACAGAAAGGTCTTTCAGGTTGAATAGTCCACATGGAATGCCTTCATTTCTAATCTGATTGTGGCGACAGTTAAGCTTGCTCAAAGACTTGAGGTTAGTTAGTCCTGCTGCAAGTTTCTCAATGTTGTTGTGAGCGAGCATGAGATCTTCCTGTCAACAGAGAGCAACATAAATCAACCAAAGTTTTTATTCACAGCAATGCTTGTAAGATTGAAAACAAAGCAGAAATTATCACTAGCATATACAAATGATTCCTACACAAAAATGAAGGTCACAAATGATGAAAGTTATGATCTGAATAGGAGATAAACACTTTAATTTACAAAGTCAATTTTTCCCAACATCTGGAAAAGAGGGGCAATAATACCCATTCAAGAAGGGAAGTATCAATGAGTGCAATAATTATAGACCTGTAGCTCTGACATGCTGTCTAGCTAAAGTCTTTGAAAAGTGTGTTTTCAAATATGTATTTAATTATCTAAGAGACAACAAGTTATTAACCCTTAACATGCGGGTCCCGGACTGGTCCGGGAGGGCTATAAGCAATTCCTAGAAGCCTCATTCCGGTTCCCAGACACGGCACTTACAATTATTCACGTATTTTTAGGTATTAGTTTTTTCGTGAGCAGGTGAATTTCTGACGGGATTCGCCATGACATAATGGGGAAAATTTCTCATGAAAATGGGCGTTGTCTTCGGGACCGACCCATAAACTATAAATGACTACCTGGGGGGCCGCGGACCCTCCCGCTTTTGGTCGCCTCCCCCAAACCTTTTTGTACAAATTACAAATTCTGCTTCTCGAAAAGAGAAGTTATTCGGTAACTGACAACCCAAGCTTCGCTGCGTAGTAGTATACACGTCGCCAAGGAAATCAGAAAATGGTCCGTTTGACATATGCGTCGGCAAAATCGGAGAGATGTCAGAAGCTTGCGGCGCAGTCGTCCTAGATTTGCAAGGAGTTTTTTTAAACTGGCAAATGAACGTCCATGAAGCTTACATTCATTATCTCTGTATGTTTATTGTTTATGTTTATTTTCAATCATTTGCAGCTTGAAGGATGCTGCGTGGATGCAGGGCCATGCTGCGACGGCCTAGGGCTATGCGTACTAGGACACGCAGCTTCGAAGCCGTTTCAAGAGACGACGACTTCATCAACGAGATCCATGCTGATGAAGCCTCTGATATGGAGTCAACTTATGACAGTGATGGCAGCAGTGATTTAGACAGTGATGATGCATATGATCGGGACACTGTTATAGATACTGAAAATGGTGACAGGAGTGACAATGGGACAGTCACAGATGGTCTGAGTGATATAGAGACAGAGATTGCCAGAAACATTCTAGCCGCAGGTAATTCAACCGAAGAAGACTTTAGTGGTTTTGAGGAGGAGTTTGCCGACATACCACAATATAATCAAGATAACACACAGACGTTTGATGAGTGGGTGGATGGTCCGCGGCCACATGAAAATTTGCCTTTCACTGGTCAAACTTGGTTGCGCCAGTTCATAGAGCACAGCATACACTTATCACCACAGCGAACGCAATACATGTTGCGCGGTATAAAGTTTGTCTTTATTTCCAGCTTTATAAATTCGTAAATCCTTTGCGCCCCCATGCGAAACATGTATGCACTTGAAGGCAATTTATTCCTCTTTACAATGATATAAAAATTATTGGAAAATAGTCAAATGGTTCACAATATATGGAGAGCGTAAGGAAGGCACCCCCAGTACTTAGAGAATTCATTTTGGAAAAACTAATTTTTTGCGACACCTGGCGCATCACTTGCCACATGTTTATTTTTCGCTGCGCATATACAAATGATACATGGAATTAAAGACAATTTATTTCTCTTTACTATGATGTAAATAGAAAAATAATGCGCAACTTAGTTCGGAAGCTATAGCGTGCGAAAGGAAGGTACCCTCGGTACTTTGAGGCAACTTTTTGAGTAGCGCGCATCTTACGGCACGTGTCGCAACTTCAGTTTTTCGTGCGCATGTGTGAATTTTATATGGAATCAAAGCCAAATCTTTCCTCTTTACGAGGATGTAAGTTTTATGAAATTTGGCCACCCGGTTCAGCATTTATGGGTGGTATTTATGATGCGGTTCTGGCTGAACTTCAAATGAAAGCTCGCATTCACTTTCTCTGTCTCTTTGACAAAATAAAAAATATTTTATTTGCAATGACATATTTCACAATAAAATTACATTGCATTTATGTAAAAATATACACACATATTTAGCTGCGGTAGTGTACAGAACAGTTGTAGGGACCTAACAAGGTCTGTATATAATGTTTATATACTTGTCCACACTTCGGCTCTCTTTACTATCAATTTTCCACTACTTCATTTTCTTCTTCATTTCTTTCTTTGTCTGCGGCAGTGATGTAAGCCCTGGTGTAGCCAGTGGCGGTGTGATACAGTTTGAAGCATGGTGCGGCCCACAGAGCAACATTACAATCTGTACATTCATAAGAAGACTCTCTGCCTAGTCGTTTTCTCTTCCTTGCTGGCGCATTGCCTTCTTCTATCTGTTTTGCGAGGACCGCGCGTTAGAGCATACCACACACATCCTTGTGATGTTTTTCTTCTTTCCGACAGCGGAAAGTGACGTCCATGAAGCCAAGTGACACTCTCGTCGCTCGTGCTCAGCCGACCACTAGGATATCTGCACAGCGATGGAACTTCTTCCTTGTCCACAAATATTACTATATGTTGCGCCAAAGCCTTCCTGTATTCCCGACTTATTTCTTATTTGCATTATAGATCGCTATCTTTAAACACTGAAACATCTATGCTAAATTATTTCATTAATGCATGTTAATTGATTATATTAGGCGATTTATGAATGATAAACAGTAATTATGACTGAAAAGTGCTATAATTAAATCAACTTGCACTTCGAGAACTAAACAGAGGCTGTTCCATGTCCCTCCCCCCTGTTATTGTACATTTCAACCAATAAGCAAGCTCTTCATTAGATACCGATGCGGCGATATATAACAGCCAAAGTTAGTAACAGCATGTTAATAATAACGGTGGCGATGCTTCTTGAGTTTGAGTTTCATACATAGTGAAATTTACTTTACAGTTTTCTAAAATTGTATTAAAAAAACCAATGAAACAATTTATGAAACAGTTTTCACGAAACGAATGCATCGGTGAATTGTTACAGAACTTTTCAAGAAATTTGTAAAATCATCGTCGTTTAATCAATCTTGAAACAATGACGACAATGTTATTTGAATGTGACACGTAAATAAACGATCTTTTTCTGAATGAGAACCTCAACTAACCAGTTTGGCATCTGTTAAATCGAGTCAATTGGATGAGTACATTAAAATGGTGGCGCCCACAATCGTATCACTTTCAGTATTTTATTTCAAATTTATCATTAAATACTCAGGTTTGAAATTAACTTTATGTGTCATTCACCACCTGGGCCAGGGATTGGGAAAGGTAGGGGCCATGGGCCTTTTTGCACATAGGATGAAAAAATGGCCCATTTAAATTTGAAATTTTACTATTGCTACAAAGGGGAATGGCCCATTCAAATTTCTGAAAATGACTAAAAGCGCTTAAAATGGCCCATTGTCAAAGGCGTCTTTCCCAATCCCTGCTGGGCGATTGGAGTTTTGATATTAGGCGCCCGATTGGATTGTTAGTCGCCACGGGCAACTGGGCGAGTGTAAACTTTTTTCCCTGCTTCCCTACGCACTCCATATATTCTGAACCGTAAGACATATTCTGATATATTTTATATCATCATGATTGTAAAGAGGATTCATGTACGATTTGCATATGCATGCTCAGTATAATACAGCTTGAAATAAAGACAATTTTTACAAAGTGCAAGATCTAATTCATTCACTGTGATGATAGTGTAGCCTGTAGCCAATAGTTACCGGTGAGTGTGGTTCTGGTGCTCTCGGAGGTTACAGTACTGTAATTAGCCACCCCCCGGGTGGGGGGGGGGGGAAACACAAGCACTGCCAGTAACGTGGTGTGGGTCGGGACAGTGTCCCTCGATACATGTCTGGGTAGAGTCACTCTCCTTTCGCTAGTTATATTTTTTGGACTGTAGGTTGAAATCTAATACTTTTTATATCACTAATATAATTGTCTTCAAGTAAATATATATAAGTTGCAATATGCGCGACCACAATTTTTTATCTCATACAGCTGATAATAAAGACAAACTTTACATGGCTATTTTTGACACAAAAGATGAACCCGGAAGGTTTTTTTTCATGAATAAATAAAGTATTACTATTTGTTGGCTCTTCATTTACTGCAAACTATTAAACATAACACAGTATTTATCAATAACATATGGTTCATAATTCTACTAGAAACCGACAGGGATATTCTGCCAGCGGTGCCAATTAGTGCCTAAGGCAAAATTGGGTGTACACTAGAGGGTCCAAATATTCCACCCTGGGGGCTAAAGTGATATATATATCGCAAAGTAAGGGTTAAGAAATGGGGAAAGTGCAAGAGAAAGAAATCAATTTTAACACTCACCAATTTGGTTAGTTTTTCTATTTCAGCTGGGACTTGTGTGATGTTTGTGCGGGCAATTCGCAGCCATCTTAGGCTTGTCATATCCTCCACGCTCTTTGGGAATTTCATCACCTGCAACAACTTATTTTTATTACTACCATTTCTATACAAACTTCTTTCTTTACTGGCACCTCTATACAAACTTCTTTCTTCTACTGCAACCTCTATACAAACTTCTTTCTTCTACTGGCACCTCTATACAAACTTCTTTCTTCTACTGCCACTTCTATACAAACTTCTTTCTTCTACTGCCACCTCTATACAAACTTCTTTCTTTTACTGCCACCTCTATACAAACTTCATTCTTTTACTGCCACCTCTATACAAACTTCATTCTTTTACTGCCACTTCTATACAAACTTCTTTCTTTTACTGGCACCTCTATACAAACTTCTTTCTTCTACTGCAACCTCTATACAAACTTCTTTCTTCTACTGGCACCTCTATACAAACTTCTTTCTTCTACTGCCACTTCTATACAAACTTCTTTCTTCTACTGCCACCTCTATACAAACTTCTTTCTTTTACTGCCACCTCTATACAAACTTCTTTCTTTTACTGCCACCTCTATACAAACTTCTTTCTTCTACTGCCACTTCTATACAAACGTCTTTCTTTTACTGCCACTTCTATACAAACTTCATTCTTCTACTGCCACCTCTATACAAACTTCTTTCTTTTACTGCCACCTCTATACAAACTTCTTTCTTTTACTGCCACCTCTATACAAATATCATTCTTTTACTGCCACCTCTATACAAACTTCTTTCTTTTACTGCCACCTCTATACAAACTTCATTCTTCTACTGCCACTTCTATACAAACTTCATTCTTCTACTGCCATCTCTATACAAACTTCTTTCTTTACTGCCACTTCTATACAAATATCATTCTTTTACTGCCACCTCTATACAAACTTCTTTCTTTTACTGCCACCTCTATACAAACTTCATTCTTCTACTGCCACTTCTATACAAACTTCATTCTTCTACTGCCATCTCTATACAAACTTCTTTCTTTTACTGCCACCTCTATACAAACTTCATTCTTCTACTGGCACCTCTATACAAACTTCTTTCTTCTACTGCCACCTCTATACAAACTTCATTCTTTTACTGCCACCTCTATACAAACTTCTTTCTTCTACTGCCACTTCTATACAAACGTCTTTCTTTTACTGCCACTTCTATACAAATATCATTCTTTTACTGCCACCTCTATACAAACTTCTTTCTTTTACTGCCACCTCTATACAAACTTCATTCTTTTACTGCCACCTCTATACAAACTTCTTTCTTCTACTGCCATCTCTATACAAACTTCTTTCTTTACTGCCACTTCTATACAAATATCATTCTTTTACTGCCACCTCTATACAAACTTCATTCTTCTACTGCCACCTCTATACAAACTTCTTTCTTTTACTGCCACCTCTATACAAACTTCATTCTTCTACTGCCACCTCTATACAAACTTCTTTCTTCTACTGCCACCTCTATACAAACTTCATTCTTTTACTGCCATCTCTATACAAACTTCTTTCTTTACTGCCACTTCTATACAAATATCATTCTTTTACTGCCACCTCTATACAAACTTCTTTCTTCTACTGCCACCTCTATACAAACTTCATTCTTTTACTGCCACCTCTATACAAACTTCATTCTTTTACTGCCACCTCTATACAAACTTCATTCTTCTACTGCCACCTCTATACAAACTTCTTTCTTTGACTGCCACTTCTATACAAACTTCATTCTTTTACTGCCACCTCTATACAAACTTCATTCTTTTACTGCCACTTCTATACAAATATCATTTTTTTACTGCCACTTCTATACAAACTTCATTCTTTTACTGCCACCTCTATACAAACTTCATTCTTTTACTGCCACCTCTATACAAATTCATTCTTTTACTGCCACCTCTATACAAACTTCATTCTTTTACTGCCACCTCTATACAAACTTCATTCTTTTACTGCCACCTCTATACAAACTTCTTTCTTTTACTGCCACCTCTATACAAACTTCTTTCTTTTACTGCCACCTCTATACAAACTTCATTCTTTTACTGCCACCTCTATACAAACTTCATTCTTTTACTGCCACCTCTATACAAACTTCATTCTTTTACTTCCACTTCTATACAAATATCATTCTTTTACTGCCACTTCTATACAAACTTCTTTCTTTTACTGCCACTTCTATACAAACTTCATTCTTTTACTGCCACCCCTATACAAACTTCATTCTTTTACTGCCACTTCTATACAAATATCATTCTTTTACTGCCACTTCTATACAAACTTCATTCTTTTACTGCCACCTCTATACAAACTTCATTCTTTTACTGCCACTTCTATACAAACTTCATTCTTCTACTGCCACCTCTATATAAACTTCATTCTTTTACTGCCACTTCTATACAAACTTCTTTCTGTTACTGCCACTTCTATACAAACTTCTTTCTTTTACTGCCACTTCTATACAAACTTCTTTCTTTTACTGCCACTTCTATACAAACTTCATTCTTTTACTGCCACTTCTATACAAACTTCTTTCTTTTACTGCCACTTCTATACAAACTTCATTCTTCTACTGCCACTTCTATACAAACTTCTTTCTTTTACTGCCACTTCTATACAAACTTCATTCTTTTACTGCCACCTCTATACAAACTTCTTTCTTTTACTGCCACTTCTATACAAACTTCATTCTTTTACTGCCACTTCTATACAAACTTCATTCTTTTACTGCCACCCCTATACAAACTTCATTCTTTTACTGGCACTTCTATACAAATATCATTCTTTTACTGCCACTTCTATACAAACTTCTTTCTTTTACTGCCACTTCTATACAAACTTCATTCTTTTACTGCCACTTCTATACAAACTTCTTTCTTTTACTGCCACTTCTATACAAACTTCATTCTTCTACTGCCACTTCTATACAAACTTCTTTCTTTTACTGCCACTTCTATACAAACTTCATTCTTTTACTGCCACCTCTATACAAACTTCTTTCTTTTACTGCCACTTCTATACAAACTTCATTCTTTTACTGCCACTTCTATACAAACTTCATTCTTCTACTGCCACTTCTATACAAACTTCTTTCTTTTACTGCCACTTCTATACAAACTTCTTTCTTCTACTGCCACCTCTATACAAACTTCATTCTTTGACTGCCACTTCTATACAAATATCATTCTTTTACTGCCACTTCTATACAAACTTCTTTCTTCTACTGCCACCTCTATACAAACTTCATTCTTTTACTGCCACTTCTATACAAATATCATTCTTTTACTGCCACTTCTATACAAACTTCATTCTTTTACTGCCACTTCTATACAAACTTCATTCTTTTACTGCCACCTCTATACAAACGTCATTCTTTTACTGCCACCTCTATACAAACTTCATTCTTTTACTGCCACTTCTATACAAATATCATTCTTTTACTGCCACTTCTATACAAACTTCATTCTTTTACTGCCACCTCTATACAAACTTCTTTCTTTTACTGCCACTTCTATACAAACTTCTTTCTTTTACTGCCACTTCTATACAAACTTCATTCTTTTACTGCCACCTCTATACAAACTTCTTTCTTCTACTGCCACCTCTATACAAACTTCTTTCTTTTACTTTTATTTTTATATAACCCAAATTCTGTCACTACCAAGATTGAAATAAGACAGTTCATTGACCGACAGTTTAATATTTTATCCCATTCCACATATTTAACTATTTTACACAATACTACAAGTATAATACAACATTTCAAGTACAACACAAGGAGTGTATAATATATATACCATTATTTAATTACCTATCTGTTGACTAGACCTACTATGCCCTGCATCCTCAGGCAGGGTGCTAATCCAACCTTAACACAGAAGAAACTTCGAAAGAAGTGCCAGGGATGGTAAAATCCCTCCCCATGAGCAAGAAACTTGGTGATCCCGTGATGTCACTCCAATGATCCTTCACTCTCATCTTAGATGCTGGCCAGTGCAGACGTATGTTTTTGTTTTTTGTTTTTGTTTTTATTCGTTCCCAAGGGTTACAAAATCAGTTTACATATATAAATGTTATATGTGTTACAAATCAATGGTCTTTGGAGATTGAATCGTGTACAAAACATTCAGAGAGCAGAGGGTTACAAAATCAGTGTAAGATGGCATATAAACATTAGAAAACGCTAGTCTTTGGAGATTGAATCATATACAGAATACTCTGAGAGTAAAGACAATTGAAAAGTCCTCATAAAACATTATTTTGTGAATACTGGGATGAGTGATTTCCACTTTTTGGTAAATTTACTCATTTCATTGTTTCTTTGACAGATGTATTTTTCCACATAGTAAATATCTGACAGAGTCATTTATAATTGATAAGATTTGGTATTGATGTTTTGATATTGCATAAATTAATATATTTCTTTGCAGAGACAATGATTTGATTTATCAAAACATTGTTATATGATGAAATAAACCAAATAAAATATTTTGAAATTTTTATTTTGTTGTTGATAATTATTTATCCAGAGTTCAAGCTCAGTCCAAAATTTTGGGGTCACACTACATTCCCAATATACATGACATATGCTCTCAGAAGCGTCATTACAAAAGTTACACATATCATTATCAACAAGATTCATTCGCAACAATTCCCTTTTGGTAAAAAATACTCTTTGTAGGAATCTATATTGAAAATCAATAAATTTGACGTCTTTCAGTCCACGTCGGTAGGAGTTAAAAATGTCATTCCAATCAAATTCAAAGCTCTTGAATATCATTTCCCACTTGTTACAAATACCAAGCTTTTCATTGCAAGAAATCATTTTGTTGTAGAAAATTCTTGAACCTTTAGTGGATTTCAAGATATTTCTTTGGTAAATGCTAGTGTAGAAATTGAAAATAGGAATTATATTTGTCCTGATAAAATATTTCCAATCGTTGGGTAAAATGTAAAGTAGGTAAATAGTCCAATATTGTACTTTCTAATCTTGTATTTTGATTGTAAGTTATCAAAGGGTATGAAACCATGTTCATCACACAAGTCTTTTATTGTCAATATTCCCTTATTAGCCCAATTTTTTTATAAAGTGATGAGAATCTTGAAAGTTATGATTTAACCATAGAGGCTCAGCAAGAATGTCATCAATACTGTCTCTTTCAGCCTCAAAACTACTGCAATACTTTTGCCATGTTTTCATAAAAATTTTCCAGATGGGATTTTCAATATGAAATATCTTGTCTATATTTGATCCATATTTTAAAATGTCATTGAAAGGTATACCACTAGGGTTGATATATGATAATTTTTTACAATATAGTCTCAGAGTAGACAATTTTAAGGCTTCAATAAATGTTTTTATGTCAACCATACCCAATCCCCCTTCTGATTTTAATCTCTTCAAAGTAGTTCTTTTTATCTTATCTTGTTTATCATTCCATATGAATTTGAACAAGATTTGTTCGAGAGAATTAATAAAATCATCTTTGGGAGTGGGGAGTGAGCTCAATATATGCACTAGTTTAGAGAGGGCTAAAGTTTTGATAACAGTAATTTTACCAATCAGTGTTAAATTTCTTTTTCTCCAACTTGATAGAAGTCTGTTTATTTCTTCCAGCTTTTTCTTGGTATTGATTACCCATAGATCAGAAAGATTTGGAGTGAAACTGATTCCTAAGACTTCGAACTCTCCATTGTACCATTTTATTTTTAAGTCAGTACATATACTTTGATCACTACCTGCCATTGAGCCAATCCAAATAGCCTTTGTTTTGTTTGTTCGAGTTGGTTTGCGTTTAAGGAGAGATGGGACGATGAAATCAAATAGTTTAAAATTTGTTTATTTTTTCAAAATAACAAGTTTATTTTTGTCTTTTATTAAAAAATAGAGCCATTGCCTCTGAAGCCCATCAGGAAATATGTTATTCATTATCTCTAAGGAAAAGATTAAGATATCACTTTAAAAGGCATTGCCAAGTCATCAAATTTAAAATTTATTATTAAAATTAGTTACACATTAATCCACATTCACTATTAATATTGTAGATTTTTGCATTTTATTGTTTTAGTTCTTATTTGTATTCTGGAAATATCAACATTTATTACATAATGAAAAGGAGCCCTGATCTGTTTCTGAAAATCCTGTTTCTCATAGGCTCCTTTTCAATATTTAATAAAATGTTGATATTGTATCAATAAATTCTCTTGAGTATCTGAGTGTAAGACTAAACCATTCTCACAGAAGTGTGAAGTAACCTGAAACCTCTGTGTATTAGCAGTGACACCTGCTGTTTGCATCTCTCTACCATGGAGTGGTCACTGCCCAGGTCAACACAATGCAATTAAACAACATGCAGACCCTGGACTCACAGCCAATGAACTATATATTTTAACTGTTGGTTTCCCCACACTTAAATATTGTTCTGTCCAGGAGAAGAAGATGTGGTGTCACAATCTTATGTAGCTACTTTTAATAGTCATATTTTATCATCAGTTATATTATGTTCACATTTCTCATGTACAATAAAAATGTCTTAACTCCTCTTCAATTTATACCGTTGCAGCCTGTCACAATATTCAGTTCATAGGCTATTCAATAGTTCACATTTCACATTGATTACATCAAACATATCCATAATGTAGATATTAATCTTAAGTCAAGATATATTTCACATTACTATTGAATAAGATTAACTGCAAAGTTTCTTTCTTTTCTCAATTCCTGCAATTCTCAAAGCACATGTTAGGACTAAAAACGATGAGATGACTCTTTTATAAGGGATTATTTCTCAAAACTGAAAGAAGTGCACATAAAATCTCAAGAGTTCAAAACTCTTACAGCAGGGCTTTCAGGCTGTGACACAAATTTGGGGTCACAGGGTCATTTCAGCTCTCTAGAGTCATTGGTTCTGGTAATTTGAATAACACACGTAGTAACATGGTGATGGCAACGTTATGCGGCATGTAGTAAAATGACTGTTATAAAGGCGTTACGGTAAATTTAAGCGCTTCCCATTAGTGTACAGACAAGCCTTTGCCAAAAACAATGCAAGATTGAGACTTATTCACAACAACAAATTGTTGTCGCAAAATGTTACCGTAAACCAGTTCGATTTCTGGGTCCCATATCTCCCATCTCTCCTGACTGAGCGCCATGTGCTGGGATTACTTAGGATAATACGACAATATACATGAATTATCAAGCTCATAATGAACACAGGTTCATTATTCTAAATTCTAATCATTGGATACATTGCAGATATACATTGAAGATAGCAAAATATTTGCACAATCATCACAATGTATAAAAATAGAGCCATGGGCTCTGTAGCTCATCAGGACTTCATTGATTTACTATCTAAAGTTGAATATTTAAGTTATATAAGTTTTTGTTTACAAGCAAAAGATAGGTTCTTAGATCATGACCACTGTGACCCCATTTGAGGTCACAGGGTCACACAATTTACAATTTAGAATCCCCATTAGCCAAGGAGTCTGCACACAACTTTTCAGCTCTCTAGACCTTTTGGAACTGGAGAAGAAGATGAAAATAGGTTTTTAAGGATGTGACCCCTGTGACCCAATTTGGGGTCACGGGGTCACGAAATCTACAATTTAGAATCATGTATGATTGGAATCAACATATTGGAGTCTCGTTTTCTACACATGCAAAGAAACACTCTTTCGAATCCCTGTCAATACCTCCAAACACCCATTGTCCCTCTACTCTTTTAACTTTCTTTTTCCAAATTTTGACTTGTCAAATTCAACAATGCGTCCTTCGCCACCGATTTGATCAGAATCTTGGTCAGCCACACACACACACACACTTCCCTACAGAAGTGAAACCAGTCTACACTGGTGTTGCAGGAAACAATACCAAGTTCTCTACGAATAAAATCTTGTGGAAGCTTCCACACCCAACAATAAGTTAAAAGTAATATTGTTCCCGTGTTCAACTTACTATTTTCAAACCAGGAATTGTGTCGAATGGAAATTTTTTTCCCACAGTCACGCCTGTTACATTTCCAATAATATCCGTCTTTGCTGTAGTTTGAATCCTATATCAAATAGAATTTCCCTATCACACACTTTCCACAAATCTTCCCGTCCAAATTTCCGAATAACTCCTTCCTCCTTAAAAATCGAAATAATTCTTCTTTGTCTTCAGAAAACAAAAAAACTTCCCACAATCACATTCCTGAACGCTGGCAAAATCAGCATAGTACTATACTTCCAAATAAGGCTGTTACTAAGGTATGACGTAGGACTAAAATTGACCAATCATTGAGCACTTACCTGCCTGAATGTTCCCACGCTCATCCATTCTAACTCCCAGAATTCCGTAGTGCCGATTTTTCAAACACACATATAATTTTTATTTGAGATAACTTACCTTTCATATTTAAAATCGTAGGTTAGTTTTATTAACCGGAAGAAGCGACGGAGATTCTAAATTTTTTGGTCATTTTATGTTTTGGTTTTCCCCTATTTTTAAAATTTGTATTGCTCGTGCTTCCTATATATATAGGCCATGCACGTGCAGCTAAACAATATGGCTGGTACATATCCGGTATTCTGTAGGTGTTTATGATAGTTAAATCACCAATTTTGTAAGTCAACTGAACTTGTTGATTAATTTCGTTTGACAGAAGGATATGATAGTACAGTGGACGGCAAGCAGGCAAAACATAAACAAAACAAGGGAGGCAATCACGAATATTAATTTAAGGTGTGACCTGCAAAATTAAAAGCTGAAATTTTATGACGATTGATAAATTAGTTGAATGGCGATACCTTTTAAAAGTTAACCTCGGGCCCAAAACACCAGATAGGGCATTCTTTTGGTGAACAAACTTTTGTTTACTGACAGTGACAGTGTCAATTACGTGTGAACCTCTTTCACATCATCCTTACTCAGTCGACCTACGTGGATTAGAATAATTGCAACCAATTTTAAGAAATTAATTAATGGATTTTTAATCACAATAAAGTGTTTTAGTAACAGACCTCAAAATCATTTCTTGTGAAGTCTACACCTCTAACGAAAGGCAAAACTCCGGTGGAGGCCATCTTGAAAAATCATTCAGATAAGTTCGGACCATTCCGTAAACATTCGGGTCAACGACTTTCTGACAGATCAGAAACGAAGTTATCTGCATGTTAATTAATATCTCATGGCATCTAGGCCAAGTCTCTTGAACATTTATACAATCTGCTTTTGTAAATTAGTTCAATATTTTCAACTTAACTTATTTTCCTTTATATTTGCCCAATACCAACACAGATGAACGACCAGTTTTCCCTTGTGCGAACTACATAAGGAAAACTGGTAGTTCATCTCTGTTGCGCAACATATTTCCGCTAAACTTCGCCTGTGAGTAGATCTTCAACACAGCAGCCAGACTTATATAGGCCTACATTTACTCTCAGAAATAGGCCTAAGTATTTTCCTTATTAACAACAATATTTGACTGCGATGTGATAGATGAGAGATGGGCACTTAAATGAGTTGCGCTTCACTTTAAAACCCTAATAACTGTTATAAGTACATGGTGATCTTGTGTGGGGTTCATTTCGAGATGCTTGAAAATTATACATGCTATTTTATATTTTAATGTTTCTATATCAAGGTATTCGGTGCCCCAAGAACGCGCGGAACAGATTGTTTCTTACTGTATATAAATTCTGAAAAGCATCACATGGATTTCGTTGATAGGTATCAAATGGATTGTTTAAAACTTACTAACCAAACTTAGATATCACTGTCCGTATAAAAAAAGAAGAAGAAAGATCCTTGTAACGCTGTACGTGCTTGTGTTTAATGGTTCATGGTTTATCTGACATCTTCCTTCTTGCCCAATGTACCCAAGTAGATAGCCTATAGTTCGAAAGTTGATCATTGTTTTCATAAAAACATAACATTGATAAGCATTTAGAATATATAGAGGATATCTGTCTTTTCTTGACTAATACCATGTTTATCTCATCGAGTGAGGTAGAAAGGTTATATTTTCACGAGTGGTGCAGCCACGAGTGAAAATATATAACTTTTCTACCTCACGAGATGAGATAAACATGGTATTTGTCAAGAATTGACGGATATTCTATTTATTATATGATATTATCCATGTAATTACGTCCGAAAAGGGTCGTTTTCACGTCAAGCGGCCGCAAGGAACAGCCCGTCACCACAGTAACACTGTGACGTCATAAGCCAAATCGCCTCGCGAGACCATTGTTTTATGACGTCAAATTATATCAGTCACCGTTCGCAGTGAAAATATAAGTTATTTTCACTGTAGCTTGATAGACAGTTTATTTCACTGATAAATAGAGGATATCTGTCTTTTCTTGACTAATACCATGTTTATCTCATCGAGTGAGGTAGAAAGGTTATATTTTCACGAGTGGCGCAGCCACGAGTGAAAATATATAACTTTTCTACCTCACGAGATGAGATAAACATGGTATTTGTCAAGAATTGACGGATATTCTATTTATTATATGATATTATCCATGTAATTACGTCCGAAAAGGGTCGTTTTCACGTCAAGCGGCCGCAAGGAACAGCCCGTCACCACAGTAACACTGTGACGTCATAAGCCAAATGGCCGCGCGAGACCATTGTTTTATGACGTCAAATTATATCAGTCACCGTTCGCAGTGAAAATATAAGTTATTTTCACTGTAGCTTGATAGACAGTTTATTTCACTGATAAATCCCAGTATTTCACTGCCCGTCATATAATAAATCCCAGTATTTCACTGCTCGTCATATAATAAATAAGTTCATCAAGTGTAGGCATGTGGGTGTCTTATTGACTTTACGAGATCAACAGTTGTCAAACTATGCAATGTTTTTACCCGATGGCCCCCTTCCCACAATTCTCAAAATCAAAAAGACATACAACATTAGCACGCCATGTATGTACATTTGTATAATGTAATGATAAATAGTATGTCATTGTTTTTCTGGAATTGGTTGGATGCACAAACTCCTCCAACATCATACATTCTTGGGATTTTACCCTATATTACAGTTAGAATATTCAAAATAAACTTTCAACCAATCAAGCTCGGCCTCTTCATATATGGAAAATACATGACCACTGAACATAGCTGTAGCAAATGTGTTACCACGTGACCATGTGGGTAATCCGAAAGAATTGCCCCCTTCTACTGCGAAATAGAAATTGTTTCTAAATATCTTAAATTGAAACGAGCGTTGTGTTATTTTGGTTCTCGACATTAGTCAACATGTGGTTTTTTTCAGTTCAAAACTATTTTACACCTGAACGAACAGACATGTATCCAACTTCTCAATGCAAGGCATAACTCTTGCGGGTCTCCATTAGGCCTACTGGCTGATTTAGGCCTTGTAGTATTTCCTTAAGAAATCTGTGCTTAGAAATCCAGGCCCACTATGCATTTCTGGTGCAGCGATTCACTATCCAGACACAACAAAGCGAGGGAAATACCGCAAGGCTTAAATCAGCCAGTAATGCAGACTGGCAAGAGTTATGCCTTGCGTTTGGAAGTTGACATGTACCAAGTCAGTGCACGGTCCCGATGCAGTGTCAATTTTACATTGGCATACACATCCTTTTCATGTGAGTAGCATTTGCCAATAAGACAAATTGATTATTTGAATTCGATTATTTATTCACAATTAATAAATCTATTGTTCGAATGCGATTCCATATAAAAAAAATCAAAAAAATCTGTACAATCCATACATATGTATATATTGGGGAATTTTAAACTATAAATGTTAACTCTATAACCATTACATTGAGGAAGTAGCTCAGTTGGTTCGCGCCATACCAAAAAAACGTCAAAAGATGCTTTCTTGCCTGCTTGACATCATTAGAGGTACAAAACGACGCTTGAAGTGGCAATGCACTGTGACTAATGCACAAAACAAATTTGCGGTGTTGATTTCTGGTGTTACTTAATTCGGTACGTTCAATCTCCCCAATTACTTTTTAAAGTCACGGTAATAGGGTTTTTTGCATATTATTTGCATATATTTGCGACGTTCCATCATTGTAGCATATTCATATTTAAGACTCTACTCTGAGTGATTAGGTATCGTTACATAAGTCAGATCAGTTGAACCAGGCAGGGGCATATGAGGATACATCACATTGTATACATACATAGACACACACGCACACATATACATTTATATTTACATTTATATTTGATCTGAAACTGTCATAAAGGTATACACGTGTGTCAGGAATGATGCATTATACGTTCTGATATACAACACATAAGAACTAGAAAAAGATACTAGTACATGGTTAACTTGAATATTATTATAGTGTAGTTACACTTACGATAAGGCTAGCGTTCTTAGTGTACCTATATTTTTACTGGTAAATATAATGTCTTCAATTTAAGAAAATTTGGTCTAGTATAGAAATATGGCTTATTACTTATTACTTATTATTTATTCTTGTATTTATACAATGGGAACAGATAAATAAATAATGAAACTCATTACCAATGTCATTACAATTGCAAAGTTTACAAGTTCTATTATGGTTTGGAATATTATGCCAGTGGCCTGTTTCAATTGGTAAGTAATGGTTAGCTGTTATAAAATATAGTAATGCTGAAATTTTATCATCTAAAATATCTAAATATCTACTAAACCTTAAATCTACATGAGATAAGTACATTTAGCTTCAGTTCGAATTAATAGAATTCAGTTCGCTACATCCGCTGTTCGCTATTCACGTTTGGCATATTATATAAGGTTTTTGACGGGACTTTGTTCGCTGTGTCCATGTTCGTGATATCCGTGTTCTCCTGTAGTTATAAATGGAGACTTCCCACTTTGCCACCACCTACCACCTTCCTATTGTTGAAGACTTCCCACTTTGCCACCACCTACCCCAGTTTGCCACCACCTACCACCTTCCTAGTGTTGGAGACTTCCCAGTTTGCCACCACCTACCACCTTCCTATTGTTGGAGACTTCCCAGTTTGCCACCACCTACCACCTTCCTATTGTTGGAGACTTCCCACTTTGCCACCACCTACCACCTTCCTATTGTTGGAGACTTCCCAGTTTGCCACCACCTACCACCTTCCTATTGTTGGAGACTTCCCAGTTTGCCACCACCTTAATAAGACAATATAAAACAATCTAATCGGATAATGATATGAGAAGAATTAATATATATAATATATATAGAGAATCTCACCCAAGTGTCTTCTGATATCAAATATATCAACACGAGTTGATTAAAGTTACAAATATCCGAGGCTTGCCGAGGATATTTTTACTTTAATCAACGAGTGTTGATATATTTGATATCAGAAGACACGAGGGTGAGATTTTATTTATCATTCAAAATCATTCTTCAACAATTATTAGCAAAATAATGAACATATCTGCAACACAAAACTGCCATGTTGCTACTTCAGCAGTGAGCTTAGTGATGTCATAGCATTGTGACGTCATCAGCATTGTGGCCTCATAGCATTGTTACGTCATCAACTTTGTGACGTCATAACATTGTCAGCAGTGTTCTCAGTGATGTCAAAGCCTTGTGATGTCATTAACTGATGATGTAATAGCATTATGACGATTTGATTGTAGCGATATCTACAATGTAGATATCGCTTGTAGATATCGCTTGATTTCACACAAGCGATATCTACTCTGGATGCCAGTTTTGGATGATAAATTAAGATATATCTCAAGTCAGAAAGTCATGTACCATTGCAATGGAGCAAAATTTACAAGAGAATTGACAATTCAAAACATTTTATTCTTACATACCATCTAAATCGGAAATAAAAGGTAAATTGAATGTATTGGTCTGATGTCCTCCTTAAGCTCCTGCACGCTAGAGGCCACTATACACCGATCCAAAACTTCGCGCATGCGTAATTTCAGCCAATCAGAGCGGCGAGATTACCACGCGGCTTTGTCAATTTTACTTCCGGGGACAAACAAACCGATTTGGCGATAGTTCGGTGGTTGCAGATTTCAAAACATCTTGACGTTCCTTTTAACTTTAATGTATTTATTTCACGACATGGTGGTTTCTTATTATATAAGGATTAAATTATTGCCGTTTTGAATCGCTGACAACGTGGGAAACACTCATCATCCGATAAAAAAAACACTAGCGTGCAACACTATCTGCAACCAAGTAAACAAACCATGTCAAACGTACGTTGTGATGTACATGTACGTACTCAATGTCTTGAAATTATACGTGTATGTACGAGCCAGAAAAGATAATTATATGTCTTTTTTTTTTATAATTGATGTAATCAAACAACTGACAAGTTTGCAGTATTAAATATTCCATGTATGTAAGTTCATTTTTTTTAAAAACAATTGGGATAATAAATATCCATGCATGCAGGATTTTAAAAAAAAATATTAGTACGTAGTAGAAAAATACCAAGAAAATATGTTCATCTTTCAGTGGAAAACTAATATTAATTTTGCTGTTTTTTTCAAGTTGTCTAATTAAAACATTTTTCAAACTATAGCTTTCATTTCTTCATCACCAAGTTCATATCTGGTCAATACAAATACCCATATAACTCATATTAAAGGCTATGATTTTTTTAACAATTGTTTGAGACATTGCCTTAACAAAATTATGCCATTTAAAAAAGCTCAGTATTTTATAATTAAACAATCAGACACTTTCTAAATGATAAATAAACATATACTATATTTATTTATCATTTAGAAAGTGTCTGATTGTATCCTCTGATCTGCTACATCCTGACCATGAAAACTGAAAAAATAGGTATATTATTTATAAGTTGTAGTGAAAACCTTATCAATGATTTATAAAAGTGTATCCAAAATAAGTTGCAACAAATAATCATGTGTTTATCAGAAGAAAAATTAATGAATTAAACTTTCATTTACCCAATGTATTCAACTGAAATTAAACTATGTTATTTGTTTTCAGAAATATTATTCTATCAAAATTTCTATACATGGCTCTAATGTGCACATATAACATTACTCTTTTCTCAAAACTTATTCATGATTTTAATGACATATTTAGAAAACTTTACAGACAGATATACTAAAATCCAGGTTCAATAAATGTGACACTATGTGTTGGTCCAGCAGTGATATAGACAGGAATTTGCTTTCATATCTTGAAACTGAAATGTATGATAAAACATTCTTAGTTTTTTTTAAAAATATATTATCATATTTCATTTATATTAGTATTAATTCAAACCAGCCTATTTTGTGAATACATCATCTGCCTTGCAATTTACAGTGTGTAAATATACTGTTAATCAATTGCATTTAAAAACAAATTATGTGTCTAATATTTTAAAAACAGTACTTAGATTATTAACTAATGAAGGCACGAACAGATAATAGGCACCGCAACACCCGTCAGCGGCGCTGCTGTAGCTATCTTTAGAAGCAGAGAGAAACTGGGGTCACTAACACCGGTGCTGTGTTACGCGGTTTTACGCTTATTTCTGTGACGTTTTTCACAATTTTTTTTGCATATTCATGGACTAGAGGCATTGTTGATGACGAATAACACATAAAATAATTTTTGGAGCAACTTTCAGCGGGTAATCGAGGTGAGTGAAAATTGACATGTTCGAAAAAATATTTTCCTGTGCAAATAACAGAAATATTTAGTAATATTCGCAAAGTTGATATTTTTTATAGTCTAAAACACATTTTGAAAAAAAATTACAACCTTGACAAAGTGTTAAAAAATTACGTAAAAGTTTTTTAAAATGTGAAAAATTAGAGTTACCTCCCTTGCCCCTTGTTCTAACAAGCAAGTTTCTGCCTTGTTCTGTTGGTATTTTGGAAGAAACCAAGTAAAATGAAGCATTAATTGGATACAACTATTTAGTTTTCTCTTTTTATGACATTCATGCATCACAGATTAATTTTTGAACTGTCGATATTACTTTTTTGACATATTCACAGTTTTTCTAATGACTTTATTTTTAACACCTTTTTTTCATTCTAAATCATTTTAAGGTTTGCCAAACTTCACAAAATGAATAGAAACACTTTGTATTTTCCCCTTATTATATCAACAGAATAAAAAAAACATTGTTATTAATATTAAATATTAAATTTATTAAGGATCAATTTCTTCTAGACTCTCATTGTTATTTGTATGATACTGATATATTGGATTATATCTAAAAATTACTTACTGTAAATAACCATAAAATAATGTGTTCCTAATTTGTGTTTCTTTTTAGATATGCAAATAAATAATTTGTATAAAGTTCTTTTTATCATTCTTGAATCATTTGCATTAAATCAAAAACAAGAAAATAAATTTTCAATTTTTCTTTTCTTTGCAGGTGTGAATCCTGTAAGCTGGAATTCCTCCTTGACTTGTAAAATTATTGGCTTGCACAACACACCTTTGCGTCAAATCGCATTTGGGATTCTTCCTTTTCTTTTGACCCGTGACTTGAGATCCACTCCACCAAAACAGCTAGATTTGTTGGATTAATCACTAATATGACATTCCTTCAGTACTGATGGCAGATTTACTGTATGAGAATACTTTGTGAAGACCAGAAGTGATTTGTTTTATTTATTTAAATCTCCATCGTATTTATTATAGGTGAATATATTTTGTTGGTGCAGTTTCTTATTGGAAAAGTATGTGTTCGTAAAACACCACCATTTTATTCATATTGAAAAGGAATCAGTATGAGAAATGGTATTTTCAGAAAAGAGAGGCTCCTTTTCATTTTTGAATAACATGGTGATATCTTCAGAATAATATCTTTTTCAGAGTCTAAGTTTAAGACCACTGACAGCAGAACATTTATATTTAAAATTCGACATTATGGACAAAGTTGCAATTAGTTGCTGTATCCGAAGATCTTGTGACAGAGATGTGATAATTTATTGATATATTATTCAGTTCAGTGTTTTACTATAAAAGCAGTTGATAGTGAAAGTGTCTGATAACCTCTTCCAAGATTTGTATTATTTCTCAATAATACAACCTTAAGTTTATTAAATTATTTACTTTTCAAGGCCGCCTTCAATGTTAAAATATAATTCAGTAAAGATATCCCCAGGCTCATGCCAGAAAATATTTTTTAAAAACTGATATATTTTTCTTTTTGCTCATGCAATAATTATCTGCTAATGCATGTATTTTAAGTTTTTTACTGAATAAGATGTGTGTCTTTCTTTTTACAAAAAATACCAGTTTTGGAGTAAGGACATAGCCATTGTTCATTCAATTTCGGATGAGGTGATTAATGTTTTTAAAATTCAATAAAAGGTTTAAAAGTGTAAGTAATAATGATATTAAATCCTTACAAAGTTATGTTGTGTTTAAGATCTGGAAGAATGATATTAAGTATCAATTTGAGATGTATTCTACAGTGCTAGGTCTCTGTTGTTAGAAGGTGTAGTGTTTGACATTTTGACTCATAACACCAAACAAGATAAAAAAAATATTTTAAGAGAAATTAACATGCCTGTTTTTCATTTCAAATATTACATACAACTTATTTATTCTTTTAATGGGTAGATTTCAATTCTGTTGTAATAAATTCATCTTCTGTTCAACAAATTGTGTGTTGTTCGTTCGTTTTTTTACACACCCCAGGGAGTTTAAGAGACTCTGAAAACCAAAAATACATGTAAAATAATTTTTATTTCAGTTCATATATGTAGTTTGATAGTTACTGTACTCATACAAACTAAAAAAAGCATCATAAATCAATTCTTCAGTTTTTTATAGGAGTGGCCCAAGTTGTTTTCAAAATGTCAATTTTCAACCCAACATGGCCAAATTTCAAAATCCTGTATTTTTGCTATTTCTCAACTTAATATTAAAATAACTCTAATTTTGTTTTACAAACACCTCAATTACACCAGGAAAAATGAGAAAAAAAATCTGGGTTATTTAGAAAAATTTGGGTTGCGGACCCTACAGATAATTGCGTATTTGAACAAAGAAAATGATGTGTATCTGAACCAACCATCTTCACTCCGATACGTATGAACCGCTCTTCGACGTACCCCTCCTCCCTCTCGCCATCAAGGTCATTTTTCTGGTGGCCATGGCCTCCGCAGCTCGGATTTCTGAGATCCATGCTTTGCAGGCGGACCTTCTACACTTTGAGGTCAGGGGGGTCAGCTTGGTACTTGGTATAGCTCCCGACTTTGTCTGCAAAAACCAGGCAGCTGATGAGGCTGGCCGTACTTTCTCTATTCCGGCTCTGGGTTCTGACTCAGGAGAGGTGGATCTCTCTCTGTGTCCGTTTAGGGCTTTGAGGGTGTACGTGCAGCGTACCCGTAGGCTGAGGGATGGCCATCCTCGGTTACCCATGGTTTTATATATGCTCCGTTACTCTCCACTATATCACCCATGGGAAACCTTATCAGAGAAATCTGTACTCAAATTACCCGCCCTTGGCCGGGGTGAGCCAATCAAACTGCTACGCAGCTTGGACCTGCGAGCCAATGACAATTCATATCACTTCGTTTCAAAGCAAGCGAGGTCATTGTGTTAGCCATCCGTCACCGGTTATCTCCCTTGGTCATTTCCGTCTTATCCAATTTAGCATTTTCTTTGGTTACTGACTTCGTCACGCTGGCCAAGGGCGGGTAATTTGAGAACAGATTCCCCTGATAAGGTTTCCCATGGGTGATATAGTGGAGAGTAACGGAGCATATATAAAACCATGGGTAACCGAGGATGAGGGATGGCAGGCGTGGTCTGTTCTTGCCTCACTCGCCGAGGAGCACCAAAGAGCTAGATAAGCGAGCGTTGGGGGTGTACCTGAGGTCGGCGGTCATTGATGCGTACAAGGCCGCTGACCTGCCTCCTCCTTCGCGTTCCAACCCTCATGAGATCCGTGCAGTTTCAGCCACGATGGCTTACCACTGCAACATCGCGGTTTCGGACGTCATGGCGGGGTGTTTTTGGCGTTCCTCAGAGGTTTTCGCCAACCATTACCTACGAGATGTCTCCACAGCAGATCTTGAAGGCATCTCTAGGCTTGGTCCACAAGTGTTCGCTCAGTGTGCCCCCAACCAGACCAAGAAGGGGTCAGCCCTTTTAGGAGCTTGGATGCTCATTGTAATAAACTTTGTTTGCATTGTTAGCTCCTTGTCTGTTGTTTGTTCAATAGCTTCGCTTTAACGTCCCGATCCTCCCCTCGTTACAGCCTTTAAGAAGCATGGGATACGTTCAAGTTACGCGCTTCAACCGTCACCAGAATGTATTCTCATATACTGGGATAATGTAATGTATTAAATGTAATGTAATTCAGATATATTATTTATGATTTGCTTTTTTTTGCAGGAACAAAGTTTCAAAACATCAAACATCAGTGGGACGTGTGGCACGCTGCTAAGAACTTGGAGAAGAAACTGACAATGGTGAGATATTTTGAGAGTTGTTAAACTAAACTATCTAAATTTGATCATATGTACAGCTACATACAGCAATTTTGTACTAATAATTTTCATGCTGCAGTATGAATAAATTTCAGTCCAATAACATTTATCACTCTCTATTTGACAACTTCCAAACACAAGGCATAACTCTTGCCAGTCTGCATTAGTGGTTGATTTAAGTCTTGCAGTATTTCCCTCGCTTCGTTGTGCCTAGATAGTGAAGCTCTGCACCAGAAATGCATAGTGGGTCTAGATTTCTAAGGAAATACTGCAAGGCCTAAATCAGCCAGCAATGGAGACTGGCAAGAGTTATGCCTTTATTTGATGTCTCCTGACACATTTGTGTTATGTTGTATTTATAGTAAATGTTTTGTTTCAGCTCGGAAATACCAAGAAGACGGCTATTATACGGACTTGGGCTCCTTCTATCCGGAACCACTTCTGGTACTGCTCTAAGATTTGTGAAGGCAATGAGGATTTATTGAAGGTAACTATTTGTGTCTGGTATTCCACATACATGTTATATGTTCAAATTGAGTAGACAGATGAGTAAATTATAAGATGGCACACTCATATATATGATATAATTATTGAATAACTGATGTCTACTATAACTTATCTAAGTAAACATATTCTACTCCTGATTTTTTTCAAACAGGAAACATGGATGAGGATCCTGCAACACGTGTGTAACAAACACGAGTGGGCCGTCAGTGAGCACACACCTGGCAAGTGCGCACATGCACCTCTCAATGCCAACGACGACAAAAAGCCTTGGTTTGACACCAACAGCGAGGCCATGGACATCCTCCGAGGTGTTGTGATGGACCGCAGACTGATGGGGACCATGACCCACTTCACCAACTTTCGGTAAAAATGATTTCCTTCAGTTTCAGAAATATAATTTAATTTCCTTATATTTATTCAATCAAAATTTGTCTGTATTGTTATCATAATTAAAGACACTTTTTCTTAAACGTAGAAAATTAATTAAAAAATATTATAGCCAAAGAAAGGTTACTTGCTTCTATGAACTTTTTTATAAGGGACTCTATTTTGTTTTTAGGCACACTGGTATCCTGGAGACGTTCCACAACCACCTGCTGATGTACTGTTCCAAGAGACAGTCCTACCAGTAAGTGAAAAGTCTATTATGAAACAAAACCGCTACCAGATAAACTCAGCATAATTCTTAATGTTATGTCATATACCTGTATAATTTAATCATTTGAATAAATTTTGTTCATTGATAAAATCGATATGGTCTTAACATACTATCAACAGTATGTCTGCTTTATGTGGTTAAAAATGGATGGATTCATCACTATCGCAAGTTTTCATAATAATAATTCTTTCTTACACAACAGGTTTCCTGGCTACCGCTCACGCAATCTATTGGCTGCAATAGACTACAATCACCATGTGAACAGACCTGAGCTCTTGAACCAAAATGGAGAGACAAGGTAAATAGAAATGTGAATGTGAATAAATGTGGGATTGTATGGTTGAGGATTGTCAGCGGAATTCCATATTCAATCGTTGGAATAACACATAGTAATGAAACTGGTATCATAGCATTAGTCTGTCTTGGCATTTAATCAGGAAGGTGATGTTACAAAGACTTCATTGTATACCTAAAGATTCTCATCTTTTGAAATGTGCCTAACCTACAAGCAATAAATTTTTTTGCTATTTTTTCAGTCAGACTCCAAAATACAACAAGAGGTCAAAGACTTGGAGTGTTGCACCAGTGAAGATCAACAAGGGCTATGCATACAAGTATGACCTGCAGTGCCTGATCTTCGAAGAAAAGGCAAAGGATCTTCTTCCAACGAACAGGAGTTGCCAACGAAGGGAAGATGACCCTAGACGAATTGCCCCGTCAATTGCCAAAGTTGCCTGTCCTCCGAAAGATGAACTTGTTCAAAAGCAAATATCGAGATTCTAGATGTACATGTTAACCATGAAAGAATGAATAACCTAGTTGTCAACTTATTTATTGAACAAACTAGAATGAGGTCACTGTCAAGAGTAAAATGTTTTTATTACAATTTTTCACATGTACACTTACATGCTTACATGTCACTCACTGTGTATATGGCATTTGACAATTTCATGTGAACCCTTTAAAAGTTATCGGATTATATATACACAGACTGGTGTCTTCTCATTCAGAAATGAATATGAATATATTTTTTGATTTACAAGAAATTATTGTCAATGGTATCTAGAGACATAACTGTCCAAGGACTTGCATGCATTTTCCCCATGTGTGAGCAGACATTACTTAAACATTGAACTAAATCCATGATGTCTGTGATGAATTATTATTACAAGTTGTTTTTTTTTTGTTTATTTCTTCCCAAAGGTTACAAAGTTCAGAAAACAATTGCAATGTGTATACAATATATAATAGATATATTGACATGGAGCTTTTTGGATCTATATATGTACATCAATTTACCTTGAGCTGAAAGGTGTCTGTCTAAAAACAGAAACGTTAATAGTTGAATATTGGAATTAGTGCTTTCCACTTTTTATCAAATTTGTTCATTTCATTGTTTCTTTTGAAAATGTATTTCTCAACAAAATAGATTTCTTTAAGGTAATTACTGTGAATCTTGGTTTTGAATTTTTTCTATTACATAAGTTTATATATTTCTGGGCAGAAATAATAATTTATCAAAACATTGTTGTATAATGTGACAAACCAAAACAAACTATTTTGAGATTGTCATTATTTTGGTAAATAATTATTTATCCAAAGTTCATTCCAGGAAGTTGTGGTTATACTGCATTCCCAATATACATGACAAATGCTCCCAGAAGCATCATTGCAAAAACTACATAGATCATTGTCAACAAGATTCATTCTCAACAATTCTCTTTTTGTATAAATAACTCTTTGTAGAAATCTATATTGAAAATCAATAAGTTTAACATCCTTCAAATCCTGTCTATATGAGTTAAATATATCTTTCCAGTCAAATTCACAGTCAATACAATCATTTCCCATTTTTTGTTTATGGAAATCAACTTATCATAAAAGATTCTAGATCCTGTTTTGATTTCAAAATATTTCTTGTAAATACTGGTGTATAATAGGTAGGAATAATTCTTGTACATTTTATAAAAGATTTCCAAAAGTGGGGGAATATTAAGTAGATAATTACATGTTGATGAGTAGTAGCAAATGTGGTAGTAGCAAATTTACAAAATACAGTACGTTTTAATACAAGTGATTTGATGTTGTATACATTGATAGATTGGTGTATTCTTGTTGCTCATTATATTACAAAGAAAGTGATGCTATGGAATATTTCGAAATGTTTATACATCATTATGGCACTTGGCACAAATAAACTGTATCAATCATCCATTGTTTTCTTTCATTTCCAAAATCACAAGCGACCAGGACGAAATCCTGTGTAGTTTCCATTGTCAGCTGGGTATTGTTGTCTAATTTTAAGAGCAGTACACGATGGAACAACTTTCCTCTCTCCTGAACGAAGAACTCCATATCTCATCAAGATAAACTGTCTGTACGCTGTGTGACGAAACATCCTGTTGTTCCTCTGGTGATCATAGGCATACAAGTCATTCCTATAGGCCCCTGCTGCATCCAGTACGTCTTCGTCCATCACTACGCGCTGAAACTTTCCTGTGGCTGTCACACACTGTCCTCTCTTTTTAATGCAGCATCTATTCTCGATGTTGGTCGGCATTGGTCTGCAATTGCCACAATGACACCATCGAGGCAACACGTCTTCAGGGGGTGGGTTTGGAGGCTCTGAGGACGTCATTACTGTCTGGTAGGTTTCCTTGTCCTGCCATATCAGCTTTGTGAGTAGGCTACGTCTGCTGGTCTCATCCAAGTTATCTAAGAAATTCTGAAATGGAGATGTGAATAGTTTAATATAAGAATAGTAATAGCCTTAGTATAAATACTTGTTTTTTTTGTTTTAAAATACAAAAAGATTGAAATCAATGATTACTGTTATATTGGTATCAAATATGTAGATATGACAATAACATCGGAGTGATCTGCACCATTTAAACCCTCTTTTACATAATGGAGTTGAATTTATTAATCTTCATGAACAAAAACTTTTAATTACCTTTATTTTCAATAATCCTTCAGTTGATGGTTCTTCATTAGTATTTGGTATGGGCGTTGCAGATTGAGATGTGCCAGTGGTTGTGGTAGATGTAGAAGTAGATGTGGACGTAGCAGATGTATGAGTGGCAGACTTGGATGTGGATCTGGCAGATGCTCCTCTACATTTCGGTCTGGCAGATGCAGGCTTGCATTTCAGTCTGGTGGATGAAGGCTTAGGCATGGAAGGATGTGTCGATCTGTCGGATCGGGCTTTGGGTGTTTCGGTTGACAGAACTGGGGATGCTACAGGTTGTTGGCGAATTGGAATCTTTGACAGTCTACCATTGGTCATCTGCTTACGAACCTTGGTTGGAATTTCTGGTACCTCCACATGATGAATCCTCTGGAAATAAGCATTGTCTTTATTATATAAGTAAATCACAAATAGTGGTTGCTCAGAATTTTACAGGACTGGTGACTTGTAGTATTTCTCTGTAATTTCTCAAAGCAGACAGGCAGGGAAATAGAGAATCTCACCAAAGTGCCTTAAATTATGACAATTATTATTATATATTGATTATTATTATCAGCACAAGTTGATAAAGCTTATTTTCATCAACTCCTGTTCAGATAATTGATTTCAGAAGTCATGATGGTGTCATTCCTCATTGTACATCAATGAAAAGGTGATATTACTCGCCAGTGTAGGATACTGCATATTTATACAGAAATATTAAAGTAGTGTAAAAGCGCCACATTATGACGTCGCTTTCCCTCGTTTTATACAAAATCGTTAACTCGTTTAATAAAAAATGGAATTAGATAGAAAGTCATTTAGTATCCTATATATATCACACAAGCTTCACTGACGGCATATAGAACCTGGCATATTTGCTTATTTGTAGCATTACCAGATAATAGAGTAAATATTATATATGTTGTATTTTGTACCAACCTTTCTGTCAGTATAGTTGCCCTCATGTGGTTTCATGAACTGAAAGTAATAATTAAATAAGCATCAAAATCGCACAACACAAAGTCAAGATGAATGAGGCATTATTGCTTGAACTTTTAAAAAAAATAATTAACTGTAACCACACTCAAGATGTCACGTTGTAAAGAAACTAGTAAGTAAATATTGATAATTATTTAATTTATTTAATGAAATGAAATTTGTTATCTAAACTAGACAAATGTTAATATTCCTTATTTTCATAACATAACGCTGTGATCGTTCTAGGCATGTTGATATATATACATATATTTTATTGACTTGAGAGTAAATATAAAAAAAAATATTTAAATTATTGTAGGTTATACTTATACTTAGGTTATAATGTTGAAAATCACATGAATATAAATTATAAGGTGCGTAGGTATACGGCTATACAGTACATGTCTTTTGAAAAAGAATATAATACTTACTTCAAAGCAAATGTCTTCGTCGATCGTAGAATCAACACGGTTCGAGCATGGAAGAAGATGACCACATCTGCATAGACTGCTACAGTTTTGGTTGCGCTGCTTGCAAGGACAGGCTCCACGTTTCCCAGTCCGAGAACAGGTGTTGTTGCAGTGACAGCTCGCCATGTTCGCATTTGAGGAACACACGCATGTTTACCTCTATTTATACCTTCAGCGTACATAACCCTGTGGAAAGGCCCAATTCCCCTTCTCCGATGACACTGACACATGACAGCGTCTGTTCATTGCCCCTCTCAGCGTCTCGCCCATACGACACTCGTAATACAGACACGATCGACGCCATATTGATTAGATTTTCCGCGTTGCATTATGGGAAGGGAGTTTTCCGCATGCTATAAATAGGTTTAGCTCTTTCATGACGCGCATACGAGCGCGGTAGCTAAAAATAACTCAATTAGCATTTTAAGCTCGCGCTGTGGAAAGGCGATAGAACCCTCTCTTTAAGGCTTTGATAAAGCTTAACATGGAACATAATATTAACGTTACATGCGTACTTCACGTTACAGCTTTGGAAGCATTAACCAATATTCTGCAGTATTTTATAAATGTCATAGTACTAAGTGTAGACCAACGTGCTTCCAAAATCGAGTTCTACAGATGACATTTATACCCGGGAACGATTATTAATTCATAATGAATTAATAAATGTATATATAGAAGTGGTTGCTTAAAAACATTCAAATACAAGGCTAACCTATGGCATATAATAGGCATATAATTGTGTTTCCAAGTAGGCTAGCCGATAGACATCGTATTTTATTCATCATTCAGATCATATGGCGTATTGTACGCGTGTACGTAAGCCAACGGTATGAAAAAATCTTGTATTTCATTAGAAATAGTAACTTCACGTATGCTAAATTGCTAAAAAAAATCGCGACGGGACACGAACATTCATGATCGCGTCGCTTATTTGAATTGTAATTTTGGCGACGTAATTAGTAATTCGGAGTTATCTTTCTTGAACTTCACTCTTTTTCCGTGAAGATAAAAATAATCTATGTTGATGACAACCAATGGGATTCCTTCATCTGATGTCGGGGAACAAGCCGTTCAAGGTCACGCCACATTTCCACACCAACATAAACAAAATTCCTGTCGTCTCTTGGTCTTTGATCGCAGCAAATGCACCTGAAATGCAAACTGAAGGTACGCAATAGTTTTGTCTATTTCACGTTTTCCAGGGCAAGAGTTGTTCCAACAATGAAAGAAAATAATATTGATTCCTTGTGATCTGGATCTTCAAGATGGACCAATTTTGATTTCTAAATGGATCAGAAGGACATATGCACAGGTCTCACTTGTTATTAAGTAAATTCTTAGCGTTTACAGATATTAACATAGTCTGACTAAATAGAATTATTATTAATTAGGACAACAACAAAAAAAGATTACTAATATTTCTGGATTAGATATGTGCCATGACTTAGCAGAGCTCTGATAAACTGTGAACAATGGTTTCTCAATAATGGGGTTCGCCGGCGATTTTTGCTCGCTAGGCGGCGTGGGTGTACTAGCGGTTATAGGCGGGAAACCGGAAGTCGATTACTTCATTGCGCTACGCTGTTTTGCTGTCACAGACTTTCTTCGAGAAAATTCATTTCCATCGAAAATGCCGCAGTATTGCTCAGTGCCTGGATGCACCAACTCTGGTGGACACAGATACCCGTCGGATTCCGATTTTAGGCTGAAGTGGCGAGTTGCAGTTCGACGAATCGACCCAAGGACGAAGCAACTTTGGCGACCTGGGAAAGCGGACGTTGTGTGCCGAGCTCACTTCACAGCAGAGGACTACACTGTCACATTATTGGGTATGGAACGAGCGAAAAAATGCAAACTATTTGAAAAATATTGTTATTATTGTTATTCATCAGTTCACTTCATTTTAATTTTCGTTGAAATTTTGAGTGTTGTTCAAAATGTGAATGCTGACGAGTTCTTTGGCCTGGATCTATGTAAACAAAATGGCGATGTTTTTCATATTTACCTGTATGACATGACAACATTCCCGACATTTCCCAAACAAAGATCAATATAAATATATATAAATTTCAAAGACATGTTATCCAACTATCATTATTCAATGATAATTATTATTTATTAATTGAATACCAATTAAATTAAATTATACTTTCAGAAAATAATAAAAATTGAGATTTTAATAGGCTACATGGAAGTTTTCTTTACTGTACAAGTAGATATTTCGCCTAATTCATTTGTTTATTATTATAATATTGAAGATTTTATTTTTAAAATGTCTGTTTAAAAATTGAGTAATTTTTTGTTGTTATTCCCTTGATTTATTTTGTGTTTGTTATTCCCTTTATTTATCTTTAAGTTTTGTTTCTTTCTTTATTTAAGGAGTTTCTTTATCAGAACTGGACATAAAAACAAGTGCTTGGAGTAAGTAATTTGTTCATGTATTTATAGTTATGATTATTTCTGTTTAAACTGTTATGTACATGTTTGAAGATGTCAAACTTATTAATTAATGTTCATGATAAATCAACAAAGCCAAGATATTATGTTTTTATTTTGTCAAATGGTTCACCGTTGTAATTAAAGCACACATTAAATGTTGGTTTGCTTTTTTTTAAATAGTGCTTTAACAGATAATTAGAAATATCAAATATTTTAAAACATAATCAAAGGAGAACAATTAAAAACTTTTTAATTATCTTTTTTAGGAGAGAGGAGCCGTTTGAAGGTGGATGCAGTCCCTTCCATCTTCACTCACACAACACCAGGACCCAGTCGGCCGAAGAGAAAGCATCAGCTGAGGGAGACGGAAGCCAGCGCAGCCATTGAAGATGTTCAGATGGAAGTGATTGTGGACTCTTCAGATGGTACTACTGCTAATGATCCTTTGTCTAACAGTGACCATGATTTATTTCAAGATGCACAAGTTCAGTGTAACCTTATAGGTAAATATAGCATTGACATGTATATAAATAATTCTAAGGCTGTCCGTTATTATACCGGTTTTCAGAATTATGAACATTTCATGTACTTTTTCCACTCACTTGGGCCAGCTGTTTATGAACTCAATTATCAATGTATGTCTTTGTCTCCCAAAGACCAGCTCTTTTTAACTTTAATGAAGTTGCGTCAGGCAAAGGAAGATGTGGAATTGAGTTTGTTTTTCAATGTATCAGAGTCTACAGTGTCACAAATCATTATTACATGGATAAACTTTTTGTATTTTCAATTAAAAGAAATGAAGATATGGCCATCAAAGGAAACTATTGATCAGCATATGCCTGAAGATTTTGGTAAAAAGTTTGGTACAACAAGAGTAATATTAGATGCCACTGAAACCCCTATACAAAAGCCATCTCATGTTGATGCCCAGAGTGTAACATGGTCCAGCTACAAGCACCGTAATACCATTAAGACTATGATAGGTTGTACACCTAGAGGGGCTGTTTCATTTATCAGTGATTCTTTTGGTGGCTCATCAAGTGACAGGCAAATAATTGAAAAATCTCCCTTATTAGATCCTTCTGTTGGCATGTTTGATAAGAAAGATAGCATAATGGCAGATAGGGGTATAATGGTCCAAGATCTTTTTGCAGCTCAGGATGTACATGTTAATACTCCCACAACACTTAAAGGTAAATCTCAACTTGAGCCTCACGAGATTGTGAAAGATCGCAGAATAGCATCTAAAAGAATTCATGTCGAAAGAGTAATTGGTCTGAGCAAAACCTTCAAAATATTGAAAGTAGATCTTCCACCCAGTAAGGTAATGCTTGCGTCTAGAATTGTGTATGTCTGCTTTGCCATTTCTAACTTCAGAAATTCAATTGTGAACGAGTCAGCCTAAAGTACCATGGCATATTACCACTGTCTATCCATCAGTATAAAGTACTATAAAATTCAGTAACTGAATGAGGAAATATATCAATATTACAAATCTTACTATATATATTCACAATGCAATGTTTTGTTGAGCAGGATTAAATGCCAAGACACTTTAAATATACATTGTAAATGTAATATACATTGTAAATGTATTTCTGGAACCTACCCATCAGGAGTCTGTCATGATATTTCCTCAAGAGATCCTGCTATCTTAACCAGTTTGTGATTTGTATATACTCTTAGCCTAAAAGAAGAGACTGAAATTTCTTAATTGTTTAATTATGAAAATAACATGACCATGCATAGTATATTGCCATTGTGGAGCTCACATCACTTATACATCATCATGTCATGCCAAATGTGTGATTTGCCAGTGGGTCCCTTTACCTGATTATTCTCTTCGAAGCCATCATCAACTTCCAAATTCAAGGCATAACTCTTGCCAGTCTGCATTACTTGCTGATTTAAGCCTTGCGATATTTCCCTCGATTTGTTGTGCCTAGATAGTGAATCGCTGCACCAGAAATGCATAGTGGGCCTGGATTTCTAAGCACAGATTTTTTAAGGAAATGCTGCAAGGTCTAAATCAGCCAGTAATGATGACGGCAGGGTTCGAAATTAGCACTAGTCCGGTAGCCCATGGCTAGTGAAAAAGAAGCTGGGCTAGTAGAGTGAAAAAAAACTGCTAGTCCGAAGGACAAGTTAAAATTTATGAGATAATGTTCAATTCTATTTCCTGAGTCTCTTTTATATTTGAGAGTTCAAAGATAACTAAAGCAGAACTGTATAGAATGAATTTATTACAATATTTACAACCAACTAACACATTATTATCTTTACCATATTAAATTTAGATTTATGAGAAACAATTACTGAGAAGTTAACAAATTGACAATGTTGAATTTATGTATCAATGGTCACTCATATGTTACAGATTTAACAAGTCAGAAGTGTTGTGGTCACCTAATATCAAAATGAATAATGTGTATGAAAAATTATGCAAAGTTAAACATTACTATGATTTGTAAAAAAATTTAACTATGCATTAAATCTTGTAACATATAGATGTTTTAATACTGTGCTAATCTTGTAAAGTGTTGACAATTTATCTATTTATACAATCAATGATACATATATTATTACTTATGTACACTTTGGGAAATTACTGAATACAACCATTGCAATATATTCAAGGACATCTGTAAGGTTGTAGTACTGTAAAACTTTGTAAATATTAATAAGTCACTGGCATGTCAATAAAATCAGTATTGGAAATTTATAAGTTTTTTTTGTTTATATCTTATAATTAGCTTATCAGGTCTAAAAGGCCAGATGGGCTCATGGTATATGGGCTGTCCTACGAATCAATAAACTTTGCACATTTTCATTATAAATTATACAATAACTGATGAGCTGCAGAGCCGAAAGCTCCATCTTTTATGACATAACACAGGTGCAATTGTATCTCACATAATGATCAACAGGATTATGCTATCTTAAAGAAACCTATCATAACTATATGTAAGTCTCAGGTCACTGACTTAACAACTTTTACCTTCGACCTGCCTGCTAAAAAAAATCAACCAAAAGTCAGTGACATGCCTCCTTTTCAATACAATCAAATACCAAAGTGATCTGACTTCCAGGACTGACTCTGTGACTCTGGAAACTTTTTTCCATGACTGACATTAAATAGATACCCATGTATTCTACAGTGTGTAACTTGTGTATCATACAAGATTTTACAAAACTGATGCAATGTAAGGTCTAAGATGCTGGTGATAGAAAAGTTCCAGTTTCGGAAGCATAGAAAGCTGAAAGTAGTCATTGTCAATGTATATCTTTTCAACAAAGATATCACAGAAAGTGTACACAACAAAATAACAACATTTTCGCTTGGCAATATACAATTGTCCTTGAATCTGATGATAATAATTGCTTCTTTGGTTCAAACAAATCTTTCCTGTGGAATTATTGTGTAAAAGATAGGGAAATTTCTTGCCTGGTTTAATCAGATCATTACGGCCAGCATAAGGACATTTAACTTCAACCAAAAAATTGTCATCTATGATTGCATCTGGAGTTGCACCCAGGAAAGGAATATCTTTATCTATAAAAAATCCTGCTTTTTTTGTTGTGATCTTGTGACATTTTTCAAATTGAGCAATAGCTTTTTTTTCATACTGCCTACCATGTATTATGGGTCTTGAACATGCTCGACTATATAAAAGTGAATGACAAAGTTTCTTTTTGTTCCTCCTGCTTGTCATTTTGGTGATTTCTCCAAATCTTGATGCAGTGAGCCGCCACTTCCTCTCCCTATGCCACTGTTGACTGTTGACTTGATCTCTAGTTCCACGTTCTATCTGGATAGCCTCGCATTCTGTGACCTGAAAAAATATACATTTTTTTATTATTAAAGTTGTTGAGGTGGGGAGATTTGGGGTTTTACAACGCTTTCAAAAGTATTTCACATATATCGCAGCTGCTAGTATTAGTGCAGGGAGAAAGCCTGCAACACCATGTGGCTATGCATTGTGTTGAAACCTGCGAGCATCGGCTGGAACTAACAAACCATGAGTTGTTTTATGCTGAGGCGTGAACGGAATTCTGAGGTTGCGAGTACTTCCCAAGAAGAGGGGTTAATAAAAGAAAGGAAAATGATGTTATCAAATGTATTCGCTTGGCGTACTAGTCGTTCTGTAGGTACTCGTGAATACTTGCGGTTCTGGACCTCCTTTCACAAAGCACTAAGTGATCGTAAGTCACTATGGTTACCTTAATGCAATGTTAAAGAATGGGAGATAAGGTTAACCTTAGTAAAGGTTGCTTTGTGAAAGGAGGCCCTGAACGCCTCTGGTATAAAGCTGATATTGAGTGTAGCACCCAAACCTTATTGCATGTAGAACAGTTCTCTACTGCAGACTGCAGACTACTGCTGTACCCCTGGCAGGATTCGAACCATGGTAGTTCAAGTAATCTATAGGTGGTGAGTAGGGGTTTAACGCCGCTTTCAAGAGTATTTCACTTATATCGCGGCTGCTAGAATTATGGCAGGGAGAAAGCCCGCAACGCCATGTGGCTATGCATTGCGGTGAAACCTGCGAGCATCGGCTGGAACTAGTGAACCATGGGTGGTACTACACTGAAATTCAGTGTAGCATTGCACCCAAACCTTACTGCGTGTAGAACAGTTCTCTACTGCAGACAAAGTTGTCGTGCCCCTGGCGGGATTCGAACCCCGGGCCTCTTGATCCGAACCGAACGCGCTAACCACTGCGCTATCCCGCCCCTTCAAGTAATCTAACTGATATAGCAATACCTAAACACTTAAGAGTCTTGAATATGGTAACCTGATGGAATGATCAACAATCGTACTGTTTGAAATCTCAAAATCGCATTAACCCAACAAATGTACCCCTCACACTGAAGACTTCGACACCATTTTCTTCCAATACCGATAATGGTTTTCTATGGATATGGCTTTAAAAAATAATGTGCTACACTGTAACAGCTCCTTTAAGGCAAATGACATACATTATGTTAAAACTAGAGCCATTGGCTCTGTAGCTCATCATACCTTACAATGCACTGTATAAGTTTCAAAATGTCAATTTTCCAGAAGTACTTACCAGAGGTATAACAAATTTCAAGTACTTTATGTAATTTAGAAGATGAAAATAGGTTGTTAGGTGGCACGGTTACCAAATCTACAACTTAGAATTCTCATTGACCAAGGAGTCTGCATATAAAATTTCAGCCCTCTAGAGTAGAGTAATATTATATTCACCTGCAATGCCCTATCTATCCAGTACTCTGAATATGGCTTCACCAAGTAGTCATGATCCAGCACAGCAGTCTGAAGGTCAGCCTTTGGATGGAGGTATCGAAGTGCAAGGTCTTGTGAAGTAGCCGAGCAGAAGTTCACCATCATATTGCGGACATGGTCATCATAGCCAGCCATTCTTCTGTACTTGAGTGGACGCGGATCCTCCAACATCTTGTTCGACCACTTCCGCTTAGAAGGCAGAGACTCTGCTTTCACTGGAGAACCTGTAAACATGTATTAGGCAAAGTTACTCATTGACACATCCTGGAAAGCAGTTGACATAATTTTGTCACTTTGTTTACAGATACCGGTTGGTTATATACAATCTTTTATCAATTGACATTCTATAAATAAAATAGGCAATCACAAAATTTCCACTATATAAATTGTGCAAAATGTAATAATAAAATGACCTTTTCCAAGAAAAATTTAATCTTTAGAATCTATATCCTGGAAAGCCAAATTATTGTTCACATACACCAGTTTAAACTTATAAATGTCAAGTATTGCATGTAGTATTAAATGGCAACTACCAGTCTCAATGATTATTGGATGCAATAATTATTTTATAAATATTGGAAAATTTGACAGAATGCTTAACAACTTTGAGTTCATATTTACAGTATATCTTAAATTTTGAGAATTTAAGTTCAAAACATTGCTATTAAATAGATGATAAAGAATAATGTTAATTTTACCTTTATATGTAGATTTGGGTTTGTGAAAGGTTTGGAGATTCTCTGTACAACTCCTCTCCACATGCAGGCTACCCGTTGCAACAAAGTGCTCGGCCATGAGCAGGACTGCTGCTATGTGCTTGCAGGTAGCGTGGGGACCCTTCCCTGCAGGACACTCACAGTGGGACATCACTGGAGCACCGGTCTTGTCCACCTTCATCTTATAGTTGTAGCTGACCTTTTAACAGAAACCTAATTTAGTGAATTTTGACAAAAATACAGCTGGTGATTTTTATTTTAACTTTAATATCCAACACAAGACACTATAGTATTTTTAATGATAAAGTCTGAAGTTTAAAATATAATCATAGTCTTTTTAAAAGAATATTTCCTAATAAATACTTACATTTTCAAATTAAAGAAATGGACACACATGCTGCTTAATTAGTAAGAATATTAAAGTATTCTTTAAAGCAGTCAAGGATTAAATTTATTTCTAACCAAGATTATACATTTTATCTCTTTTCATTAAAATTTTGCTTTGACATTCATGGTAGATTTAAACCGTTACTTATTATTCTTTTGTTAATTATAATTACCTTATTTTTCATTGATGCACCAACAATGCCACTGAAGAACGCTGACGACCCTTCAAAAAGCACACTACATGCGAGCACCCTGTTAGCTGTGAACATCCTTTTCCCTTTCTCGATTGCCTTTAAGTCGTTGACAGCCTGGTGGTCTTCTGCCATACGGAAGATGAAATACCCCTCTGTAAGCTCCTTGGAGATTGGTGGGACGATGCTTTGGTGGTGAGGGAGCAGCTGAGTAAATCCTGTTGAGGGCCAACTTGCATCCAATGGCTCAGGCAAATGGATGAATGTGCCGCGGAAATCATCATTCCTGTCATATGCCTTCAATCTGAAAAACAAAAAAGTGGTTTATGAAGAAAAAATAAATAATGATGAAAGATATTAAATAATAAATATCAATATATATAGAGAATACTAAACGACGTTCCGTTTAATAACATATTTATGAAACGAGTGAGTGGTTTGTATTTAACGAGCGAAAGCGAGTTAAATACAAATACCATCTCACGAGTCATGAGTTTCATAAATATGTTATAAAACGTAAACAAGTTTAGTATTATATTTATTACTCACTGATTTAAATGCCACTTAATTCCACAAACTCGTCGATAAATGGGACACATTCCATTGCGACCGCGGCGCAGACATTGTGACGTCATATTTTTGCCATTATGACGTCACGTCAATCGGCAGCACGCGATGTTATTACACTAAGTGTAATAACACGGTAGATTTATTAAACTGCGATATCTTCAACGGGTGAGTAATAAATATATATATTAGATGATAGATAGAAAAATATTCAAATGAGGCATGTTAATTAGGCTACTGATTATATTAGATTATTTACCGGTAAATCATAGATGAATAAACACAATCAAAATATAACATTGGCAGTAAGATAATCTGGATATATGAACAAGACTGGATATTTTCAGATATCAATATAAATATAATTAAATTTAAAGATTTGAAGTTTGAAGAGTTTTTCGAAAGAATTAATATTTTCCACATACTGAAGATAGTAATAGTTTTGATGGAAATATAGTCCTACATGTAAAATGACCAAGCAACAATAACAAGAACCCATGCATCTAACCCATGCACCGAACACGCTAATCTACTCTTGTGACAGTTTGTACACGATATGGAAAGTAATCGGCCCTTTGATTGGTGGAGAAATAAAAGCCACCCAATCAGCACGCGTAAAAGGGTCAGCTTGGCTTCATGCATCATCAGTGTGCGAGTTACTTTCCGCTAGACTAGTGGATTATTAAATGTATCCGTGATGAAATTAAATCGACTTGAGAAAAAAACATGTTCACGTTGGCATATCATGTTGCATACCGGTAATACATATGTCAAGTTAAAACATAAATAGTGTAAAAAAAAAGTTACATTCTAGGCAGACAGTACTGTACTGCAGTTTAGGCTACTCCCTCACATTCACAATGTGACCCACTAGGCCGTCAACATATAGGCCTACAGTGCACTTTCCCCAGTGTGTTCACACTTACATTTGACAGTGGTATAATTTCCTGTGATAAATGACCTTTGTATCAACAAAAATCATACAAAAATAACCCAGTTCAGCAACAAAATAATAGGCCAAGTAGATCGTATGGATTTGGTCGACATTGGTATTTGACCTGTCAAGCGACTTGAATAACAAATAAAAGTTGACCTTTGCATTGCTGTTACACCTTTGTTTATGAAATAAATACCTTTCAACAAGATCAGTTTTTCTGCCAGTCGTTGCTGCCTGTCTCCTGCTCAATTCCTGCTTCAACTTGGGAACTGTGAACGATGCGTAACATGCCGCCATATCGCGTCAGTGGTAACCGAGCTTGGTTCCCGCGCTCGTTCTTCACAGAAAAGTTGGAAAGTTTGCGCAGCGCGCAAAGCAAAACAGACCAGTACAGGCCAAGCACGACTATAACCGATAGTACACCCGCGCCCCCAAGCGGATTAGTGTGGCGGCGAACCCCATTATATCGAATTCAAATTTGATAACATTTGTAATATAGACTAAGAGCATTATTCAATATAACTTGACTTTATTATTCGTTTTCAGCTTTCACAGCCTTGGACATTCAGACATTTCAACTGTAGAATCTTTTACCAAAGGTGAAGTTTGGTCAATTTAACAATATCCAAATAGACACAAAACTCCAAAACAATGAATCGTGATTTATGATTGTTGAAATTTAAGGAATTTCATTCTTAGCTCTTGTTCTGAAATAGAGGTACCGGTATACAAGATAGTTATGTTTTATAATAATATTTGAAAACAAAATCATGAATGCTTAGTTAACAAGACTGAAGTTTTAGTTCATCAGGCCCATGGTATGGCATGGCATCTGTCTGTAAACTTTTTGCCATTTCAACGACTTTTCCAGAATCAACTGACATATTGTGTACAGACTCCTTTGCATAGGGAATTATAAATTGTCGATTTGGTGGCCATAATGTTCCAAAATATGGGTCAAACTGGACACAACCTATAAACCTATTTTCATCTTCTTCTCCAGCATGAAAAGTACTTGAAGTTTGTTAACCCTTTGACCAGTGTATTGACTGTGCATCAATGTGTAGACAGTTAGTTTATTAAAATTTGGTCAGCTTGCTTTTGTAACTGGCCCCATAAATTTAAAAATAACCAGTAATTGGCTGCAGACAGGTATTTCGAAAACTGCCTCTGATAAACACTCGTAACATTTACATTTTAATCCTTATTGTCTGCAGAGCTACAGAGCCAATGGCTCTGAATTTAGCTTCTCTTGCCTGAAAGGCCCTATGGGCTAATGACATGCCGGCATGGCCCTCTGTAAACCTTTCGCTTTTCCATCCTCCTATCTAGAACCATGGGCATTAGAGCTGAAATCTTGTGTATACATTCCTTGGCTGATTGGGATAATATATTGTACATTATGTGACTCTGTGGCTCCTAATAAGGTCAACAGGGCCTTGACCCAAAAACATGTTTTCATCTTATTCTCTTGATCAAAAAGAGTTGGAAAGCTGAAATCTTCTTTACAGACCTCTTGGTCAGTAGAGAGCTGTTCTACACGCAATAAGGTTTTGGTACAATGTTACAATATATTTCAGCGTAGTACCACCAATTGTTCGCTAATTCCAGCTATTGCTCTCAGGTTTCACTGCAATGCATAGTCACATCATCACATGGCATTGCAGGTTTCTCCCCGCCATAATACTAGCAGCTGTGATATAAATGAAATACTCTTGAAAGCGGCGTTAAACCCTTACTCACCTCATCTCACCTCACCTTGTGCCGAAGCAAAGCTTTCCACTTTTGAAGCAGTGGAAGAATCGATGAATGGCTTCACTTCCCATCGTTTTTATTTTTGAATGAATGTGCACTTGCCTATATCAAATTTTCAATAGCGAAGTCATAAAAATATTACCTTGATTGTGCAATTATAAGCATGTATTAATAAGATTAATGTGTAAACAGGAAGGTCCTCTAATATTTTGTTTCAACAAAAAATACCCTGATAGAACCCTCTCTTTAAGAACATATTTTCTTCTCCTCCAATACTAAAAGTTCTAGAAATTTGTTAACCCTCTGACAATTATTTCTGGAAAATTTAATTAGAATGTTAGATTCTATCCTATACAAACTACCGGTAAGTTCTGTCGCTTTCATTTGCATTGCATATCTCTAAAAGCTTTTTGTTGTCATGTAAAAATGTCATACTTTTACTGTCTTTCAGTAAAGCAGCCTAATTGGAGGCTGGATGAATCACTTACAAGGAAGAAGATCAATGAGCAGATTAATAGGTTCTGGTATGTCTTTATCCCCTGTCACAAGAAATTCAGTGAACATGTGAATTCTAAATAATTGTGTGTCTCAAAAAGAGCTAAAATTTGTTATTAAAAATATGTTTAAATTATTTTCGGCTTACTCTACAGAACCATATGCTCTTGAAATCTGAAATCTTGTGTACAGACTTATTGATAAATCGGGATTATTATCTGTAGAAGCCTTTGTAAAGTGTTAATTTATTTATTGAAAATTCAAATGTTCAACATTATGTTATACTAGTATATAATACAAAATGAGCTACAGAGCCAGTGGGTCTGTTTTATTCATGTAATAGTTTTGAGAACAAACATACTCCACAAAACCTCTTTTATACTGAAATGTTTTGTTTACCTTGAATAATGTTGATTACAAATTGTAAATTTGATGACTATCTAAACCAAAATAGAGACCACTGGACAATGCCCTAATTCACCTCATTAGTTACGTGGTACTGTTGTGGATCTGCAGTGCTGACATTCATGGAAACATTCTATCTGTGATTAATCTACAAATATGACTTTTAGAGTGCAGGGAATCACTGTCACAGGCTTTTATGAGTCCCAGAAAAAAAAGCAAGTTCCTCCATAGTAATCTTATTAGTATAAATAAATACCTTGCATCTCAGGGACTCACAGTTTAAATTTCTATGAGTCCTTTTCAAATGTTGTGAGTAAATGAAGCAGGACTCGCAGGTAAATTTATCCCTGATTCTATACAATTGAAGTTGGGTGAAAGTCTAAATTAAATCATTTAGTTTGACACGAGGGGTAAAACGGTACACTTACGGTAAGCTAATTAAGCTTCGGAATTTGAAAATAGGTCCATTTGCTCTAAAAAAAAAGTGCATCAAGACTTGCATAATTTATTACCTAAAACAGAGGATTTTTTCATTCCTAATAAATCTATCAACATGACAGAAGTAGCTTTAAAAAGAGCTACTTTAAGAATATTCCTCATTAATTGCCAAACCCTTGCAATAATCCTCTTTACTTCTGTACCGCCCCATCTGAATGCTAAAAAAAAGTTTGAGGGACAGTTGCCTTCACACCTCAGCTTCTCATAAGTGGAAACTGTTTGGGCTTTTGCAGTGTAATGACTTGAGTAGCTACTGAGGTAGTCAACCTTGTGATTCGCTTAGCCATCCTACAAATACACACACCACATCATGCCACATATCCTGTCAGGAAGTTTGGCACTCATAGGTTCTCTAAACAATAGTAATATAAATTTTAAACTTTAATTTGCTCAAATGAGATCATATTTGAAACTGTTTTGTTACAAATTGTATCTTCAAAATAATTCAAGATATGAATTCAAGGCTCCAGGCTGTATGTACATAATTTTCAAGGCAATTATTGGGGGCAATCATGGGTTTATGTGAACTTTGAATATATATTTTTAACTTCACTCAGCTGAGACTTTTGAACTTCTAATGTTTGTTTCAGGTAACTTCAATAGATGTTTATGAGGTGTCTGGAATCCTCTGCTCATACTCCACTGAACAGAATGCGCGGAGCTTAAAGTAACTCTATCTAGGAACCCTGCAGGTGTGAACCAAATCTTAGCTCATCAGGCCTGTAAGGCCCTGAAGGTGTGAACCAAATCTTAGCTCATCAGGCCTGTAAGGCCCTGAAGGTGTGAACCAAATCTTGGAAATATTGGAAGTAGCATGACTAAATTTTTCTCCTGATTACTTTTTTGACACAAGTAAAATTAGAAATCTTGAATTTGGAGATTTCATACTTTTTTTTGATTGAGAGATTTGTGTTTGTAAATGTTATTCAATGTTGTATTCACAGAGCAACCTTAAACGATAGTTGATTGTTTCAAGTACTTTTCTACTTGATTCTAAGACCATTTACAGGGATTTAAAAGGAGGGTTCTATCGGGGTATTTTTTGTGGAAACGAAATTTGAGAGGATATTCCCGTTTACACATATATATGCTGTTAAAACATGATTAAAACACAGTGAAAGATATTGATGAAGTTAATATTTTCGATAAGTTTATATTTCACAACTTGATAAAGACAAGCGCATATTTGTTGAAAAATAAAAACAATGAGAACTGAAGCCATTCATCGGGGCTGCGAGTGGGGAAAGTTTGCTACGGCACAACAGCAAATTGTTTATTAGTTATTATGTGAACTTTCTATCAGCGTATAGCTTTAAGTCTTGGAATGGTCAATGAAAATGTGTTTAATTCATTGGCATGATGGACTATTTAATGTTTTCCAATGGGAGAGATGCAGTGCCAAATGATTTTGTTAATTTTAAAAATAATTTTACAGATTTCTGTTTTTTTGTATACTGTAATTTTCTGAGATCCAAATTTGTCCAACCAATTGCATAAAAAACTATCCTTCTGATTCTTTTCACACTTTGTACAAATCTGTTATGGTGAAGTGGCAAATAACAAATTTGGATATTTTTTTAATAATTTCTGTTGTAATTGTACTCCGTATTCTCAGATCTAAATTAGTGTTTCACTGTTTGCAGAAAATCTATTCAGCTAATTTTGTTTAACAGCAAATGCACCTTCTAGTTTTAATTATATACTGCTAAAACTGATTATTCAACTTATGTGGGGCCGAGGAGATAAGCCATCTCTCTTGATGGCTCTTATTTTCCTGCTTAGGTATATTTATTTTGTACAAGAATAATCATTCTTTGTTCAAACTTTCTAGTAATTGAATTCTTGATGTTTGTATTTTTCAGACCTTATATGGAATCTTGCAGAGGCCCATTATAACAGCAAACACTTCAAGATACAACAATAAATTGTAAATTAATCAGCAAATCAGATTGCAACCATTGAGCGTCAAGGGAATTGACTTCTGGTGAAATACTATTGATACATTTAAATCTGTTCAAAACAATTAAACAATGGCTATTACTTCAGTGTTTTGTTTGTTTATTATTCCCTGCGGCAACAAAGTTGGCGGGGATTGTGGGTATAAAAATAACCTCCGTCCGTCTGATCATGTTTTGATTCCGGACCAGAACTCAAAAACTGTAAGGTATAGCTCAATAAACTTGATATGAAGAACAATCATCATTTGTAGATGTGCCTTTTGGAATTCTATTTGTGGCTGTTTCCATGGGAATATAACTTAAAATTTCCTTTCTTGACTAGAAATAAAAAACTGTAAGGCCTAGTTCAATGAAACTTGGTATGTGGAACTCTCATCATGTGTAGATGTGCGTTGTGGTGGTTTTGACTTCTATATAATGTTATCTTTATCTGTCCATGGAAACATAACTTAAAAGTTTATATAGATCTTTATTACCCATATGGTTGAAAATAACCGAGTTAATATTATTGATATGAGCACATGTTCACATATCACTTTTGCCTAGCAACCATTGTTTCACCGCGACCTCCCGTATTTTGTCGTCTGTGACGTCATAAAACAATTGTTAGTGACGTCACTGTAGCTTGCCGTCGCAAGAGAAGTGGGCCGTTTCCTGGTTATTTTTATGCGAATCAAATGGAATAAAATGGGCAATAAAGAAATTATTACACTCGAAAGTGTGTCATATGACTTTTACGAAACTCGTGCAAATTTATGTATAACCAAAAATTCACACTCGTTTCTTAAAAGTCATATGACACACGTCCACGGGTAATAATCTCTATGCATGTCCCGTCAGAAATATTTTACAGAGCATATCTCAAAAACTAATTGACTTGGAACCTTCAAATTTGGTACGGAAGTATTAAACCTATAAAGTGCTTTTGGGTCTTTTAGGGGTCTCAACTCCAAGGTCCAAAAATTTTTTAAAACAGGACTTTGTGTCGTTTCAGGTTCTTTTCTCAATAAATATATGAGTTAGAAACTTCATATTTGCTGTGGAACTGACCTATATGATGCTGTTGTGTCTTTTAGAGAATTCAACTCTAAGGTTCAAATAATTTTTGTAGTCTTAACCAAAAACGGTATGTTGTTTTAACTTTGTGTCTTTTTCGAGGCACAACTAAAAAACTATATAACTTAGAAACTTCAAATTATTTGGATGTTATGTACAGTAGGTTGTATTGTGCCTTTTATTGGTTTAAACTCCACGATTCTAATAATTTAAAACATATTTTTTATTAAAAACTATCATTGTTATTCATGATTCACCAAAGTATGTTTTCCAATTTATTGATACTGTATGAAGGCGGTCAAACTACAGACGTTTGCCTTGTGTTTCCCGGTCAGAACTCAAAAGATGTAAGGCAAAGCTCAATGAAACTTTGTATGTGGAATGTTTATAATGTAAGTGATGAAGGGTTTAATATATTAAAGTATAAATCTCCATATCGTTCAATATAATTCTATTTTTACCACTTGACTGGGGATACAGCCGACTCAGTCAACAACACTTTTACAAAAATATCAGTCAGCAATCAGTGAAAATCGAACCATCAGGCAGATTTTGCGTAGAAATCGTATCTTTGGCTTATACCACAACACTTAGTTCCTAACATTCGACGTTAATGGCACATAACTCATATCTTTGAACCATTCTCTCTATCAATAGTTTGCCAAGCCGTTTTCTGTGCAAACTCGTATCTTCGGCATATAATACAACCCTATGTTCCCCAATCCCCGACGTCAATTGTATATACATCAATATTTTGCCTTTACCTGAGAGATTTTGTGTAGAAGTCGTATTATCAGTCTATACCACAACACTATGTTCCAAATCCCCGACGTTAATGGTACAGACATCATTCTTTGGACCATACCATCAATATTTTGCCCCTCTCTATGGTTTCTGTGCAAAAATAGTATATTTGGTCTATACCACAACCCTATTTTCCCTATCCCCGACGTCAATGGTATAAACATCTTATCTTTGGACCATGCCATCAATATTTTGCCACTCTCTATGGTTTCTGTGCAAAAATAGTATATTTAGCCTATACTACAACCCTATTTTCCCCATTCCCGGTGGGAATGGTATAAATATAATATCTTTGGACCATACCATCAATAGTTTGCCACTCCCTATGGTTTCTGTGCAAATATCGTATGTTTGGCATATATTACAGCCCTATTTTGCCAATCCCCGACGTCAATGGTATAAATATAATATCTTTGGACCATACCATCAATATTTTGCAACTGCCTGTGGTTTCTGTGCAAAAATCGTATATTTGGCATATATTACAGCCCTATTTTGCCAATCCCCGACGTCAGTGGTATAAATATAATATCTTTGGACCATACCATCAATATTTTGCAACTGCCTGTGGTTTCTGTGCAAAAATCGTAAATTTGGCATATATTACAGCCCTATTTTGCCAATCCCCGACGTCAGTGGTATAAATATAATATCTTTGGACCATACCATCAATATTTTGCCACTCTCTATGGTTTCTGTGCAAATATCGTATGTTTGGCATATATTACAGCCCTATTTCGCCAATCCCCGACGTCAATGGTATAAATATAATATCTTTGGACCATACCATCAATATTTTGCCACTCCCTATGGTTTCTGTGCAAATATCGTATGTTTGGCATATATTACAGCCCTATTTTGCCAATCCCCGACGTCAATGGTATAAATATAATATCTTTGGACCATACCATCAATATTTTGCCACTCCCTATGATTTCTGTGCAAAATAGTATATTTGGCCGATACTACAACCCTATTTTCCTAATCCCCGACATCAATGGTATAAACATCTTATCTTTTGACCATACCATCAATATTTTGCCACTCCCTATGGTTTCTGTGCAAAAAACGTATGTTTGGCATATATTACAACCCTATTTTGCCAATCCCCGACGTCAGTGATATAAATATAATATCTTTGGACCATACCATCAATATGTTGTAACTTCCTATGGTTTCTGTGCAAATATCGTATGTTTGGCATATATTACAGCCCTATTGTGCCAATCCCCGATGTCAGTGGTATAAATATAATATCTTTGGACCATACCGTCAATATTTTGCCACTCCCTATGGTTTCTGTGCAAAAAACGTATGTTTGGCATATATTACAGCCCTATTTTGCCAATCCCCGACGTCAGTGGTATAAATATATACCTTTGGACCATACCATCAATATTTTGCCACTCCCTATGGTTTCTGTGCAAATATCGTATGTTTGGCATATATTACAGCCCTATTTTGCCAATCCCCGACGTCAATGGTATAAATATAATTTCTTTGGACCATACCATCAATATTTTGCCACTCCCTATGGGTTCTGTGCAAAAATCGTATATTTGGCATATGCTACAGCCCTATTTTGCCAATCCCCGACGTCAGTGGTATAAATATAATATCTTTGGACCATACCATCAATATTATGCCACTCCCTATGGTTTCTGTGCAAATATCGTATGTTTGGCATATATCACAGCCCTATTTTGCCAAACCCCGATGTCAGTGGTATAAATATCTTATCTTTGGACCATTCCATCAATGTTTTGCCACTCCCTATGGTTTCTGTGCAAAAAACGTATGTTTGGCATAATTACAGCCCTATTTTGCCAATCCCCGACGTCAGTGGTATAAATATAATATATTTGGACCATACCACCAATATTTTGCCACTCCCTATGGTTTCTGTGCAAATATCGTATGTTTGGCATATATCACAGCCCTATTTTGCCAATCCCCGACGTCAGTGGTATAAATATAATATCTTTGGACCATACCATCAATATTTTGCCACTCCCTATGGTTTCTGTGCAAATATCGTATGTTTGGCATATATCACAGCCCTATTTTGCCAATCCCCGACGTCAGTGGTATAAATATAATATCTTTGGACCATACCATCAATATTTTGCCGCTCCCTATGGTTTCTGTGCAAATATCGTATGTTTGGCATATATTACAGCCCTATTTTGCCAATCCCCGACGTCAGTGGGAGAAATATAATATCTTTGGACCATACCATCAATATTTTGCAACTGCCTGTGGTTTCTGTGCAAAAATCGTATATTTTGCATATATTACAGCCCTATATTGCCAATCCCCGACGTCAGTGGTATAAATATAATATCTTTGGACCATACCATCAATATTTTGCCACTCCCTATTGTTTCTGTGCAAATATCGTATGTTTGGCATATATTACAGCCCTATTTCGCCAATCCCCGACGTCAATGGTATAAATATAATATCTTTTGACCATACCATCAATATTTTGCCACTCCCTATGGTTTCTGTGCAAATATCGTATGTTTGGCATATATTACAGCCCTATTTCGCCAATCCCCGACGTCAATGGTATAAATATAATATCTTTGGACCATACCATCAATATTTTGCCACTCCCTATGGTTTCTGTGCAAATATCGTATGTTTGGCATATATTACAGCCCTATTTTGCCAATCCCCGACGTCAGTGGTATAAATATAATATCTTTGGACCATTCCATCAATGTTTTGCCACTCCCTATGGTTTCTGTGCAAATATCGTATGTTTGGCATATATTACAGCCCTATTTTGCCAATCCCCGACGTCAGTGGTATAAATATAATATCTTTGGACCATACCATCAATATGTTGTAACTCCCTATTGTTTCTGTGCAAATATCGTATGTTTGGCATATATTACAGCCCTATTTTGCCAATCCCCGATGTCAGTGGTATAAATATAATATCTTTGGACCATACCATCAATATGTTGCCACTCCCTATGGTTTCTGTGCAAATATCGTATGTTTGGCATATATTACAGCCCTATTTCGCCAATCCCCGACGTCAATGGTATAAATATAATATCTTTGGACCATACCATCAATATTTTGCAACTGCCTGTGGTTTCTGTGCAAAAATCGTATGTTTGGCATATATTACAGCCCTATTTTGCCAATCCCCGACGTCAATGGTATAAATATAATATCTTTGGACCATACCATCAATATTTTGCCACTCCCTATGGTTTCTGTGCAAATATCGTATGTTTTTCATATGCTACTTCCCATTTCCCGAATCCCCGACGTCGATGTATAAACATCATAATTTATACCATTTTTGTGCAAAAATCAATGGTATATTGAAATACGCATTTATCATAATTTGATGATTTGGTGTGAATATATATATGTAGAGTTGAATTATTTGAACTTAAATCAGCAACCCTTTGTATATACAGTGGCAAGGGTTAAAACCACAAATTCATAGTTGAAGATACATTGTGAGTTTGTACTTTTATATTGAGATGTATACATGTACATGTATTGCTAATTTTCCTAGCAGAAATAAACTCCATCAATTTTACAACATTGGTGTATATTGGGTTGAAGTTCAAAGATCACGCCCATAATTGAAGGGGTGGCCTAATTAAATATTGTTGATCCCCTAGGTGCCAAATACCTCCCCACAAAATTTATGCTTTTAGGGTGTAGCAGTTCTGTAGAAGTCGAAAATGTGAAAAATTATGTTGCAACAGATGATGACAAATCTGGCCTTTCAGGCCTGATGAGCTAAAAGTAATGTCATGGTAACAAAATATGACTGGGCCCTCCATCTTCCCTAGAAGCAGTTTTATGGAAGGATATGAAGAGAATCCAGTGAATGGTTCTAGAGATATCCTGCTTATTATCTTAAGTTGACATGCTAAAAAATTCTGCTACCCTAATCAGCCTTTTTTCCGCTAGAAAACGCTAAGTGTAAGATATGAAAAAAATCCAGCGAATGGTTTTAGAGATGGGTAAAACGGTACAGCTGCGTGATGTATTTTAGTGCAAATATCATTTAATTTGCCATGTCTTTGAAACATTACATCAATGCGAAAACTAGATCTATCATTTTGCATTTCGCATTATAAAAAGGCAGTTGAGTGTTCCATATTAACATAATCTGATTTGATATCTCAAAGTAAACAGTTACAATTTTGACAGCTCTTTGAAGTGACCAGGGGTCAATCTTTTCAAAACTACAGTTTTTATTTTCTTCTGTGAAATATTCAGTAAGTGATCAACTTGATCTTACATACATCATATACTTCCTATTGTACTTGTTCAATGTATGTGTGATGAATTTGTTCTCATTTAGTCATTCTGAAAACTTTTATTCGAAAATTAATAAAATTGGAATTTTAAAAATTTGACCCCTTCTGTCTTTTTCATTATGCCAAATTTCATAAACATATACCACTGCCATGGCGATTACAGAATACGTGTAATAATGATTGTCTTACTCATGGATTTATGACAATTCATTGTCATTGTATGCGCTGTAATTTTATTGATGTTACAATGAACGTCAATTTACATAATATTTGCACTAAGATTCACGGGTAGATGAACAAACTTTTGGTACGCAGCTGTAAAGTCTGGTTGTGACCATGAAATTGAGTTGAATAGGTGAATAGGTTTTCCTTTTCCATGCTGTCGAATACTGTAATGTATACCCCGAAATATGTATGCACAAGGAATAGAGCCATGAGCTCATCAGTAATTGTATGATAAAACATTGATTACATTGACAGATGAAAGCCATATCAAGATATCATACAATCCCATCAGGACTTTCAGTCCTGAGGGGCTTCAAATAAAACACCACAACCTATTTTTGTCAACTTTATACAAAATTGTTATTACACACAAAGAGTCACAGATATATTTAGGCAGGATCCTGACAAATTTCTTGTTCTCAGCTGGGACATAAATCTGAAAGCAAAAAAAAATACATAGAGTGACTGCAAGATCAGATTCTTGACAACATATATATATATTATAAGTTGTTAACTCCTTACTCAATGCCAGAAAAATAAACTGAAGCCAAGCAGAAGATATCCCCTGGTAAAATCCAATCTGACCATATGTTGTCCTGGTGGGTGAAAAATAAGACCTTTGTGGTCTTTGTGCTACAGTCACAAACGGACGGACGGAAGGACGGATGCCGGACACCATGCAATACCATAAGCCCATCGGGCCTTCAGGCAGAGACAACAGAGCACCCAAGTGTTTTCTGATATCAAATACATGAGCACTAGTTGATAAAAGTTACAAATATCCGAGGTTTACTTTTATCAACTTGTGTTGATTCTATTTATCGTCTAAAATCCTTCTTATTACGTTTCAGTGAAAGGTGTACATCTCTGAGCACAGCACTGCCACTTGACTTTCAAGCATTGTGACGTCATCATGTTTATGATGTCATAGAATTGTGTTGTCATTACGCAATGATGTAAAAGCATTGTAGTGTCATGTGGTTGACAGTGACAGGGAATTTTGCAAAATCTACCGTCGAAACTGTTTCTCCTGGGAGAAATCACTTGATCTCCTGTGGAACACTGTTTTGGATGATAAAACATAATAACCTCAATAAAGTCTTCAGTAAAGTAAAATAAGACATCATATTTACATTTTTGGTTCATTCTTCTGTTTGATGCTCTTCCACCTCTCTCTTGTTTTTTCAAGTGAAGTCTGCCTTGAATGGACTTCTAAAAAGGTAAAATTTATTATTTGTTGTAAAGTTGAAAAAGAAAATCAAGACTTTGTTGAAGTTATTCAATTTCAAATAAATACAATTTTCAAATAGTTCATATATTTAAACTTGTATTGATTAAAATTTAACAAAATTTCAATGTGGTTGACAAAATCTGTAAATCATCCCAACAGCAGTTACTCAACTCATTTTTTCTCATGAAGCCCCTGTTACAAGTGGAGAATATATCATGATTCTCACAAACGCCCCAAACATTGAAAGTTTTCAACATGGCTAGTGTCCTTATTTCTATCTAATCAAACATTGTTTCACATTTTGAAAGCGCTGAAACCTAATTAAACCTCTCTCTCACTCAAGGGACCAGTCATACAAGAGCACAATAGCTTGAAATATGATACTCACATAACCAAAATCTGTGAGGTCCCATGGTGGACCCTTATGACCCTACTCTCCAGTCAACGACAAATGTGAATTAAGCTCTTACAAAATATTGTTAAATATATTTGTTTTCTATAATTTGCTACAAACATAGAGCCATGGGCTCTGTAGCTCATCAGGATTTCATTGATTTACTATCTAAATTTGAATATTTAAGTTATTTAAGTTATTGTTTACAAGCAAAAGATAGGTTCTTAGATCATGACCACTGTGTCATACAGGGTCACGAAATCTACAATTTAGAATCTCCATTGGCCAAGGAGTTTGCACACAACTTTTCAGCTCTCTAGACCTTTTGAAACTGGAGAAGAAGATGAAAATAGGTTTTTAAGGATGTGACCCCTGTGACCCCATTTGGGGTCATGGGGTCACGAAATCTACAATTTAGAATCCCCATTGGCCAAGGAGTCTGCACACAACTTTTCAGCTTTCTAGACCTTTTGGAACTGGAGAAGAAGATGAAAATAGGTTTTCAGGTCATGACCCCTGTGACCCATATTTGGGATCACAGGGTCACAAAATCTACAATTTAGAATCCCCATTGACCAGTCTGTACAAAACTTTTCAGCTCTCTAGACTTTTGGAACTGGAGAAGAAGATGAAAATAGGTTTTCAGGTCATGACCCCTGTGACCCATATTTGGGATCACAGGGTCACAAAATCTACAATTTAGAATCCCCATTGGCCAGTCTGTACAAAACTTTTCAGCTCTCTAGACTTTTGGAACTGGAGAAGAAGATGAAAATAGGTTTTCAGGTCATGACCCCTGTGACCCATATTTGGGATCACAAGGTCACAAAATCTACAATTTAGAATCCCCATTGGCCAGTCTGTACAACACTTTTCAGCTCTCTAGACCTTTTGGAACTGGAGAAGAAGATGAAAATAGGTTTTCAGGTCATGACCCCTGTGACCCATATTTGGGATCACAGGGTCACAAAATCTACAATTTAGAATCCCCATTGGCCAGTCTGTACAAAACTTTTCAGCTTTCTAGACCTTTTGGAACTGGAGAAGAAGATGAAAATAGGTTTTCAGGTCATGACCCCTGTGACCCCTATATTTGGGATCACAGGGTCACAAAATCTACAATTTAGAATCCCCAATTGCCAGGGAGTCTGTACACATTTTTTCAGCTTTCTAGACCTTTTGGAACTGGAGAAGAAGATGAAAATAGGTTTTCAGGTCATGACCCCTGTGACCCATATTTGGGATCACAGGGTCACAAAATCTACAATTAAGAATCCCCATTGGCCAGTCTGTACAAAACTTTTCAGCTCTCTAGACCTTTTGGAACTGGAGAAGAAGATGAAAATAGGTTTTTAAGGTTGTGACTCTATTTGGGGTCATGCGGTCACGAAATCTACAATTTAGAATCTCCATTGGCCAAGGAGTCTGCACACAACTTTTCAGCTCTCTAGACCTTTTGGAACTGGAGAAGAAGATGAAAAAAGGTTTTCAGGTCATGACCCCTGTGACCCATATTTGGGATCACAGGGTCATGAAATCTACAATTTAGAATCCCCATTGGCCAAGGAGTCTGCACACAACTTTTCAGCTTTCTAGACCTTTTGGAACTGGAGAAGAAGATGAAAATAGGTTTTCAGGTCATGACCCCTGTGACCCATATTTGGGATCACAGGGTCACAAAATCTACAATTTGGAATCCCCATTGGCCAGGGAGTCTGTACACAACTTTTCAGCTTTCTAGACCTTTTGGAACTAGAGAAGAAGATGAAAATAGGTTTTCAGGTCATGACCCCTGTGACCTATATATTTGGGGTTACAGGGTCACGAAATCTACAGAAAGGCCCGATGAGCTAACAAGTGAGCATGGCACACATACCCCCGCCATCCGCTATCCGTCCATTGAGAATTATAGATGTGAAGGTTACTATGTTTAAAAAACAGCTTCAAGCATCATAATATTGTCCAAAATAATTTTAGGAACTGGCTGTTATTACAAAATTTCATTGACCCAGATGTAATATTTTTCAGGTAACTTAATTTTTCCCATTAGGGAATCACACCGGTAATTTGTACCAAGTTCAATTACAGATTCAAGGGCTTCATAACTCTGTAAAAAATAATTTTTCGGAACTGGACTGTGAACTCGATGAAGAGTATCATCTGGACTACCTACATGTAAAATTTCATTCACCTAGATGTAATAGTTTCCGAGAAAACGTCCCAATTGGAGCATCACAGCTCTTTTGGTACTAAGTTCAATTTCGGATACAAGGGCCATAACTCCGTAAAAAATAATATTTTGAACTGGTTTTCGAACTCGATAAAGAGTATGGTCATGAGTACTCACAACCAAAATTTCATTCACCTAGGTTGAACAGTATCCGAGAAAACTTGTCCCCATTGAACACAATAAAACTAAGTCCAAAAAGTGACGTTTCCATGGAAACGACAAAAAATATCAATCTCAGAAAATTGAAAATTGTCTTTGCGCGATCCGAAGAACATGGTTAACATCTGTGCAAAGTTTGGTTGATGTACCTTTGACGTTTTTTGAGAAAGTTGACCGGACGGACAGACGGATGGAATGACCGCTATATACCCCTGCTTACTTCGTAGCGGGGGTATAAAAATAGGGAACAATGATAATGGCACTACACAAGAATATATATTTTACCTGGACGAACAAAGGTCATTTCTATATCTCCTGAAAACTTTGTTATGTCGAGGGATAATAATCAGCCTAGCCCCATATGGTTCACATATTGTCATATATCGAGTTGTGCTTTCGGCTGCCCCAACTGTCAATTAATTAATATTACATAAATAGCAAGTTCTATATATCAAAACTTATTGAAATTCATATTGAACTCTGCCCACTCATATCCTAAAGGAAGACTGATACATACCTATATTGAACAGAGTTTAGTCCCTGGTCTCACTGATTCACATTTGGACAGCTTCTCTCTTCAACAGTGTGTGCCTGAAACAATGACATAAATAATGTATATGTGAAGGCAAGAAAAGGACCCAACAAAATAGAAAGACTATAACCCCAATATGCTATAAAGCAATTGCTAAAGTAGCGTATCACAAACACAAAATAAGAAAATAGAGCCGTTGGCTCTGTAGCTCTTCAGGCTTAAAATGATAAACTAAATAAATTTAAACATATAATTTTTTAAAAAGTATTTATCAGAGATATAACAAATTTGAACTATTTTATGTTATGGAGAGGAAGATGAAAAAAGCTTTTTTGGTCATGACCAAAGAGCTATATTTTGAGTCAAAGAATCACCAAATCTACAATTTCAGAATCCCCATTTTCTAAGGAGCCTGTACACAACATTTCAGCTTTCAAGAGCTTTTTATATTGAAGAAGAAGATGAAAATAGGTTTTTAGGTCATGACCAATGTGACCCATTTTTGGGGTCACAAGGTCACAAAAGCTTCAATTCAGAATCCCATTTTCAGAGAAGTCTGTACACAACATTTCAGCTTTCTAGAGCTTTTTATATTGAAGAAAATAGGTTTTTAGGCCATGACCGATGTGACCCATATTTGGGGTCACAGGGTCACCAAATCTACAATTTACATTGGCCAAGGAGTCTGCACACCATATTTCAGCTTTCTTGAACTTAATTTTAGTCCTGGACAAGATGAAAAAGGATTTTAGGTCATGACCCTTGTGACCCGCATTAGGGGTCACAGGGTCACCAAATCTACAATTTAGATTATCCATTGGCAAAGGAGTCTGTTGTCTCTTTGTACACAACATTTCAGTTTTCAAGAACTTTTCATACTGGAGAACAAGATAAAAATAGTTTTTTTTGGTACTGACCCATGTGACCCACATTTGGGGTCACAGGGTTGTCAAATCTACAATTTAGAAACTTTATTGGCCAAGGAGTCTGTTTATAAAATCTCAGCTCTCTACAGTCATTGGTTCTGGAGAAGAAGTTGAAGAAGTGAAAAGTTTACGGAGGGACCGACGGACGCTGGACACCATGCCATGCCCATAAGCCCAGTAGGCCAAGAGCTCTGTATCTCATTAGGGTTTGTACTCTGACGTTGAAGACTGAAATAAATTGTTCTCAATATAATGCAGGGAGGGAAGGAGTTGCAGACAGAGGCAGACTAACTAACCTCGCTTTGGCTAAACATCACCCCTCTGCAGACTAGTACTCTCAACAGGACCAGGACTGTCACCCTCTATTACACCTAATTATGTAATACCCTCTTCCAAGCACTCATCACTGCATTAGTCTCAGCACTGACTTAATTAGGCTTACAGAAAATATGCAATATTATGCGAGTTTCAGAATCAAACTATTATCGGTGCAATTATGTCATTTAAATGCTAGAGACTTGAATTATTTGACATTTATTATACAAAGATGCTATGCTCAAAATTTGAGCGCTCTAGCATTGCTGGTTCTTGAGGTGAACAACAACTTTAAATTGCACCCCTGCCACACCTTTATATAAATAGGAATCTTCTTGGCCCACTGGGCTTATGGGCATGGCATGGTGTCCAGCGTCCGTCGGTCCCTCCGTAAACTTTTCACTTCTTCAACTTCTTCTCCAGAACCAAAGTAAAGAAATAAAATTTACAAATCTGAATCTCCATCTACACAAAGATCATATCTCCAAAATAAGAGCTTTTGCAGCATTACTGGTTCTTGAACAGAAGTAGTTTAAAGATTTGAACCCACTGCCATGGCCAAATTTGATAGGGGTAAGGACCAAATGAACAAATCATATTCTCTAGGTAATACAGCTGAAAATTCCAGCTTCCTATGTCAACTGGTTTTGGAGAAGAAGAAGTCTTTAAGTTTTCGCTAATATTGCCTGCAATTAATGTCCATATTTGACAGGGGATGAGGTCCAAATGTACAAACTTAGATACCCCAGGTGCAAGGTATACGTACCTCCTCATACAATTTCAGCTTGGGGTGCAGTGGTTATAGAGGAGTAAAAAATGTGAAAAGTTGACAGATGACAACCAATGCCATAAGCCCATCTGGCCTTTCAGTGAGATTCGGAGGTTTAGTTACAACCAAGCCAAATTTTCATGTGCATGTTTAGCAAAATAATAAAGTATATCTATTGGAATTGTTAAATATCACTAGCGAATTACATTAATTTAGTAGTTAATTTGAGCCCTGGACTGTCAACAAACCGACACTTCCTTCTTTTGTCTACGTCTTCGAACCGTTCGGTCAACTGAACTGCCACTGGCAGTGGCACTGGAAAAACTGGTTGATGTGCTTCCCTTGTTCTTCGGTGGTACGTTGATTGTATCTTATGTGACATCGATTCCTATTTATATAAAACTTAAAAACAGAGGTCAAAGGCATAAACAAACTTTTATTCAACCGTTTGAATATAGACTTAATTTAGTGATATAATACTAATTAATACGTACTGCACTTAAGCTGCTTCTTCGTCTGTCAAAGGGACATAACTCTACGTTTTATGACAGACAACTGCAAATGCATACCGCAATTATTTTTTAGAAAAAGCCATGCATTACCATTTGTTACACTCGAAGTTATCTGATAGTTATTATCTGAATAAATACTCAATTAGTTTCAAAGCTTCCAGTCAAGAACCATCGATTACACCATTTGTAGGCCAGACGAACATGTGTACTGTAGTAAAATAGGCTACACGTGGTACACACACGTACGTTTAACGGTTTATAATATATCTAAATCGTAATATTAACTGGCCTCAGTCAAGTAGGCCTACTGCCCTGTGACAATTTAATTGAACTAGAAACTGAATATAAAGTATTCACAATTGTTGTAAGAAAATAAACCATTGAAGTATCAAACAAATAAATATAACTCTAACCTGACACGTCGCCTGTGCGCAGTGACGATTCTCGTCGTCTTCCGAGTACGTAGTTCGATTCGACTCGAATCAGCCTTTTGGAACTTCCTCCTGTGATATTTTAACGTAGGCCTACTATCACACTTCAAATGTGAAGTAAAATAGACGAGCCCACGATACTGTCCGTTGATTCTTTCTGGATCATCTTTCCAAAAGTTGATTTTACCGGTATTAAATCAAATTAATATTCAGAAAAAGAAAAAAACGAAATAAAAGGAGGACTATTATTTGCAATATTTGGCTTTATGTTTCAATATTCAGTTTAATTCTGTATTTGATATAGAGACTGCAAAACATACATTGTTACAATACTCTTTTAATCTCTCTCAAAATGATAACAATTGATTTCTTTAATTTAAGAGCCTAAACTATCCGTATCCTCAAAATGTGTCTTCAGTAATTTAACATTACCCCCTATCGATGCTATCTAACACATTATAAGCGTGAGTTACAGCTTTAGTACAACTTAACTTGGTATCCCAGTATATGAGAATACATTCTGGTGACGGTTGAAGCGCGTAACTTGAACGTATCCCATGCTTCTTAAAGGCCGTAACGTTGCGCGGACGGGCTGCTTTAACACCCCCTCCCCGTTGGGGTTGGGGGCAGTGTGTTGATCAGAAGTTGAGTGGCTGGGTTGTCTCTTCGATCCGCTCAGCGGTAGAGATGGTATTTCCCGGGCTGTGCCTTGTCCTCACCACAGGTTGGAGGACTCGTAGGTTAGCTTACACTCAGGGCTTGTTGCTGGTCTCGTCACTACCACATATCTACTGACCCGCCTCCATGCAGTGGGATTCTGACATAGTAGGTCTAGTCAACTGATAGGTATTTAAATAATAGTACGTTTTTGATTAAACGTAATTATTTATACTTACCTGTTGACTAGACCTACGCGCTAGGCCCGCCCATCCTCCCCACTTGGTCTGTCTTGCCTTTTGGGACTTTCGGATAGTGGCTTATTCCGGTAGTGACGTCACGAGACCATGCAGACTTATCGCCCTTGGATAGGGATTTTACGCATCCCTTACTCCACTGTTCAAGTTTCGTCTGTGTTAAGGTTGAAATAGCATACCTAGAGAGGAGGTAGGCATAGTAGGTAAGTATAAATAATTACGTTTAATCAAAAACGTACTATTTTATATCAAATTTAATTACTAATAAATCAATTAGGTTTAAATACCTTATTTAAACAATTAGTCTTACAGTTTCATACACGTGAGTAGAATTGAGTCATTCAAGTGTTAAAGAAAAGGTTTTGTAACCTCAAATTACTAAACTAAGCTCCATACACTGAAGTCATACATCTTATTATCATGTAAATGGTTTATAACCATGCAACGAGTTGACACTATTAGTTAATTTTTCATGAATTGGACCATCCAGAGCTATTTTTAGGCAATTTTGATACACAATGTCACACAAATATTCTGCTGTGATATACTTTTTACACTTCACACAAACTGTTTTTATTTGTTTAACACAAGTTAACCCTGTAAGACAACTATATTTAATTTTGAAAATATAAATTATTTTGTTCTACCCTTTGATTTTTTTACGACTGACTAAGTATATATATAGCAATGTTGATGAATAGATTTCACACATACGGATATTTGCAGAGTGCGCCGATTTGTATGAACTGCAGTGAGCTTTTCGCAATCAAATTAACTTATGTAAAGCATGGAGGTATCTATGTACAGGTTTATGCAAATGTCCCTCTTTAGTGATATGGATTTCTTAATTATTATAAAATTATCAAGTTATTTGACAGAAAAATGTTTTTGCATGCCAGTACATTGCTTACTTAAATAACTTTGCAATATTTGTATGTACATAATAGCGACCTTTAGACATTTTAAGTGGATTTACTTATCTAAAGAATTCTCATGGATTAAATATGAATGCTCGGGAAAACAGTAAGTCACGTAATAGCAAAGAAGCAAAGTATTGAAATGCCGAAGACGCGAAGTAGCGAAGACGCGAAGTGGCGAAGTGACGAAGTGGCGAAGTGGCGATGCGAAATAAGATAAGATAAGAAAATGTCTTTATTGTCCCAAGGGAAATTTGTTTTACATCATATATACAGTTCTCCAGTTTCAAACACACATCGCAAACAAAATATACATGATAATATTATTTTGCATAATAGAATTTGACTAATTAACATGAACACATCCGAGTTAGTCACACTCACAATTCACTTGATCAAATAAAAATATGACATTATTCAATAAATAGGTCATCGAAATAGCGAAGTAGCGATGCGAAGTAGCGAAGTGGCGATGCGAAATAGCGAAGTAGCGATGCGAAGTAGCGAAGTGGCGATGCGAAGAATCGAAGTGGCGATGCGAAGTAAGGAAGTGGCGATGCTAAGTAGCGAAGAAAAATCTTAGCGTTTTTGCTATTTCGCATCGTTAATTCGCATCGCCACATCGTTACTTCGCATCGCTACTTCGCTACTTCGCCCTAGGTTCTAATAACACGAAGTAGCGAGGACGCGAATGGCAGAAATCAGCCACCATAGTTCCCTGTTCATAGAAAGTAAGACCGTGATGTTTGAGCAAATCATCCGTTGTCCTATGATTGTTTTTTAAACATAACACGACAACGTGACTGAACGTTATGAAACTTATATCATAAGGCGATGAACCAGTATACAAAGCAGTTATATATTATAGATTCTGCATGTTTTATGTTAAATGTAACGTTAACTGAGGACAATGTAAGATCGATACAAAAGCAAATCGAACTGGTAATATGAACGACGGATAATAGGTAACTTGTTATTGTTTATATTTGTTAGAGAAGTAAGAGTAAGTAGGAGTAACCTTGGAATATGTCAAAATAGTAATGTCGCCAACAAGAGCTTCCATATAAACTGAGATACACTGAGTCTACTGACTAAAATCTAATGACTAATCTAATCCGTACTCAAAAGCCATATACCTAAATTATACAATACACTTTAACATATACGATATATATATATATATATATATATATATATATATATATATGTGTGTGTGTGTGTGTGGTTTATAAAGAATGGTTTGTCAAAAGTTTGTGGCAGGATCTACTGTAATGAATTAAAAATGAAACGGACATCGAATCGAAATGAAATGCAGAAACAGTTATTCTAAGATTCAAAGAAAGAAGGAACGATATTCTTTATTTTAACATATACATTTAATTTTTTTAAAATGGCAAACAAATTACCTACTCCAGCAGGTTTGAATCAAAAACTGCAATACAACTATCAACTACATAAATCAAATGGATATTCACAATGCAAATATGATTCTTTTGTCACATTTTGGTCATCAAGCCACAACCTATTCAATTAGATAATATTTGACTTGTTGTGTTCACAGGGGCTTGTATTGCTGAAAACAAACAGTTCCTAGGTCCAATTCTACGATGCGATATACCTATACTTATAAATAAAGAAAGGGGTGCAACGCCAAGTTTACCCCCTGTCCAATCAAGTCCAAATTTCAAAATGTTAACACACCCTGTACACCTAATACACATTGTAGAATTACAGCACAGTGAATTCTCGTTCGAATAAAACAAACATCAACACAATCGGTCCATTATTTCTAAAGTTATGACACTTCAAACACGATTTTTTGCTCGTCAAACTCGAGTGGGCCAAAATGGTGTCTCAGCAATACATCGACAAAAATCGAGGAAAACGTCGATATTTCATTCCTAGCAAAACCAATCAATCTCGAAAAGAGTTTTCTACTATCCCTTTACATCCCTGATACATTTGTCATACTTGAATAGTTCGGGTATCTTACCGTAACAACTTAATTGCAACAAGGAATGAAATATCGACGTTTTCCTCGATTTTTGTCGATGTATTGATATGACTTGTTTATTATTGCAAAGTGACATTTACCCCAAGTGCCATTCATTGCATTCTACTGCATTCGATCAAAACATTGTCAGTTAAATTGTCTTTAAAACGAGTATCACATTATTTGTGTGACATACCTGATGATGTTGATAACAACAAAACAATGTTGGTATAGTTTCTTTTGCCCGTGAGTTTTAAAAAAATCGCCTGCTCTTTTGAATTTGTGTAAACTACTCGGCGCTATTTTAAAGGTGCATCCATTGTGTTTCATAAAATGTTATTTGGCTGTAATACATTCCAACGCACCATATGCGCTGTTTACAATTACAGTACAAATAAATTCACCCAGCTTGCATATTTATCCCCAATCGCCAAATATATCATAATTACTAGTTTCCAATTAAAATCGAGTAACATCATTATGCATGTGCAGAAACCGAAACTGCACGTCCCGTTTACATGCACAGTAGTTATATGACCTATTAACATTATCACACCAAATTAGTCATTTTGTCTGTTATAAATAAGATTCCCAAATTACGTTTGATTCATTTGCGCGCGCCAATCTCGATGTAGCGTTACATCTCTTGAACATGGCCCATTTATAACGTTTGGAATATGTGATCCCCAACAACATAATTGATGTACCTTTAATGTAAACACTATAAAATGGCGTTTCGGTAGGAAACGGAATCGCATGTACATTCGTTTTAGAACTTATTATATTGCTTCAGGAATATAATTTAGCCATTGGTAACACTTATTTACCTTGTTGTGAGAGCATTTATAAGTGGCTATAAGGACAGATTGCTACAGCGCTTTTAACTCTTGCTGGGTTAAAAGGTCTCTCTAGGGGTAGTTAGTTAACTCATCACGAGACGAACAATCACCACTGTACCACAACGTATTACTGTTACATTATGTAAAAAATGACGCAAATTGCTTAAAGTTCCTTTAAGTTTCTTTGTAGTTTATACACAGGGGGTAAGCCCTGTCCATGCTAAACCGAAAGTTGGCAGTCGTCAACAACCATTTTCTAGACAGACAGTAGTTTTTCAACTCGGGTAGGTCCCGAAATTGGTTAGTTTTGAATATTTCAATTGAATGATGTTATCAATATCAACCTGTTTAAACTCTTGAATAGCTATAGTTTTACAATCTTTAGAACATGACATGTTATAAATAATTTAGAATTTTAACATTACGGAACTAGTCAATCGTAGTCTGAGAGAAAATCCGCGAAAAGGCGACTTTCAACATGACAGCAAATCTACATGGATGTAGCAGATAGTTCATGTTGTTTTAAGTTGAATATGATAATCTAGAACTTGTATCAAAGTTATAGCATTCTCAGATTAACCGAAGCCGAGATATTAGCACAATTAAAAACTGTACTCATCCATGGTAGTTGCTCCTGTTGACAAACACACTGTACAGGTTGTTGAAAATGAACTGTACGGGTAGTTGGTCTGATAGTTGTCAGTAGGTAACAGGAAAACGTTATGCAGAATGAAGATGATGGTCATCAGTAACTTAATTTATCTATCCTATTGAAGTAGACCTTGTGTAGGAAGTTATGACTTGAGTAATGTTTCTTGAGAATGCCACTAAATCTGACTTTTTATGATACTCTTAAGCGAATCCCGCTTTTAACAGAAGTTACTAACCTTGACCTATGGAAACAGTGTCACCAATATTTCCTCCGAAAATGTATACAATCGTAGTTCAACATTTTGCATGTGCATTTTTGGTGATTAAACTTTTGCCTTGACTTTTGTCTTTTTACCATTATGGAAAAAGCCCGGGTTTACACATGATGTTTTGGTCAGTATTCAGCGGCGTCCGCACGTACGTCACATTTCTTGTTTACGCGATATCTCATGAACCGTTGCATCCAGTGTCTTCAATTTTGGTACCAGCCTACAATGGGTGACTATGCATACACTAGTCGAATTGCATGACCATGACCTTATTTTCAAGGTCACCAAGGCACTTTGACCGGCTTTCAGCTCTTGTTAACGCGATATCTCATGAAGCATTGCATCCCCAAAGTCTTCAAATTTGGTCTCAGCCTACATTGGGGGAAGACGCAGACACCAGTCGATTTTGGTGACCTTGATCTTATTTTCAAGGTCACCGCGACACTTTGACCACTTTTCGAACTCTTGTTAACATGATTTATCATTACCTGATTGACCCAAAGTCTTCAAATTTGGTTCCAGGCTACAATGGCGGATTACGCAGACAAAAGTCGATTTTGCTGACCTCGACCTTATTTTCAAGGTCACCACAACACTTTGACCACTTTTCGAACTTTTGTTAACACAATATATCATTACCGGATGGACCCAGTGTTTTCAATTTCTGTAACAGCCTACAATGTGTTATAATGCAGACACCACTGAAATTGCATGACATTGGCCTTATTTTCAAGGTCACCATGGCACTTTGACCAGCTTTCAGCTCTTGTTAACGCGATATCTCATGAAGCATTGCATCCAAAGTCTTAAAATTTGTTGTCGGCCTACATTGGGAGAAGACACAAACACCAGTCGATTTTGGTCCGCGACACTTTGACCGGCTTTCAGCCTCTTATTATTAACCCTTAGCATCCATTATCTTGAAATTTGGTGACATCTGTGATTAGGGAATTATGCAGACACCAGTCAACTTTTAGTGCATAACAAGCAAAAAAGTGAGCGTGGCTCACTAATACCCCCGACTGTTTAAGTTTGACATTTTCATTTTACTTAAAGAGAGAGGTGTCTGCACACCTAAGGATTGATAAGCTTTGAAATGTAATTGCTAAGATTAAACTGTTTGTGAAAATGGTAGGACAAGTCTCGATCTTCATGTGAAAAAGGTGGTTTAAGTCAAAATAGGAATAAAAGTAACTTGAAAAGGTATTGGTAATATAATACACTACTGCTATTACCACTGATTTCAACTTTATTTTGGAAATTAGTCCATCATAATGATTCATTCGAGTGACTTAAAACAACAGGTACATGGAAACACACCCCTGAAGGCACAGTGAGAGATATACAGCAGTTTATGGCTGAAAGGCAAGAAAATTTAACTTTTCCCAAAATATAACCAGTGGAAATATAAAATAGTAAAATTAACGAGAACACAGAAGTAGCTTTTGATGAAAATTACATGAAAAAGAAAATGATGAAGTCAACAAATCACAATACAGAAGTAGCTTCATTCATTCTAGCTATGATAAAGTAAAAGAATATAAAAAATCGCCAAAAATTAAAAAATTCACCAAATCGTGTTACATTTTGCAATGCACCTCTCCTAGTGGTGAAGGAGACATGTGCCAAATTTGAAAAGGATGAGATGAATAGTTTTTCTGTAATCGATCGGACAAAAAATGCTCAGAATTTGACTAAGTTAAAAAATAAAAAAAATCGCCAAAAATTTATAAATTCACCAATTCGGTTTAAACTTCGCACTGCACCTCTCCTAGTGGTGAAGGAGACATCTGCCAAATTTTAAATTGATGAGATGAATAGTTTTTCTGTAATCGATCGGACAAAAAATGCTCAGAATTTGACTAAGTTAAAAAATAAAAAAATTCGCCAAAAATTAAAAAATTCATCAATTCGGTTTAAACTTCGCACTGCACCTCTCCTAGTGGTGAAGAAGACATGTACCAAATTTAAAAAGGATGAGACGAATAGTTTTTCTGTAATCGATCGGACAAAAATTGTCTTCGGACGGAAGGACAGATGGACGGACGGAAGGAAGGACGGACGGACGGACGGAATCGTTGGTATAACTATATACCCCCAACCGTTGGTCGGGGGTATAACAATGTGACCACATTCTTGTTAATGTTATGTCATGAACCTTAGCACCCAATGTCTTCACTTTTTATGGCATAATGACATTTTTTTTACCAGAACTGCAATATGTGTCTTACATGACTCAACTTTGGAGGCGGGGGACATTGCCATGTTAGTGGCCAACACTTGTTTCTGTTATTTTGAGTAAAATCATTCTCTTCCAACAGAGGTTACTCTCTTCAGATTTCCGATACTAACCTCTGTTCTTTATCGCTTGAAATCGAGAGCAGAAATGGAGTGTCTTCATTGGTTGCAATTGAATCTAGCTGTGCAATCAGCGACGCCGTTGTAAAAGTGAAATTTGCCAATGACACGTCATGACAAACAAATTAACGTTAGATAAACGTTTTCTCGTTTCATGTGTTTTCATCGAGATATGGTATTTGATTTGGTGAAAACTATTGATCATAAACATACAAATAAAGAAGACCAAATCAAAGACAAATACAGAAAATAGTTCATTTATGTTATTTACATCAGACATATTCGAAGGACATATGCTAATGAGCAAAATCCTTTACAGTCAAATGCCTAGATCTTTGAAGTCACTCGGTCGATAGGGCCGCTGTTAGGTGAGTTGTCATTGGTTAAGAAGCAGGAATACAGTATGAGGTTCCCATTTCCCCCGCTAGGACATGTTGCTGAAGACCTCGATTTCAAGCTTCGCATCCTCGTGTTTTTCCTTCCTATCAGGATCCACAACCTTACCATATCCTCGGTATCATGGCTTATCCTTATACTATGTAAAACAAAGAAGGGTTTCCTGCATAGCAACTACAATGGACAGTTAGTTTTGAAATTTTCGACAACCTGGACAGTGATGGAGCAACTACCATCAATGTGTACAGTTTTAAATTTTGCTAATATCTCGGTTTCGATCAATATGTGAAAGCTGTAACTTTGATGCAAGTCCTAAATTATCACATTCGACATAAAATTACACAAAACATGGGCTTGATCCATGTAGATTTGCTGTATACATGTAAAAAGTCGCCTTTTCGCGGATTTTCTCCCTGACGACAATTGATTGGCTTCAAAATGTTAAAATTCTAAACTATATATTACATCTCATGTTCCTCAGATGTAGCAATTGTAAATTATAGCTATTCAAGAGTTGAAAAAAGTTGATATCGTTAACATCATTCAATTGAAAATGTTTAAAACTAACCAATTTCGGGACCCACCCGAGTTGAAAAACTACTGTCTGTCGAGAAAATGGTTGTTGACGACTGCCAACTTCCGGTTTAGCATGGACAGGGCCATCCTCGGTTACCCATGGTTTTATATATGCTTCGTTACTCTCCACCATATCACCCATGGGTAACTCTATCAGAAAAAATCTGTACTAATATTACCCGCCCTTGTCCGGTGTGACGAAGTCAGTAACCAAAGAAAATGCTCAAAAGGATAAGACGGAAATGATCAAGGGAGATAACCGGTGACGGATGGCTAACAAAATGACCTCGCGTGCTTTGCAACGAAGTGATATGAATTGCCATTGGTTCGCAGGTACAAGCTGCGTAGCAGTTTGATTGGCTCACGCCGTCCAAGGGCGGATAATTTGAGTACAGATTTTTCTGATAAAGTTTCCCATGGGTGATATAGTGGAGAGTAACGGAGCATATATAAAACCATGGGTAACCGAGGATGGGACAGGGCTTACGCCCTGTTATAATGCAAAATACAGAATTGTCATGTTTGAGCGGATTCGATCATGACGTTCCCAGCAAACAATTTTACGTTGTGACAACGTTGTCAGAAGGTGTCAGTAACGTTATTTTGCAACGTTGTTTGGACGTTATTTGTAGATTCCTTTTTAGTTATAACGTTATTTTGTAACGTTACAAAACCAACGTCCTGGCAACGTTAGTTTTGAAACGTTACAAAAACCAACGTCCTGGCAACGTCAGTTTTGTAACGTTATTTGGACGTTATTTGTAGATTCCTTTTTACGTAGTTATAACGTTATTTTGTAACGTTACAAAACCAACGTGCTGGCAACGTTAGTTTTGAAACGTTACAAAAACCAACGTCCTGGTAACGTCAGTTTTGTAACGTTATTTGGACGTTATTTGTAGATTCCTTTTTACGTAATTATAACGTTATCTTGTTATGTTACACAATCAACGTCCTGGCAACGTTAGTTTTGTAACGTTACAAAATCAACGTCCTGGCAACGTTAGTTTTGTAACGTTACAAAACCAACGTCCTGCCAACGTTAGTTTTGTAACATTATTTGGACGTTATTTTTTTACGTAATTCTAACGTTAGTTTTGTAACGTTACAAAATCAACGTTCTAGCAACGTTGTAAAACAACGTTCTCTCAACGTCGGAAACCAACATCCCAACAACGTTGGGAACCAACATTTCCTGAACGTTTGAAACCAACGTCCTCTCAACGTTGTAAACCAACGTCTCCTGAACGTTGTGAAACAACGTTCTCTCAACGTCGGAAACCAACATCCCAACAACGTTAGAAATCAACGTCCCCACAACATCGGAAACCAACGTCCCCTGAACGTTGGAACCCAACATCCACTCAACGTTGTTAACCAACGTCCCTTGAACGTTGTAAACCAACGTTTTCTCAATGTCGGAAACCAACATCCCCACAACGTCAGAAACCAACGTCCCCTGAACATCGGAAAACAATGTTTCTTTGGAACCGAACATGCCCTGAAAATAGAAAACCTACATCCCATTAATGTCAGAAACTAACTCCCCTGAACACAGGAAACCTTTAAACTTGTATGAAATGTTTGCTTGCTGAATTTTTGTTTTTGTAACATGTAACCTCATACATGTTTGTTTATCTACGATATTCAGTACATGTTTTGGTACTTATTCAACCATGTATTTTTCATTGACAATTGCCTCTTAGAATCCTACTTAAGGAATTGTTTAGTTAGCAATCTTGAACATTAGATTCTCTGAAGGATCAATTAAATGTCAGCGGTTTCTAATAGACAATTTGTAAATGAAAAACAAACCCAGTTAGGGCTATTTCACAAAAGTTTGATTTTCAAATTTCTTCAAACATTACATCAGTGATTAACGATCACCTAAGTGTGATTTGTAAAAAGAGGACCAAGGGCACTAGGATAATTTAACTTCAACTCATGCAAAAGAGACAAGACAAGTCAGAACCAAAAGTTTATTGCATCGCAGTGTAAATACATATTGTGCACATTAATTTTTCATTTTTAAGCTTGACATGTTAAGTCGCAATTTTGTTAACTGCATGCTTCTTTTCTCCACTAAACAAAGCAGCAGTAAGGGACTGGAAGGTTTACAGTTGAATCACCATTTGGATCTTCATAATACCTGAAATTAAAACAGAAATATAAATATTTCACCTATTAGCAATCAACCATTTGTGATGCGAATCTAAATCTAAAAAATAATTTGAAGTACTGACACAGGACAAAGGTGTAAAAATGCCCGTGACGTCAGATATCAAAGGGTATATCCATTGTGTTGTTGGGGGTCAAACATGCCAAACGTTATAAATAGTTTTATTTTATCGAGAAGTACCAACTGTTATCGAATATACCATTTTGATTGTACTCGACTTAGTATATTGACGATATGAAGGTAAAGGTATCGATTTCTGATCGAAAACTGGACAATGCACAGCGCGTGGCGCGCGCCAATGAGTCAAACGTAATTTTGGAATCTTTTTAAAACTAGACAAAATTGGGTTGATAATGTTCAATAGGTCATATAACTTCTGTGCATGTAAATAGGACGTGCACTTTCGGTTTCTGCAAATGCATATTAATGATGTTAATCAATTTTAATTGGAAACTAGTGAATATGATATGTTTGCCGATTGGGGATGAATATGCAATTTGTTTGTATTGTAAACAGCACATATGGCACATAATTGTGTTTTGGAACGTATTGAAGCCAAATAAAATGATGTTCCCTGCTCCAACTTTCAATCCAACCTTATTACCTTACCCGAATTTACCACTTACGCCAATCCAAAAGAAGAAAATCCAAAAAGGTTAATCTATTACAAATGTAGAAGAAATGAACTTGTTTCCGTATATGGGGTTCGTTTCATAGCCTCTTAGTTCAAATTATTTTACTTGTCTGACCTCTTCGTTCAAAATATTTCCATGGAAAACAGAACATAATAGTGCCATAAGCAGATTCACTTGACATGGCCTTGTAATATCAAATGGTCACATTCTGCATCATCTGTCTCATCTATTTCATCGTCTGTATACTCCGGATCTGCATATTCACGCCTAATATTGCTTAGTAATTCAGTAAATAGAGAATACTACACTAGGTCTCATTAGATACGAATTATACGAAACGAGTGTCCTTCCGATGGTATCTAATCGAGCGAAAGCGAGGTCAGATACCATAGGAAGGTCACGAGTTTCAGTGTAGGTGCACAATTGCTGCACATTTTCTGCATGGATTTTTCGATCTTTCTAATTCAAATGGTGTCATATCATGACAGAAAATGGTAAAAAAATAAGTGATATTTGTTCTCTTCTTCTATAGTTATTTCATAGTTATATAAAGCATACTTAAGGGGGTTCTTTACCATTGCTTCTGAGCATCCTCAGTTGTCAGATTAAGATAGACCTTGTAGTCACATGCACATGACAAAAATCATTGTATTATAATTGTGAAACATAGTATTTGTTTTATTATAAAGAGATATATTTTGTTATTGTACTCTGTAATCTAGGTTAAAAGGGTTTGTAACAATTGCCCACGTACATCTTCAATTGTCAGATTTTCGCTCTCAGAACTTAATAGCATTGGTCAATGTTTCATCAACAGTGTGTTGTAAGAAACATTGAAAACTAGAAATATGTGCATGTGATGCACTGTGATGTCCCCCGCTCCAACTTTCAATCCAACCTAGTCATATTACCCTTATTTTTCACTTATGCTAAGCACTAAGTTCAATACTGCATTGATAACGAGAAATAAAAAATTCAGAATAGCCAAAGTAGCAAAAGGCACCATTCTATCACTAGGTCTCTGCAAATACAAAGTTTGGTGAAACAATATTGAACGGTTTTGGAGATAGAGACCGGAAAAGGTCCCTACCCCCAATATGCACTAAGTTCAAATTGTTTCCATGGAAACCAGAATAAAAAAAATTCAGAATAACCAAAATAGCAAAAGGCACCACTCTACCACTAGGTCTAACCACATACCAAGTTTCGTGAAAAAATATTGAACGGTTTTTGAGATATGGCCCGGAAAAGAAAGCATTTCGGAATGACGGAATAACGAAATGACGGACGGAGGCGAAAACATTATGTCTCCCGAAAAAAATTTCGGGGGACATAATTAGTCGTTCTGCCTTTTTGGTTGTTGTAAGCGGCATTTGACGTCGGCGGCCATTTTACCGGACACATTTGTTATTATTGTTATAAGCGACAATGCTTAGTTGACGCTAAAAACATACGATTTCTGGTTCCCTTTTCTCGCTCGCATTATGATTTGTCGGGACTGTCAACGGTAAAATAAACTTTGATTTTGCTCCCAAAGGGTAAATAAACATGTATAAATGACATTTACTGTTTTCTGATGCTTTGTTATGTCTATTTGAGTGTAACTCCGGCCAGTGTTCAAAGCAAATAGGTCGGTGACCGCGACACTGGTGAATCAATGACAGGATACATCGGACAACGTCCATAAAAAATGTCCTTTGTCGGATGTCATAGTCATAATTTTCCTCTTTGATTGTATTTAATAATCTGTGAATGCCAGACTGACTGGTTAAAAAAAATTAAATCTGTAATGTTGATTCGACATCGTCCTAAAAAAAGCAGCAGACCTTGATTTTAAAATTTATTTCACAGTGATAAGTGCTTCTAACCGTGTGTCACATAACCAGTACAAATGATATTTCAGGATGCATTGTAGACATACATGTATTTATGTTATTTTATATATAATTATAGATTTTAGATTTGAACTCAAGGGAGTTGAATAATTTAAATTTATTATTCCAACTAGTCTTGAGCTGACAACACAGCTAGATGAGTGATTATATTTGTAAGACTTCTTCAGAATTGAGTTGAAATATATTGTCCTGTACTTTGCGTGTAAAGAAAAATATTTAATTGAGGGGAAAAAGTCAGAATTTAAACCAAACTCAAGGTAATTGGTCCACCAGATAATTGCTCAAAATTATTTTTTATGATACACTTCTACCATAAAAAACAACAACATATTTAGTCAATATGTTGGTGTATTTATTCTGTTCATTGCATCTATAGATACTAGTATATTTATTCTTACCCTGTCAGTATAAATTCAAATCACATTACATATGTAGATGATATTAAGATTTTAAATTGTTTTAAATATAGTTCCCAAAGTGTGTTTGAAGAATATTCTGCATGTAAGGAATTTGAAAAAGGGGCCAATATTTTTCACTTGCAAAAATTACTCTGCACAAAATTCATTTAATATATTGAAAATGTAATGATTTTATAAACATCCAAATAAATGAAAGTTGAATTTATAATTTCACAAAGTTAATTCTACTCTCATTCTGTAGTTTAAATCTCTTCAGAAAATCATAGCTGTTACATTCAGGAGTCATACATGTAATTAATGACTGAAAAATATACAATTAATTGTCAATTTTGCTAATCAAAGGTTGGAGTTATATATAATTAATGAATACCCGGTATTAATTTACACAAAAATAAAACTTCCACTAACCATCACCACACATACAGAATAAATATCTTTTTCAGGTTATGAATCAGATTTTGAAAGGAATGGTTCGAGCTTGTTATTTACATATTGAACTGGGCTATTTTGAGTCTTAATTAAATATTACAGCTTCTTCTCATGTTAAATTTGAAGTGAATTCAATGTTTAATTGTCATATCTCAATTTCAGCTCATTTTTAAAATGGACAATAATTAATTAAGGTAGAATTCTGATGACATGTCAGTAGAATTTATATTTGGGAATGAACTATGAATGTGTCAAATCATTTGTGAAAACAGTCTCTTTCAATGTGATTAAAAGGAGGTTTTTTTAAAACTACACATAACATTTGACAACTAAATTAACAAAATAAGTTCACAGTAGTTTGAGTATTCCTTAATATTGTGACAAAAAGATTGAATCTATTAGGTAATTAATTTCATATAAAGTGAAAAAATCAGAGTAAAATCAACATCAATGTCTAAAACTAATTCCCTGATGATTAATAAAATATTTCCATCATGAGGCCAGACAAAATTAATTACTTTGTTTACAGATTTCTTAATTTGGACAAAATGTCTATAGGCAATAGGCAAAATAAGCAACTTTGCTCCAGTGCAGAGAAACATTTTCAGGTAAGCACAACAGGTTCAGTTTTTTTCAGGGACAAGATCGGACAATTGTTTTAAATGGGGGGGGGGGGGGGGAACTTGGGATTGTGGAGGGATTGTTAGTAGCATTTCTTTTCCAAATTTTTCAAAATCAAGTAAATAATTTTTTTTGTGCCTGATGATTTTAAAAAATACAACAACCCTTTCTTTATGAAATTATGTCAACTTTTGTGTTATGGAAAATCTAATTGTTGTAGGGACCGGTACATAAAACAACCTGTGTTGATGAACTTTGATCAATTCATTAAACATACACGTTTTCTTTTTTTTTCTAGGTATAAATTATTGAAACAGTAATCAAACACCTTCTGTAGTTTGATAAATATTTACCCAAATCAACATATAGTATTTTCGATAAGTTTGGATAGTTGTAAACATATGTTCAGGATGTGTGAAATGACTTCAACATACTTTTGTGTGTGTTAAAACAATATATTGAAAAACAATTTTTTTATGCACTTTAATCCATTTTTCTACACTTTTATTTATTAACACATTTATTGTAAATGTTTCACTTAATTTACAGAGTTTGTTAACTTTTAAAATATAACCAATATCATTTTTTGGTTTAGATCAGCTGTGACATTGTCATTGTACTGTTTGGGGGTGAACTGTGCACGTGAAGTGATAAAAAAATAAACTGGAACTAAAATATGTTATGATTTAATTAAATACAAAGGTCAAGTAACACCTTGAAGAGAGATTTATTAATTATTTGACGTACATTCAAGACGTTATTGGCATTCATGTAACCTAGAAGTGCCTGCCTCCCAGCCAGTTCAATGCTGTCACTGCTGAGAAATGTCCGGTCAAAAGGGAGGTAACTCTAACTCGACCTTATCGGCAGAAGGTCTATTGCCTTTGGAATACTAATAAAGAAAGGTAATGGCATTATGGTTGTGTGAAATAGTTTATGTTTTATGGTAAAACAAAATTCTGCTCTTCAACCTTATATAACTTAATAATGTAAAGATTAATTTTCCACCGAAGAGTTACCTCCCTTTGCCAATACTTTTCATAAAAATTCATATTCAGCATTAAATTACTCATAACGTAGGTCCGTGACATATATTTTTTATCTTCTGTTATTCTTCAGTGGCGAGTTTTCCACAAGTTATATCATGTTTGAATTATTTTTCATTTATTTTTATTCTTGAACAGGACTTTTGAAGTTATTTCTACAGAATCCATTGTTGACATTATAGTTTATCATATATAGGTTAATGAATAAAAAACCATACAAATTTTAGAAATCACTGTTCTATTCCAATAACATTCCATTCATGAAAGAAAACAACAATATAGCTCTGAATGAGTGTCATTATTTTTAAAAAGTGACTTAAACAAAATAAAACAAGTTTGCCAATTCTTTTTAGACATTACCACCAAAAAAAACCATCATTTTGCACCAAAAAAAGTTCCGTAACATGCACTTTTTCTTTTTGAATCTCGAATAATACATATTCCGCTTGCATCATGCCAATTTACAGCAATTTTTCATGTATTTTGATTATTGTTGGGAACCTCTTTAAGGGGAAACGGTCGTGCATATATTATAAGAGTTATATTGCAAGTTAAAATTGCCAATTTCTCAAGGTTTAACAAAATAAATTATTATTCAAGTTAGCCTTGATACATATGCTTTTGGTTTAAATTTGTTGTTGAAATATATTTTTTATCAAACAGTGATATATTCCCCAAGCAAATCTAAATCTTGTGATTATTTGACATATATATTAATGAGAACAGGAAGATTTTCTGGATAACAACTTCTTTAATGTGAAAAAAAACACGACGTTTCGGAGTACATCCGCCCCCCCCCCCCCCTACAGAAATGGATATAGCATACGTTCTTCCATGTATGTAGTAAAATATTAACATTTTCTCGAGATTTTTAAATTGGTAAGGAACCTAAACCTCCTTTTAAGTGTGAGAATTTGGATGACTTTATAGTTCTCAACCTGATAAACATAAGCGCACAATTGTTGAGAAATAGAAACAATGAGAACTGAAGCCATTCATCGGCGCTGCGAGTGGGGAAACTTTGCTACAGCATAACAGCAAATGTTGAAGCAGCTGTTCACAATCTGAGTCATGACAACTGTTACCAGTACTCAGTTTTGAGTCACTCGCTAAAACGTCTGTACGCAACATTTCAGCGTTCTAGAGCTTTAGAGAAGAAGTTGAAAATAGCTTTTAGGCCATTGACCCCTGTGACCTACATTTTGGGTCAAAGGGTCACCATATCTGCAATTTAGAATCCGCATTTATCAATGATTCAGTACACAACATTTCAGTTTTCTAGAGCTTGTACTGTTTGTACTGAAGAAGAAGACAAACATAGTTTTAGGTCAAGACCCTTGTGGCCCATGTTTTGGGTAACGGTCACCAAATCTAAAATTTAGAATATTGGCAAATTTTGTTTGACCATCAATTCTTTGTTTTCAAGTCTCGACTTCTCTTTCTCAACAACCATTTCTCAAAGCACATGTTAGAAGAACTCACATCAAAAATGATTTCAGCTCTCTAGAGCCTAGAGAACCAAATGAACAAACTTTAGTCTTCATGTAACAATGATATTATCCTGAAATGTTAGCTTCCTATATCTTTTTGTTTTGGAGTAGTCGTTAAAAGGTTTCAGGCAAAATCAGAGCTGCCTACCCTCCTTTCAAGTTAAGTGTAGACATATAGCTATTTTGGAGTATTTTGTAATTTTAAGGTGTACAATTCGATGAAGTTAGCATGGTACTATTAGTTCCAAGATATCATACTCTGGTTTGACAACAATAATCATTGTCTGACTTTGTTTACTTGGGTTATCTCTTTACATAAATTTCCAGAGAAGAGGTGTACAATTTGCAACATTGGTTTAAAATCATATTCTAAGACTGTCAAGTGTACAAAATACACCAAAAGTGTACAAGTAGGCAGCCCTGCAAAATGCTTGCCACGCCCATATGAGGGTTTCAGGACAAAATTAATAAATTTGTCTTTAACATATATAAATTATAAACCTGTTAATCAGAAAATGTCTGTTTCTTATAGCTACAGCTTTCAGCGAACTGGTCGTTTAAAGGTTTTAGTGAACATGCCTGCCCGCCCATATTTAAGGGGACGTCAAGACCAAATAGACAAACTTTGATCCACAAACTGGTAGTTACCTCTCCACAAAACTTCAGCTTTGGGGGTGCAGTGGTTCTGGTGGACAAGTCGAAAATATGAAAGGTTTGCGGACGATGACCCATGATGTATGTCTATCTTGCCCGATGAGCTAAACATCCTTAGTAGATTGTATCATCTAAATGACTAATATGTAAATTAGAAAATGCAATATGTGGAATTAAATAAATACATATGACTCAATTTATTTTTAAATTGACAATATACTGTTCCAAACATTTGTGTGCTCACTAAATGTCACCCATTAAACTGTCGGTGTAAATCTTACATTTTCTGTCCCGTGTCCACTTGCTTCAAAGATGTTTTCTTGAAACTTGGGCCAAACAAGCGATAGCCTCATGATATTTGTTGACGCCATCCATCAACAGTGTGTCCATAATGCCTGTGGTTGTATTTGAATCAAGTCTTTAAAAGTCTGCTTGCAACTGAAATATAAATTGAAGTTGTTGCAAATCTGATTGTATGATTGGAAACAAATCACCTTAGTGTTAATGTGTCTTGTAAATAAAAGAAATCAATTGAAAATATTCTAGAAATTGGCACTGTAGAAATATAAAGGTTTTAGGTCATGATCCCCGACACCCACATTTGGGGTCACATCGTCCGACTCACGCAATCTACAATTTTGAATCCCAATTGGCCAAAGAATTTCAGCTTTCTAGAGCTTTTTTTGTACTGGAGAAGAAAATGAAAATAGGTTTTTAGGTCATGATCCCTATATATATATATATATATATATATATATATATATATATATATATATATATATATATATATATATATATATATATATATTTTGCAGATGGTTTTGATGAATATTACTCAAAAATGATATAAAGTGTAATCTGTTTGCCAAAACAAATGATTTATTTATTATGAGTTATTTTACATATTATACAATTATGTTTGTACAGGCATGTATCTAGCATATAACATCAGCATGTATCTAGTCAATGTTACATGATAAAATTTGCCTCATGCTGTGACAAACAGTAGCCAAGAATCAAACTTAAATTACCCTCATTTGGTGAAGAGACCTGTAGTCTCAATGCTAGGCATTCATATGGAAATGTAGTCACGATCCCGCTTGCATCCATCAGATCCCTATAATTATCTGAAGTATACATTATAGACATAAATAGTTAAACAATATCCAACACTTGCCAGTATTTTAATTTATGCAACTTAATTAAAACTTATTGTTGAACATATTTCTAAGATAAGATATTGAACTTACTTGATCACTATCACTGAAATCCTAGAATAAGCATCAAAAGGAGGAATTAATTTGTTACTTAATGAACTTTATAATATACTACATTGGATATGTTCTCTATTCGCCTACAGTCATGCCATTGTAACTGGTCTGTTGATTACCCATTATGCGTAGTCTTAAGATAAACTAGCATCACTCCTATGATGTCAACGTTGATTATATCTAGAAGAAACAAAACAATAGAGGTCGGGTTTCATTTTGATGAATTAATTAACATTGTTTTTGTAACTTTTAATTCCTGAAATTCCTGACATTACGGCAAATACTCTTCACATATCCATTACACATCTGTTAATCATGTAACATTCATATCATGCTATGTCAGAGGTGTTAATGTTGCAAGTTGTTCTCACAGCCAAAATATGAAATATGTACAGTATTACAGTACAGTATGTGTATCCTGAAAATAGTTTTTAATATATTATAATTATTTATTGTTTTAAATATATGTTTTCTTTTCTTTTCTTCTTTGATAAATCCATATCTGGTTCATGACCAACCAAACTGACTGAAGAGAGAAAGCTTAACAAACATAAACAACTTTTTATTTTGTTGCAAACAAATGTCTGATTAAACATATAAAAGTGGCGACTCCGATAGGTTAAAGCCCGCTTCAGTAAAAGTAAAAGTTTTTTTCACAGACGTCTGTACAATGTGTCCAAAAACTGCCTTACATCACGTCACGCTTTGCAAGATCCTTGTGTGTCTCTTAATTTCATCAACAGGGAGTTCATCCTGATTCTAGGTGACGACTCACGGTGTTCTGAGAAAAAACAAACATGGTTTCATACCAAAATACAATATTTTTTAGCCATTTACAGGTTAACACTCTCAGGCTCGGTGTACACCATTAACCATAACGTAAACATGTAACTTCATGAACCGTGGGCGCAGCCATCTTGGATTATACGACACCTAGCGGACATGGGAGACAACTAGGGTTTAAAATTCCAAATAATTTTGCTTTCAAAATAAGAAATAAATCGATAAAACTTTTATTACACTGAATATTCTTCACGACCTTCTTCATTTGTATAAAACATATATACGATGACAGGAATTGCTATTTTTATAAAATAAAATAAAATACTGACAAGGTCATGATCGGTCACGTTGTCCATGAAACCCGTCAAGCTAGCACTCACCCTGTTCACTTTATCTTTTGACTGTAGATCTACATATGACTACAACAGAACGACATTATGTAAATGTGATCTTGAAAATACAATCTGGTTGTGGAAATGATATTTATGTTGTTTACTATACCTGAAAGGGACAATCTACACTGAAATAGGTCCAGCTGTCATGTGTCACACACTCCGAAAGCAGCGTGGCTCCTGAAGTGTAATGTGTTACCCCCATCGGAAACTTTACCTTAGAGTTATCCCCCTTAGAGTGATTTTCGATTGTAGGCCTGCTAATCGCTAGGCATCTAAGAATGATAGTAACATGTATATTTTGGTAAATAAAGTGGTCAAATGAAATCCTGATAAATCAAATAAAATTATTTATTACTCACCCGTTGAAAATATAGAGGATATCTGTCTTTCCTTGACAAATACCATGTTTATCTGATTGAGTGAGGTAGAAAAGTAGATATTTCACGAGTGGCGCAGCCACGAGTGCAATATATTAACTTTTCTACCTCACGAGATGAGATAAACATGGTATTTGTCAAGGAAAAACAGATATTCTATTTATTATATCATTATTTCTGTGTTTTACGTTGAGGCCAACGTACAGCCTTCGCAAGCTGACAATATGACGTCATATCATTGTCCCGATGACGTCACGCGGGTGGTGATAAAGTTTATCGTCACTCAGTAGAGTGGTGATGAAAGGTTACCACCACTGTAGCTTGATAGAGGGTTTTAGTGGGGGGCCGTGCATATGTATTTTTCTTTTTTCATTTCAAATTGATGCAAAAGTTTTGTTTTCAGTGTTAAATTGAAGGTAAGGTTCTATGGGACAATTCTGGTTCGAGTGTCAAGCAGTCAGATTTTTAAAATTCAAAATGGCCGCCAAAATACAAAATGGCTGCCAACTGCCAGATTTGTTCTTATTATGCCTTATAATTGTTTTACTATTGAACGAAAAATAGTGATTTTGATTAATATTTGTTGATTTTATTAATGTATGATTCACAACTTACTAACTGATCACTCATTATCATCTTCCTCTATCATTTTATTGGTAGTAAGGCTGCTTAGCTGGAAATATCAGGTGAATTGTGCATTATTTTAAGTTTTTTAATATTCAAATTTACATATTAGCTTTTGATATGTTATTTTTCTGTTTACGTGCATGAAAAGGAAAAAATGGAAAGAAAAAAAAATCATGCATATTTCACCAAAAAAAACAATGACTGCTCCCTTCAAAATGGCTGCTAGCAGACGACAGGACAGTGAAATTGGCACTGGACAAAAAGGTATGTATCTGCTTCAATATAATGTAAAACATATGACATTGTTGTTTGAAACTTACAATACATTATATACATCATGTATGTATCACTTATTAACGAAATACTTAAACAAATATAACTAAATTTGTCCAATAAACATCAACAATTTTCCCAAAGGCATTCAAGGGAGATAATCAAATGTCATCTGCTCTCAGGGACCAGTCATTATTTCATTTTATATTTTGAGATTCATTCAAGAGGCTTTTACAAGCTTTCATTTATTAAAATACCCCTGTTTTACAGAGTAAGTGGGGTAAATAGATATTGGTCTGTCCGTCCGTGTGTCCGTCCGTCTGTTCGTCCGTCCGTCTGTTCGTCCGTCTGTCATGATATTTGTTTGAGCATATCTCCATATATATCTGACTTTCATACTTTGAGGTTACCATTTAAACATGACTTAAACAGTATATTTAAGGGAATGAATGGAGGATACATCTCCCAATTTAAACATGTTATCCAGAAAAAATCTTTGAAAATCTTTGTTACAGTTTATCAAGCAATATTCATATGTTAATCATGTTAGATTTGCCCTTTGCTCATTTAAAGCTTTTATTAAACTCTGTAGGAAGACGGGCTATTTGATCTGTGCTCGCTATTACTTGTTTTGTATGGAAAATATCCATTAGCATATCCACGTGTATTTCCAGATAATACCTTTTTATAGTATCCTAGGTTGTATAAAATTTTATTTGTGACGCTTCCTTGTTCACACAGCAGTAATTAAATATTGGCTTTTTCTTTGTGTCTTTTCAGGCTGTATCTGAAATGGCTGAGGCAAAGAAATGGCAACTGTGTATTTTGTGCCAAAAGCAAACCGAGGAAGTGCTTGTTTGTCCTCTTTCGAATCCAGTCACCAGTCGTAGAGAGGGAGCCTACAAGGACATCATCAGCCTTGCAAGTGACTTCAGAGCTCTTGGTGCTGCCCCCATCAAGAAATAGAACTTCCGGATGAAGAATCCATGCAAAAGAATCATGCATCATGGCATAAATCTTGTCGTCAGCTTTACAAGGCATCAGCACTTGACCAAGCCAAAAAACGTTGTAATGAAGGACTGCCTCCTGCAAGAAAACGATCTCGGCGGAGTCATTCAGCTGTGAATCGTAATCTTTGTATCTTCTGTGGTGATGAAAACAATGCAGCAAACCATTCATTTCAGAAAATAACACTAACCCAACAGATACATGACAAGGCAGTGGCTCTTGGGGAGGAGCGTATCGTTGCACTACTTGCTGAAGGCGATGTGGTTGCCATTGAAGCCAAGTACCATCGAAATTGTTATACAGGGTTCAATCGCCGTTACAATGCTATTTGAATCTCAGCATTGAATCTAGATTTGCACAGGCTATTGCAGATCATTCAAGAAAAAACGCTGATATAGTCTGTCCTTCAAGTTTGCATCATTGCATTTTCACAGTTGCAGCCCTGGATAACCTGGATCACAATCCCTCATCACGCACTGCAAGCTCATCCTGGCCCAGAAATCAGCCGTGTTGTTGAGGAGTTTACTGATGCAAATGATAACGATGATGATGAACTCCCTCATCACGAGGAAGGATATGCATCTCAGCAACGATTTCTACGCCATGCCAAAGATCTGATGGAGGTGTTGTTGAACAATGGGAATCCTTTTGAGTAGCACAGTGAAGACCTGGTGACATTAGACAACAAGGTGTGTGAGTCTGCAGCTTCTGCCAAATCTGTCCATAAAATCGAGTCTGTTGGAGAAGAGCAGTACAAGAACTTTAGACATAGTGTGCTTGATTCAAATGACAGATCTCTGACAGCACCGATCAAACGAAACAACTTGCTGTTGTTCCATGAGAAGAAAACACAAAAGAAGTAAGCAATTAAGCTTAAAATGCAGCATTTCAAACGTCACGCAGAGCTTTATGGGCAAGCTTTTCTTGTACTAGACAGCCGTGGGGGAGATTTGGAGGGATTTTTTAAACACGAATCTTCTCCATACCCGCCTGCATTGTCATCTGAAGGGTCCATCAACTCTAGTACCAAGTCTGATTTGTTGGTGTATATCATGGAAGCCACTACACATAGCCCCATATCTGTCAACGAGGAGATATTTGCACCAACTGTCTATGACTTCATCATTATTGATGGTGGAGTACTGATACACACACTTCCTGGTACAACTGTCTAGGCAAGACCTTTGATTCATATTTTGACAAGGTATTCTGCCCAAGAGTTCACCATGACTTGAAGCGATCGACAAGAGTAGATATTGTCTTCGACCAGTATCGATCACTGACAATCAAAGGAGGCACAAGGGAAAAACGAGGAACGGGTCTCAGACAAGGCATATCTGGTACAGCCAAAATCCCAGGAAATTGGCAGAATTTTCTGAAGAATGATGATAACAAGAAAGAACTGTTCTCATTCCTGTCATCAAAGATAACAGAAGAACATTTCCCAGATGACAAGGATGTCTACATCACTGTGATCAAGTCAACCATGTTGGAAACAGTCCACCGATGAATCAATGCAACCATGAGGAAGCTGACACGCGTGTCCTAGTACATCTCCTCCACGCTCTCCAATCTTCATCACTTGGGATGGTGCATACTGAGACACAGATGTTGTCGTAATCCTTCTGTGTAATTTCCATCTTATCAAGGCTCTGAATGCAGATGCAGAAATCTGGAACTCCTTCAAAGCGGGAAGGACAACCAAAATGATCTCCCTGAACGCTATTGCCACAAACCTGGGTATGACAACGTGCAAAGCCATGGGCCTTTTACATGCATTCACCGGATCAGACAGTACTTCTTCCTTCAAGTTCAAGGGTAAGCGATCCTGCTGTACGTTGATGAACAAAGTGCCATCCCTAATGGAGCAATATGCATCTATTGTGGACACTCCATTCCAAACATCGCCAATGTTGAAAGAAGTGGCAACAAACTTTGTCTGTAGGCTGTACACAAATGAATCAAACGAGGACAATGATGTTGACCATGTCCGGATGAGGTTGTTCTCACAGAAAACTAGGGATGTCGAGAGAATTCCCCCAACTAGTGATGCTTTGGACCAACATCTCAAAAGGAGTGTCTTCCAAGCGAGTATCTGGGCAACAGCTCAAATGTCCATGATGCCTGTCATAGACCCAACTAACCATGGCTGGAAGGAAAAGGACGGCAAGCTGCTTCCCATTTGGACAACGCTGTCCCTTGCCAAGGATGTTTTCCATCTCGATGTAAAGTGCACTTGCCCTAGTACATGCTCTCGGTGCAAGTGTGTGAAGGCAAAGTTGACGTGCACACGGCAGTGCAAGTGCACATGCAAGAAATAGCTGGACTAGAACAATTGCCAATACTGAAATAGGGGGCTTGGTTAGTTGTTAGTCATTTCGTTATTGAATGTATATTCTTCAAGGAGTTTTTCAAGCACGTTTGTAAGCATCATCTTGGCAATATGACTCAATTAAAGTGAAGATATGTTCCAATCATGTTTTTGTCATTCTTAAATATTTACTTATAGATGCAAACCTATGTAAAGAGTCCAAAATCACTATTCTAGGTTCAATAGCACAAGTTTATGAGGCGTAATCCAAAAAAAGCTGGATATCGGCAGCCATTTTGGATTTTGGCGGCCATTTTGAATTTTTTGTATCCGACTGCTTGACACTCGAACCAGAATTGTTTAATAGACCATTAGCTTCAAATTGGTACTAAAAACGAAACTTTTGCATCAATTTGAAATGACTGAGTGACTTGGCCCTCCACTATTTTATTTCACTGATAGAACCGAGTATCTTACTCAAAATTATGTAATAAATCGCGGTTGTATAAATCTACCGTGTTATAACACTTAGTGTAATAACATCGCGTGCTGCCGATTGACGTGACGTCATAATGGCAAAAATATGACGTCACAATGTCAGCGCCGCGGTCGCAATTGAATATGTCTCATTTACCGACGAGTTAGTGGAAATAAGTGGCATTTAAATCAGTGAGTAATAAATAAAATACTAAACTCGCTTCCGTAACGCGTTTAATAACATATTTATGAAACTCGTGAGATGGTATTTGTATTTAACTCGCTTTCGCTCGTTAAATACAAACTACTCACTCGTTTCATAAATATGCTATTAAACGGAACGCCGTTTAGTATTCTATATTTATAACATGACGAACAATGAAATACAGGGATTTATCAATGAAATAAACTGTCTATCAAGCTACAGTGAAAATAACTTATATTCTACTGTGACCAGTGACTGGCATACATGTAATTATTTATTACTCGCCCGTTGAAGATATCGCAGATTAATAAATCTACAATGTTATTACACATTGTGTAATCACATCGATTATATCGCGTGCTGCCGATTGACATATGACGTCATAATAGCATAAATATGACGTCACAATGTTAGCGCTGCTGTCGCAATGGTGTGTGTCCCATTTATCGACGATTTTGTAGATTTAAGTGAAATTTAAATCAATGAGTAATAAATAAAATACTTAACTCGGTCCCGTTTAATAACACATTGAGGAAACCCGTGAGATGGTATTTGCATTTAACTCGCTTTCTTTCACTCGTTAAATACAAACCACTCTTTTTTCATAAATATGTTATTAAACGGGATGTCGTTTATTATTCTCTCTATATATATTATATAATACGTCATAAAATGGTTTGATGTAACGAATTGGCTAATGACGTCAAATTGTTTATGTTGTGACCGGATGTTCTTAGCGGTCGCTCAACATAAAGGCGTAAATTACAAGGATAACATCATAAAATAAATAGAATATATGTCAATTCTTGACGCGATCTGATGCAACAAATATTGGGCTTTGTAACTGGGTCACTATTAGCTGACAGGATATTATAAAGTATTTTATAATAATTTTTTCAAGCGAATATTTTATTATTTTGGTGGGCCAGGCAAATGGCTTACATGAGCAATGTGCTAATATTTTTGGCTTTGAAAAATCATATCCTTGTTATTATCCGTTCGATTTTTACGTTTGATGGCTTGTTTTAAAGACAAATGTATTGGCTTTGCCGTGATATATAACATTGAATGATAATATGATGACAACATTCTGAAATATAATTTCAAACGGACATGGGGTGTTGACCCCGTTACATCCCTTTACTTTTTTATAGTATATGGGGCTGGATCGTCGACTTCATATTCGTTGTAATCGCTAGTTTCGACAATACAAGCCCCTGTGCTTTCATACATCGCAACCAATTTGTATGTGTAGACCCCCACTCCTTTTCTTGGTGTGCATCTCTTGCAGTCGGCAAAAATTACCTTGGTACAATGAACAAAAACTTTTATGATAGCAGCAAACATTTAATTTGGGCTAATGTAGGCGCTTCGCCACCACACTTAGAACTCAACCTACTTTCTCAGCCAATCAGACTGTCGTATTTTCCTGACAAAATAGACTCTTAATGATTAAGAACACAACGCTAAAACGCTCTTCATGACACGCCCTCTCTGTGCCTGATTGGTCAAAAACAAATCATAACACTGTTTTACAACTTTTTATTGACATGTGCCCCACGTGACTCTAAGTAAACACGGCCTCGACACTACGCTACACAGGCGGTATAAAGAGATACTGGCAAATGAGTTTCGAAATATTTTGCATGCAGCATGCATTTGTTAGTTAGAGTTGTTTTTAAAGTCGTTTTACAAACAAAAACGTTCAATCTTTTAACGAACTAGAGCCAAAAAAGCCGACTTTAATTTTATTATAAAATTATGAATTAATTATATTCTGTTTTTTCCCCTGTAATCTAAACACAAAGCACTAATAACTAAATAGATATTTACTTCCATCTGCATTAGATTATGAAACAACAATGTTAATTTAATGAATCGCACATTCCACAATTTGATTTAGAGTCTAGACAATGGTCTCTACATGGTTATAAATAACCTATTTCAGGATCCAATGAACAGAGGAAAATGAGCTCACCTCAAAGACAGACGGAAGATTATCTCTAGTTTTACCACAACAAATGTTACGATCAAATACGTTTTTCGAAAAGTGAGAGTTCATAAAAACACGTCAATACAGCTTGGCGTCATATATGAAACGATTACGTAGGAACTCACGGGAACAGTGACGTCATTGAACCTGTCAATCAAAAGTAGGTGGAGTTCTAAGTCAGTTAGAACCTATGAAGAGAAATCTTCGTGATTAAGAAGGGGCTCGCTCGCTACGCTCGCTCCGCCCCTTCTTAATCACGAAGATTTCTCTTCATAGGTTCTAACTATTACATAGATTTGATCAAGCTTTACACATACATCTTTTTCGAATGTCAGTCACGTGATTAACAATATCATATGGATAGGAACTGATCGCGCAACCAGGACCTGTGCCACTGTAGCGCAGCGTAACTGGCCCAGGGAACCAGGTTGGTGATCGCGGGACGTGAATGTTTTTTTAAACCAGCCGTGTTTTCCAAAATTATCGAGGATGAGCAAGATTCAACAAAGTTGCATATGCATGTAAAATTATAAGACCTACGACATTATAGGGTCAACCACCATATACCCCTGTTCGACCGCATATATCCCAATTTAATCACAAAGTAGGCCTAGTAAGTGTGGATAAAGGAAAACAACTTACCTTTCCTGTAATGTCTGTTTTTATCCTGATTAAGTAGCTCCTTCTTCTCAGGACAGAATGGAATTTGGCTCAAGCAAATTTTACTTGCCCTTTATTACCATATTTAATTATAACATCGATAAAAGTTGCATTTTGTTTGTATCTAGTGATTTCAGTTTTGAGATTTTCTGTAAATTCAGCCTTTCAATGAAAATCAACTCTCAGATGTTTGCAAGCCGTGACTTTGTAAACTTTAAAAACCCAAAATGCGTGAACAATGTATCTTTCTGTTTAAAACATAGTTGTCGTTTTCTGATTTCATCTTGCTGCCCATTTCTTCAGTATGACGTTGCAACAATGTTGAACTAATTTGTAAATATCTCTCACTCAGATCAGCCATGTGCATGTTCATATGTTACATAAAACTTGGCTTCAGTTGAATATAGAATATTATAATGCCTGAACACCTTCCCATTTTATTCTTACATTTTCGTTATTTTTACAAACGATTGTTTAAACGTGTTTGTTTTATTTTCATTATATCATCTCGAGATGAATAGTTATATAGTATAGACGCCTTCTTTCTGGAAGTCTAAGATGGCTAGAATATATAACTCACGACATAGCCTAGACTACAATTAAGTCTCTGAAATGATATATAGGCTCTTACGGAGAGATGGACGATGAAATGAACTATTTTAGAATTCGCTTATTTTTTCAGATACTACTTTATCACATACATGTATGCGGATACAAAGCAAGTTTAAATTTTGAAAGTTAATGACACTGTTAAATGTAATAAAATAAGATTAATCAGTTTTTAAATAAAAACGGCATTTTATCATCGTTTTTCGCATATTCAACAGGATTTTTCACTGACACTCATATTTTAGATATTGCTAAAACGTTAACATGGTGTGCGCAGTTGAATAAGCAAACGAATTCAGAAATAATAATAGGGGGTCACAGAACGTTTTTATCACTTAAACCTCATTTTTTAAATCACCTACATAAACGTAAAAATCTTACGTCACGGCAGTTTTGATAAATTCAAATGTAACTTTGACGGCCTATTGTGTAATTATTATTGAATATACTATCAATATACGAGTGCTTAATGGAACAACAACTACCAGTTTATTATACAAGGCGATTTATATTCATCACTTACTGGAGATATGTACGTAATTGAAATAACACACATGGTCACATATATACCGCGAATATAGGTGATGGCAACGACATGCGGCATGTCGTAAAGTTGCCGTTAAAAAGGCGTACCAGCAATTTTAAGCGCTTTCCGTTAGTTAATTGACATATCTATGCTTAAACAAATGTAATGCATATATTTTAAGATTCATTTACAACAATAGATTGTTTCGCAAAATGTTACCGTAAGTGAATTCAATTTCTTCGTCCCATCTCTAGACATAAGCTACCAAGAGCGATAATAATGTACCAACAGTGCACAGTGCCTTTATATAAAATAACTTGTAGTTTGTTTTTTGGTCGCAATTGCTAAGTTACCTGTATATAATAGTAACACAATTTTGACACGGTAAAGAGATCTTGAACAATGTTCGTGATTCGTAGCTGTGTGCTGTGAACATAGAACCGGTATATAAGCGCTCCAATATGTTGATTTGAATTGATTCCTTTTTACTCCTTTGTTTGTAGCATAGAACATTAGAATTATCAATCACACCTCGATACATGATCAATTATAAGAAAAAAAGGTGCTTTTGTTAAATGTCCGGGATTCATTGTTATTCAACACTCGCAAATTTGGTTTATTACTCAACCGTGGTGAGATCACTCATTAGATAACAGTGAGTTGGTAACATACATGTGTGATACCACCGCGTGCTGCCGTAACGTCATAATCGGCGCGTGACGTCATAGTCGTTTTATGTTGACGTCAAAATGTTAGCCGCGCGACTGCAATAGCGGGTGACCTATTTGCAAGTAAGCGTCACTAAAAACGATTTTCTTGCAATTCAGTGCTATTTACATCATTGACTAATAAATAAAATACTAAACTCAGTCCCGTTTGATAACATGTTTATGAAACTCGTGAATGGCCGTCGGATTTAAACTAAATTTGCGGGTGTTGAATAGCAATGAATCCCGGAAATTTTACAAACGCGACTATTTATCTTATAAATGCCAAACCATTCACTAGTTTCATAAACATGTTATCAAACGGGACATCGTTTAGTTTTTTATATTAAACGTTAAAACCGACGGCGGTAGCCGGACGTTTTAAACGCTGAAATTTGCGGGTGTTCAATAACAATGGATCTCGGAAATTTTACAAACGCAACTCTTAATCGATATTGTAACATGACCGATAGTTATCAGGCGTTTTGAAGCGAACTCTCGTTTTGTGTAGGCCTACCTAACTCTGAGTGGAGAAGACTTTGCGACTCTTTCATTTTGTAAGAGATGTGGTCAGGTCAAAACAAGCAATGGTCACTTAAAATAATCACGTATCCTTTTAGATGGCGATAAACATTTATCGACGTTATTAAAAAATACCTAAGAACAAACATCTAAACCATTGTGACAATGACGCTAGCATTGTGACGTCAAAACGGTTGATCACTATGGCGTCATGCAATGGCAACGGTATTCTGTGAAAAAAGCCGCATAAAAGATGGCGCCAAACTTAGACAAATTTAACTAGTTGAAAACATTTTAGTTACTTGAAAAAAAAAAGTTACTTCATATTGAGAGTTATTTTATTACCAATACGGTATTATATACACATGTTAGACAAATGACAATGACACATGTCAAACTTGAGTAAGGCCCACACATATCATAGAAATAGAAAAGTTAAATCTTGAGTCGAACTGAATCCAGAAAACATGATGTAGCAGTTCGCGGTGATTCGCCGCAAGTACTTTGAGGGTATTCATTGCCATTCAACATAAGGAAATCAATCAATCATTATCAAGGATACACTGAAGTCATGTTACAATAACCTCAGAATGTGAACATAGCTGAAAAAGCCATGACGTCTCAGAGTTGATGACGTAATAGGCCTAAGTCTTTCACGACATGATGTCGATGATGTCACACTGCTGTGGCATCACTTAGGTAAATACTGAATAGACCTAATAGACAATAACTAACGAGAAACGGGGAATGACAAATCGTGGGCTTTGAGCAGAAAGTACCAAGTTTTCACTTTCATTTTCCCTTTTTTTTTTAGAAATTATTGATTGCTTCAATAATCTTCATGTTGTGTTAAAATGTTGAGACTCTATCTTCAGTAATCACTAAAATATTTAATTATGTAAAAAGGTACCGAGTGAATAACTCAGAAATATATTGTGCAGAAAGGAACCAAGTGTCACTTTGTACCTTACAGCACTGTGATTCACAATCATTGAAACATTTGGGAAATGTGAGTGCAGAAAGACCTTTCTGCCCCAAAGTGATTGAACAAAACGGCGGTACCATCTGCAATAATTAGCAAATTATAAATTATGGCTGCCAGAGACAATAAGGCATACTATACTTCAAAGCCGCCTTCATTTACAATCCTTGAAGTGATATATCAACATTATCAATGCCAGAGATATGAATATTATATAGAAACTAAAAATGCGATTTTCTCAAAACCCTCGAAATTATCTTGGGGAGTGAATTACACATTTGATATAACGAGCGAAAGATAATCTCTCATTCCCCGTCACGAGTTGGTTATTGTTTATATTACCCATATAAAAAAATAAAATAAAAACGCGAATATTAAAAGCCAACAGTTTCCCTAAAAGGACCCGAGAAAGAGGCGAATCTCCATATCCATATGTTAGTGACGTGGATTCACTACTTGCGTACCTATCCTTGTTTACCACGCGCGATTAAAATGTCCCCTGCGAAAATGTATTTCACAATAAAACATAGATGTGGTTTTATCTGAAAGTGTTGTATTTCTGCCCAATACTATCAATCCATGATTATACGATATAAGTTATTACAAATTCCATATCAAGAGATTTGGGAAGCCCAAAAGCAAGTCGGCGCAAACCGAAAACCTCTATGACGTTACAATCAACACTGTGACATCATAACCACTCACACCTATCACGTCATTGCTTTCGAACGATAGCCGTCGCTCTTGAAGCTTCCGTGGTTATATATAGTAAATTAGTAATCGCTAGTTTTACAATTTTATAACAATTTAATTGTTTCGTCCGACATTTGATGCGTAGGCACATGTAAGAACATTCTAATTTAAACTACGAGAAACAAATAAACCATGTATAAATGCAGTAGATGGATTCTACATTTAACAGTCGGGACAATTCAGAAGATGAATGAAATAGTTCCGGCAACCAATGGGGAAATTATTTATTTTGTAACAACCAATCACAAGTAGAAAACGGTGTAACTCCCATGTGACTCACAGGAACAATACTAACACTAATTTGCATTTTTGGCTCAGGGAATGAGGGTATTGTAGTAGGATATCAAAAAATTAGAAATAATTGTATCTTTTTAGCTAGGTTTGTCGTCCGGATACCGGATATCGTTCATATCCTTGGCCAACCGATCCAAGTGTCTCTATTATTAGTGTTATTATATATAAGTGAGTAACTGTTTAAGGGCATCTCGTGTTTCATGCTCCCTGCTATGTTTTATTCAACGATAAAGCACGCCAACTCGTCTTCTATTTCTTAAATAAAAATACCCTTATGTTTATGCGCGTATTTCGTTCATTGCTATAAAGTGAAAATATATCAAATACAAAGATATATTGTAGGATTCTTATGAACATAAATGATAAATATATTATCTAAAATTAGTGCACGTCATTGTCGAAATTCTGATGAAAAGAATTACAAATGCATTCATTCAAGACAATAAACTGATGTCAAACCTTTCCGACTTAGAGACTTCATTATACAATGCCCGGTGATGCCGACAGTCTTTTATATAGATTTATATTATTTACATTAAACAGTTTTGTCACATACAGTTTTAAGTTGTTCATAAGTGTACTATCATGGCTGGACAGTTTAGTTGAATGAACGTGTTGGATACTTGTGATAATAAAGTGGAACAATTATCCCTTAAAAGTGTGTTTAATATATCTATAAGTTCAATTCAATTTGGTATGCATGTATTCATCTTCAAGATCACCCCCACAAAATGGGCAATTAGCCTCAATGATTGTACTCGAACTAGAGCGTCGATGTGATAATATTTTAGTTTGGAAGAAGTACATCTGTATTGGAAAGGAAGCGACGCAGTTTGGCTGACTTTCTTTGATTTATAAATGGCTCCATCCGAAGGGTCGTCTAAAAGGTACAGTAAGATGGTAAAGTAGAAGATGCATGCAATGGGCGGACCATGCAGTCTCGCATCCACACATCTTTCGCACTCGATTTAAATATACTAAACACTTGTTCACATCACCAACATCTTGAGATTGCCAAACATATATGAAAATAGTACAAATCGGACACATATACGTTGCCCTTGGTAATCGAAATATCGTTGCATATGAAAAACGATGTTTTACCGACCGATTTTCTAACGTTCTAATAATATTTGCTTCAAGAGATAGCTTATACAAAGAAACTGGTTGGTTGCCTTTAAAAATTAGACGTGGAAATAAGAAACTTTTTACTTTTTACAAAATTATTAATATACAAGCTCCAGATTATCTGATTAATTTACTTCCACCAGCCACTGAAACTATTTCTCATTACAACTTGCGTAACAAATCAAATTTATCTATTCCAAAATTTCGAACTGCAGTCCTTCAAAAGTCTTTTATTTATGACTGTGCTTATCTGTGGAATAATCTTTCCTCGAAAATAAGATGTTCAAATTCATTATCGTCATTTAAAGCAAAATTATCTGAAAAAGAATGTAAAATCCCAAAATATTTTCTATTCGGCGATAGGAAGATGAACATTATACACAGTAAGTTAAGAAGTTCTTGTAGTTCCCTAAATTTATCTGAAAGTAAATCTTGCAATTATGGTGCTTTAGTTGAAGATGTTTATCATTTCTTCTTGAGATGTCCAAGACATGCTGATCTTCGTTTAGAATTAAAGCAAAGATTTTATAATTTAAAGGCAGAATTTGATATTAATACAATCCTGTATGGAAACCCAAATCTTCCACAAACAGTCAATGAAAACATATTTCACCATGTTCATAAATTCATTGGAAAGAGTCAACGGTTCAAATAATACATTAATACTAATGTACGTATTTACCATATTCAAAGTGCAATTTGTCATAAGAATAACATTTCCAATTGTGTGTTGCCTTAATAATGTATATTACATGTTTACCCACTTCGTCACTTGTAGATTTCTTACTTTCTTGTTATGTATTCTAGCCTTGTAAAATAATTGTTGATTACCTGGAGAGGGCTTCTATAAGTTTCACAACTTGTGCCCAATTCATTTCAAATGAATAAAATATGTTTTCAATCAATCAAATGTTTAACCAATATTTTATAACACGTTGGTATACGTTAACTTTAATCGACCGTTAATTCACTAACACTATAATTACTGCGCATTAGACATTAAAAAATCGGTTTATTTTAAGAACATATTTACAAAACGTAATGTGAACTATTTCTATTTGTTTTATTTATAAATAAAAAACACCCGTACCATTTTCGTTCCAATCGAAAATTCCGAAAATAAGTCACTGTATTTACTGGTAAATTCTGGAAACAACTGAACATATTAAGAACGGGCGCTAAAGGTTTATTTCATTGTTTTGCCAGAGTATCTTGGCATGCTTTTGAAAAACAATATTTCTGCAGGAAAAGAATATATACCCAAATATTTAAAATAAGTAACTAATTCAATTCTCTCACCGTTTTTAAAAATTTAAAGGAAGAATTAAATCTAAGCACAAACCTCTATGGCAATCGCAATCTACCACAATAAGTCAATGAAAACATGTTTCACCATGTTGATGAATTCATTGGAAAGAGTCAGCGGTTCAATTAAAACATATTCATACATATAATGTACTTGTCATAGCAATGATATTTGTCATTGTATAATGCGTTAATGATTTATATGACATGTTTACCAACTAAAACTATGCCTTTCCTTCATTTGTAGAGTTTTAAATTCTCTTCTGCATGTGTTATGTATTTTAGCCTTGTCAATTGATTTGTCGATTATGTTGAGAGGGCTTCTATAAGTTTTATAACTTTTACCTAATTCGTTTCTTAAATGAATAAAATACGTTTCAATCAATCAATCGTCAGCAAACAAAGGGAAATATTATTCTTGATATATCATAATAAATATTCCAAGTGTATCTTTGGGCAATGGTATGAACTAACTCATTGATGTACATGATTATGCCAAAACTAACTTATTTATGTGTAAGTTTTACCCGGTAATGTGAAAATTTAAATACATAATAGAGAACTACGATTGTTAATATTTCATCATGTCCTTCCATTATTTCAGCTACAATCAGCTATAGACTATTAGTGTTCCTAAACCAGCACAATTATAAACTCAATATGCATGTAAATTTCCTAATCCTTAGTAATGATAATAATTAAGGTCGATTCAGAATAACCCATTAGATTACGTTAGAATGTACAAAGAGTAGGTAAATAATAATTGGTATAGTTGAAAGTATTTGAATGTATTTCTTTAGCTTGAAACAGGTGCATTTTTAAGACTTTCAATATATTTGTGAACGTAGTATATTTCGATAGCATACACGATGAAAGTAATATTTTCTCCAGTGTTTAAACTAAATCATATACCAACAATAATGTAAGCGCGACAGCATTCGTGTTTTTGTGATAGTTGAAAGTCCGTATTAAAAACCATTGATTAAGTTAGGCTTCATGAAATGCAGTAAGCACAATGTATGTATAGTGAGACAGTATTTAGTCAAAAGATAGGAAATGATTTGACTTGAGATGATTTGAGTTTTAATTAACGTCGCTTTCAAAAGCTTGGCACAGACAAGTCATGCATACATGTGATACAACGGGCATTTTAATAGTGTGTTGAGTTCATCCGGCCTTAGTTTCATGAATGCAATTAAAACATTATTTATCCATTAATTTAACGTTTGCAAAGCGATCTGTTTTAATCTTCAATGTGTTAACTCCAAACCGAAATTTAGCGAGGGTACCGTGTGTACGAGGCATAGGACATTGAAAGGTTCATCCATTGTGTTGTTGCGGTCACAAATTATTCCAAACGAATAAATGGTGTTATTGTATCGGGAAGCTATGACTGTTATCGAAAACTACTATTTTTACAATAGTCGACTTTGTACATTGACGATATGAAGGTAAAAGTAGTTTTATGGTGTTTTTTATTATTATCGGAAACCGCGCACTGCACCGCAATTGACGCGCGCCATGTCAATTAGTCAAATCTAATTTTGGAATCTTATTTCCCACAAATAAAAAGGCAAATATGAGTTAATAATGTTGAATAGATCATATTGTGCTTATTCATAAACGCTGCAATCATGTTGGTCCGATTTGCGTTAACGTGTTGTAGGAGTCAATGTGAAAAAAGTCAAAACACGTCTCTTGATACGATTACAGTGATTATTCTTGAAACGGGTCCTTTCCCCGCATCTTTATTCATTAAATGATGTAAAATGTAAAATTCTTGTCACTATAACGTCATGTCCATGCTGTATTGTTATTGTTACTGTTTAAATGTAAATTGGGAAAGTTAACGTGGTTTCAATTAGATTGATAAATTTGAAATGATAGGTTTGTTTAAAACAAACTTCAATAATGTTGCTGTCTCGCGATACAAAGGCATATTGTTGCTTGGTTATGACATTATAATAAATACATAAAATTAATGTGTACCTAATTACTTTCACAGTTAAATGCTTATGTGCAAACCTACGGGAAACGTCAACGTAATTGTCAAAGGGGCGATAATTTTGATATTTTAACGCGCTTCACTAAATAGGTTAACAATGAAACATCTCTGAAGATATCTCTGACTGCATATTTTAACGGTCATACAGCATCCAAAAAATTCAAATAAATATATTCGGATGTACTTTTGTCTGGATATATACATTGAAAATTAGACATTGACATTATAGTACAACATTCATTATTTGAATTCATGGTCATGTTTTCTTTTCAGTCAACATTTTATAAACCTGATTTAGTTTGAGCACAATCCGCTATTTATTCTTTTAAAATAATCTTAACAGTAGTTAATATTTATTTTATATTTATGTTCAGGGAATGAATTTTCATTTGCCAAAATATCGTTTTGTGTCACCTGATGTCACATTATGAATGGACAAATCAAGGGTTGCACATGATCTGTGTCGGAAAGCAAAAAGAGGATATAAAAGACATTGCGTGATTTTTGTCTAAAAGCTGCAAATAGTTATTTTTCATGATTTATTATTAATAAAATATTTTAAAAAAATACTTAGTTAATATATTTTTTAGCTTTGTTTAGGTGAAACGTACAGGTGAGCGTGTTGCCCGGTCCCTATTTGTAACATAAGCCTCCAATTAAAGTCTGTTTGATTTTATCGATTATTTAAACATAATATAATATCTAAACTGAATATGTAAACTTGTAAACACCGTGAGAGAAGAAATACAAGCCAGGCGTATAGGATATATGCCAGGAAAGAAATGAAACATCAGTAACGATAAGCATTCATTAGAATACATACATAAACATATGGTTAGGGCTAAATAAGAAAGGTTGACTTATCAACACGTGTGCTTTGTTCATAACTCTTAATCTAACGACTTTAATATAAAACGCTCTTATGACGTTGTGCTAAACTTAACTTAACCTAATATAACCAATGCACAACGTTGGATTGACGTTTGAATTTGTCATTGGAATACAACGTCCTTCTGACGTTGTAGGAAAGTCGGCTTTAAACCTGACCATTCACAACGTTTTCTTGACGTTGACTTTGTGTTTCAACGTTGTATTCACGTTAGAATACAACGTCCTCATGACGTTGTAAGAGCGTTGGTTTTTAACCCTGACCAATTCACTGCGTTGTAAATACGTTGTATTTTAACGTTGTATTTACATTGGAATTAGAGGTTATAATATAACGTTCTAATGACGTTGTAGGAACGTTGGATTTTAACTGAACCTTGCACAACGTTGTATTGGCGTTGTGCTTTAACGTTGTATTGACGTTAGAATACGACGTTAATATACAGTGTACTTATGACGTTGTTAGTACGTTGGTTTTAACCTGACCAATGTACAACGTTGTATTGACGTTGTGTTTCAACGTTGTAATGACGTTTGAATTGGACGTTAGTATACAACGTCCTAATTACGTTGTAAGAACGTTGGTTCTTAACCTAACAAATTCACAAGGTTGTATTGACGTTGTGTTTCAACGTTGTTTTGACGTTAGAATAAGACGTTAGAATACAACGTCCTACTGACGTTGTAGGAACGGTGGTTTTTAACCTAACCAATTTACAACGTTGTAATGACGTTGTGTTTTAACGTTATATCGACGGTACAATACAACGTTAGAATACAACGTCCATATGACGTTGTAGGAACGTTTGTTTTTTACCTAACCAAGTAACAACGTTCTATTAACGTTATTTTGGGACGTTGTCTGGACGTTACATGAAAACGTTGGCTCTCCAACGTTGTAGCAACGTCATAATAACGTTAGAATAAAACGTAACCAAACCATAACGTTGCTACAACGTGTTTCAACGTTGTCTGTTTGCTGGGTTTCTACCCTACCCTACACTATCAATATAAACCCCAGGTGTCATATTGTGTCATTTTGGAGGTTATTATTTTCTCAGGTAAACCTCCTTTCAAGTTCAAGGCCATAAAGAATATCCCTGGGCATTCTATAGAATATCACGTACCCTGAAAGTAGACTTCAACGTGAATTGTAAATTCTGGAATAACCTCATTTGATGTTTTAATTTTAATCACAGGAGAAATCGAAAATTATGATAAGTTAAAATTCCACACTTGACATGATGGGATTCGAATGCTCTTCGTAGTGGGTGAGACACACGAGCCTTTTGCGAAAGTCGAACAGTCTCTGGCTGCGTTTGTGCGATACTTTTTTTCAGTGTTCACCTTTCATGTCATTAGGAAATATATTTCATGATTTATAAACGATTTTGATAAATCTGTCGTCTTTTCCTTCGCTTTATATTCTTTACATAGACCACAATGAGTTGCTGATAAGGCTATGTGATCATGCTTCCTTAGTTGTGGCGTTGTAAAGGTAGGGCCTACATCCACTGTGTAGTTTGGGGTCACATATGCTAAATGTATAAATTGTGTTATGTTATCGTGAAGTAATGACTGTTGCCGAAAATTACCATTTTGATCTTAGTCGACTTAGTAGTGTGGCGCGCGTCAATGAGTCAAACGTAATTTTGGAACATTATTTATAACAGACGAACTGATAAATTTGGGTTGATCATGTTTAATAGGTCATATAACTACTGTGCATGTAAATGGGACGTGTAGTTTCGGTTTCTGCACATGCATAATGATGTTACTCTATTTTAATTGGAAACTAATAATCATGATCTATGTGGTGATTCGGGATGAATATGCAAGCCGAATGAATTTATGTGCACTGTAAACAGCACATATGGTGAGTCGGAACGTATTAAAGCCTAATAAAAGTTTATGAAACACAATGGATGTACCTTTAAACTATGCCCTCTTTGGTATTTCCCACATCATATAATGACATTCTGATAGCTATCAACTCATTTGTCCACTTAAATATATCATCAAGAAAATATACCTGGTGGAAAAAAAACCCAAGACAACAGGCCAGACTTGATTTTATTTTATCCTCACAGGATATATATGATATAACTTTAGATGCTGATATCCTCCCAGGGTATAAAAGTGATCACTCGGCAATATCTTTAACATTTTCTAACACTATCAACCAAGAAAGAGGTCGCGGATACTGGAAATTTAACACCTCTTTACTGCTTCATCCTGATTATAGCAATTTAGTCAAATCAATCTTGCAGGAAACAATAAAAGAATATTCTATAACAGAATTAACAGATAACAATGACTCTGACTATAATGATATTAAACTTAAAGTAGATGACTCCTTATTCTTAGAGACCTTTCTAATGAAGGTAAGAGGTAAATCTATATCTTTTTCATCTTTCCTAAAGAAACAAAATAACAATAAAATTGCTGATCTTGAAACCAAAATTAAAGAATGTGAAGACACAATAAGGCAAAACTTCCAAAACATTGATGAAGCCCTGCTTTCAGAACTATCAAAACATAAGATAGAACTTCAAGAAATTAAGGAAGAAGAAGTTAAAAGAATACAAATAAGAAATAGAATATTATGGTATGAAGAAGGTGAAAAACCTACTAAATATTTCTGTAACCTAGAAAACCGAAATTTTGCTAACAAAGCAATTAATAAGATTATCACGGACAATGATGAGGAAATTACAGATAGTTATTCAATCTTAAAGGAAGTTAGATCCTTTTATAAAAAAAACTTTACACATCAAATACAGAACTGGAAGAAGAGGTGGGCTTACAAAATGTTATGACTCCTACACTTAGTGATGACTTGAGAAACTCTTTGGAAAAAGATATTTCAGTTGAGGAAATTACTTCAGCTGTCAGAAACATGAAAAATAACAAAAGCCCAGGAATTGACGGCTTTCCAATTGACTTTTTAAATTTTTTTTGGAAAGATCTAAAAGTCTGGATTGTAAGATTTATCAAAGATGTTTCAGTAAAAAGAGAATTATCTTTGACTGTCAAAAGGGGAGTCATAACTTGTATTCCTAAACCTAATAAAGACAGATCTTTTTTGAAAAACTGGAGGCCTATTACCCTTTTGAATGCTCTTTATAAAATAATCAGCACTTGTATAACTAACCGCTTTAAGAAAACTCTAGATTCACTTATTCATGGAAACCAAACTGGTTTTATTCCAGGCAGAACTATTACTGAAACCACAAGACTTCTCTATGATATAATGTTTGAAACCAAAAGAAGAAATATTTCAGGATTGCTGATTTTAATTGATTTTGAAAAAGCTTTCGACACTGTCTCCAAGAAATTTATTGATTTAGTACTGGAAAAATTTGGTTTTGGCCCTATACTAAGAAGCTGGGTAAACCTCCTAACCTTTGACACAACTTCTTGTGTAATACAGAATGGCCATTTATCAGACTTTTTTACAAATGAAAGAGGTTGCAGACAAGGCGACCCCCTATCGCCTTACCTATTTCTCCTGGTTGCTGAAATCATGGGGTGTATGATAAGAGCAAATAAGGATATAAAAGGTATTAATATTGATGATAATGAATATAAACTTGGACAATATGCTGATGACACAGAACTTTTACTTGATGGATCTGAAGACAGTCTTTATGCGGCTATCAGTACATTGAATACTTTTTATAAGATGTCGGGTCTTAAGATACATATTGATAAGACTAAGGCAATATGGATAGGCTCTAAAGCAAACAGTGATGAGAAATTATGTAGTGACATAAAAATAGAATGGCACAGAGGTGAATTCGAGGTATTGGGTATCAAATTTACTCCCACACTATGTGATTTATGGGTGATTAACACCAAAAAAAGGCTTGAGGAAATAAACAGACTTTTGGCAAAATGGAGAAAAAGACACTTAACATTAATTGGAAGGATTACTGTCATCAAAACTTTAGCTGTTTCAAAACTAGTCCACATCTTCAGTACATTACCAAACCCTCCAGAATCTTTTATTTCTTCACTGGAAAAGATATTCTTCAAATTTATTTGGAATGGCAAAACAGATAAGATAAAAAGAGATACCATGAAAAGATTCAAACGAGAAGGGGGCCTTCAGATGATTGATATAAAAACATTCATTGAAGCTTTAAAAATATCCACTTTGAGACTACATTGTAAAAAAGATATTGCATGTAACCCATGTAATATATCATTCAATGATATTTTTAAATTTGGAGGCAACTCAGCTATACTCTTTCGAACCAAGAACCCATTTTGGCTAGATGTACTGAAGGCATGGTCTAAATATTGTAAAAAGATTGAAGTTGATACTGATAACATTGATGATATTCTAGCCCAGCCTTTATGGTTTAATCACAAACTTAAAAACACCCACCACTTTATAAACATTGGGCTGATAAAGGAATCTTATCAATTAAAGACATATGTGATAGCTCTGGTATTATGCCTTTTGAAACACTAAAACTTATATATGGTATTAGAGGTACAATGCTAGATTACAATTACCTTATACACATCTTGCCTATGCCCTGGAAACAAACAATCAGAGCCAATAGAAATATACCCATTAATAATATGAATATTACTATTTGCAACAAAAGCCTTACTTCATATTCAAAAGGATCGAGAATTTTTTATGATATACTAATTTCAAATAATAGTAAACTTAAGATATGTTTGAAATGGGAAGAGAAATTTGACTGTCACTTTGAATGGCACAAGGTTTTTGATATTTATAAATATAAAGATGTCAAACTCCTGGAGTTTCAATTTAAATTCTTACATAGAATCATATATTCCAAAAGGGAATTGTTAAAAATGAAATTGATAGATTCAGACACATGTAGTTTTTGTAAAGATATGCAAGAATCAATTTGTCATGTATACTGGGATTGTAATGTAACCAACAAATTTTGGAATGACCTTGAGAATTGGATAAATACTTACCTAAGCCAAAAATTCAAAATTACAAAATATCTAGTGTGGTTTGGTACTTTGCAAAACAAAATACTAAACCAATTAATTTTCTCTGCAAAGAGACATATTTATTTATGTAATATTAATACGTTTCAATCAATCAATCGTCAGCAAACAAAGGGAAATATTATTCTTGATATATCATAATAAATATTCCAAGTGTATCTTTGGGCAATGGTATGAACTAACTCATTGATGTACATGATTATGCCAAAACTAACTTATTTATGTGTAAGTTTTACCCGGTAATGTGAAAATTTAAATACATAATAGAGAACTACGATTGTTAATATTTCATCATGTCCTTCCATTATTTCAGCTACAATCAGCTATAGACTATTAGTGTTCCTAAACCAGCACAATTATAAACTCAATATGCATGTAAATTTCCTAATCCTTAGTAATGATAATAATTAAGGTCGATTCAGAATAACCCATTAGATTACGTTAGAATGTACAAAGAGTAGGTAAATAATAATTGGTATAGTTGAAAGTATTTGAATGTATTTCTTTAGCTTGAAACAGGTGCATTTTTAAGACTTTCAATATATTTGTGAACGTAGTATATTTCGATAGCATACACGATGAAAGTAATATTTTCTCCAGTGTTTAAACTAAATCATATACCAACAATAATGTAAGCGCGACAGCATTCGTGTTTTTGTGATAGTTGAAAGTCCGTATTAAAAACCATTGATTAAGTTAGGCTTCATGAAATGCAGTAAGCACAATGTATGTATAGTGAGACAGTATTTAGTCAAAAGATAGGAAATGATTTGACTTGAGATGATTTGAGTTTTAATTAACGTCGCTTTCAAAAGCTTGGCACAGACAAGTCATGCATACATGTGATACAACGGGCATTTTAATAGTGTGTTGAGTTCATCCGGCCTTAGTTTCATGAATGCAATTAAAACATTATTTATCCATTAATTTAACGTTTGCAAAGCGATCTGTTTTAATCTTCAATGTGTTAACTCCAAACCGAAATTTAGCGAGGGTACCGTGTGTACGAGGCATAGGACATTGAAAGGTTCATCCATTGTGTTGTTGCGGTCACAAATTATTCCAAACGAATAAATGGTGTTATTGTATCGGGAAGCTATGACTGTTATCGAAAACTACTATTTTTACAATAGTCGACTTTGTACATTGACGATATGAAGGTAAAAGTAGTTTTATGGTGTTTTTTATTATTATCGGAAACCGCGCACTGCACCGCAATTGACGCGCGCCATGTCAATTAGTCAAATCTAATTTTGGAATCTTATTTCCCACAAATAAAAAGGCAAATATGAGTTAATAATGTTGAATAGATCATATTGTGCTTATTCATAAACGCTGCAATCATGTTGGTCCGATTTGCGTTAACGTGTTGTAGGAGTCAATGTGAAAAAAGTCAAAACACGTCTCTTGATACGATTACAGTGATTATTCTTGAAACGGGTCCTTTCCCCGCATCTTTATTCATTAAATGATGTAAAATGTAAAATTCTTGTCACTATAACGTCATGTCCATGCTGTATTGTTATTGTTACTGTTTAAATGTAAATTGGGAAAGTTAACGTGGTTTCAATTAGATTGATAAATTTGAAATGATAGGTTTGTTTAAAACAAACTTCAATAATGTTGCTGTCTCGCGATACAAAGGCATATTGTTGCTTGGTTATGACATTATAATAAATACATAAAATTAATGTGTACCTAATTACTTTCACAGTTAAATGCTTATGTGCAAACCTACGGGAAACGTCAACGTAATTGTCAAAGGGGCGATAATTTTGATATTTTAACGCGCTTCACTAAATAGGTTAACAATGAAACATCTCTGAAGATATCTCTGACTGCATATTTTAACGGTCATACAGCATCCAAAAAATTCAAATAAATATATTCGGATGTACTTTTGTCTGGATATATACATTGAAAATTAGACATTGACATTATAGTACAACATTCATTATTTGAATTCATGGTCATGTTTTCTTTTCAGTCAACATTTTATAAACCTGATTTAGTTTGAGCACAATCCGCTATTTATTCTTTTAAAATAATCTTAACAGTAGTTAATATTTATTTTATATTTATGTTCAGGGAATGAATTTTCATTTGCCAAAATATCGTTTTGTGTCACCTGATGTCACATTATGAATGGACAAATCAAGGGTTGCACATGATCTGTGTCGGAAAGCAAAAAGAGGATATAAAAGACATTGCGTGATTTTTGTCTAAAAGCTGCAAATAGTTATTTTTCATGATTTATTATTAATAAAATATTTTAAAAAAATACTTAGTTAATATATTTTTTAGCTTTGTTTAGGTGAAACGTACAGGTGAGCGTGTTGCCCGGTCCCTATTTGTAACATAAGCCTCCAATTAAAGTCTGTTTGATTTTATCGATTATTTAAACATAATATAATATCTAAACTGAATATGTAAACTTGTAAACACCGTGAGAGAAGAAATACAAGCCAGGCGTATAGGATATATGCCAGGAAAGAAATGAAACATCAGTAACGATAAGCATTCATTAGAATACATACATAAACATATGGTTAGGGCTAAATAAGAAAGGTTGACTTATCAACACGTGTGCTTTGTTCATAACTCTTAATCTAACGACTTTAATATAAAACGCTCTTATGACGTTGTGCTAAACTTAACTTAACCTAATATAACCAATGCACAACGTTGGATTGACGTTTGAATTTGTCATTGGAATACAACGTCCTTCTGACGTTGTAGGAAAGTCGGCTTTAAACCTGACCATTCACAACGTTTTCTTGACGTTGACTTTGTGTTTCAACGTTGTATTCACGTTAGAATACAACGTCCTCATGACGTTGTAAGAGCGTTGGTTTTTAACCCTGACCAATTCACTGCGTTGTAAATACGTTGTATTTTAACGTTGTATTTACATTGGAATTAGAGGTTATAATATAACGTTCTAATGACGTTGTAGGAACGTTGGATTTTAACTGAACCTATTCACAACGTTGTATTGGCGTTGTGCTTTAACGTTGTATTGACGTTAGAATACGACGTTAATATACAGTGTACTTATGACGTTGTTAGTACGTTGGTTTTAACCTGACCAATGTACAACGTTGTATTGACGTTGTGTTTCAACGTTGTAATGACGTTTGAATTGGACGTTAGTATACAACGTCCTAATTACGTTGTAAGAACGTTGGTTCTTAACCTAACAAATTCACAAGGTTGTATTGACGTTGTGTTTCAACGTTGTTTTGACGTTAGAATAAGACGTTAGAATACAACGTCCTACTGACGTTGTAGGAACGGTGGTTTTTAACCTAACCAATTTACAACGTTGTAATGACGTTGTGTTTTAACGTTATATCGACGGTACAATACAACGTTAGAATACAACGTCCATATGACGTTGTAGGAACGTTTGTTTTTTACCTAACCAAGTAACAACGTTCTATTAACGTTATTTTGGGACGTTGTCTGGACGTTACATGAAAACGTTGGCTCTCCAACGTTGTAGCAACGTCATAATAACGTTAGAATAAAACGTAACCAAACCATAACGTTGCTACAACGTGTTTCAACGTTGTCTGTTTGCTGGGTTTCTACCCTACCCTACACTATCAATATAAACCCCAGGTGTCATATTGTGTCATTTTGGAGGTTATTATTTTCTCAGGTAAACCTCCTTTCAAGTTCAAGGCCATAAAGAATATCCCTGGGCATTCTATAGAATATCACGTACCCTGAAAGTAGACTTCAACGTGAATTGTAAATTCTGGAATAACCTCATTTGATGTTTTAATTTTAATCACAGGAGAAATCGAAAATTATGATAAGTTAAAATTCCACACTTGACATGATGGGATTCGAATGCTCTTCGTAGTGGGTGAGACACACGAGCCTTTTGCGAAAGTCGAACAGTCTCTGGCTGCGTTTGTGCGATACTTTTTTTCAGTGTTCACCTTTCATGTCATTAGGAAATATATTTCATGATTTATAAACGATTTTGATAAATCTGTCGTCTTTTCCTTCGCTTTATATTCTTTACATAGACCACAATGAGTTGCTGATAAGGCTATGTGATCATGCTTCCTTAGTTGTGGCGTTGTAAAGGTAGGGCCTACATCCACTGTGTAGTTTGGGGTCACATATGCTAAATGTATAAATTGTGTTATGTTATCGTGAAGTAATGACTGTTGCCGAAAATTACCATTTTGATCTTAGTCGACTTAGTAGTGTGGCGCGCGTCAATGAGTCAAACGTAATTTTGGAACATTATTTATAACAGACGAACTGATAAATTTGGGTTGATCATGTTTAATAGGTCATATAACTACTGTGCATGTAAATGGGACGTGTAGTTTCGGTTTCTGCACATGCATAATGATGTTACTCTATTTTAATTGGAAACTAATAATCATGATCTATGTGGTGATTCGGGATGAATATGCAAGCCGAATGAATTTATGTGCACTGTAAACAGCACATATGGTGAGTCGGAACGTATTAAAGCCTAATAAAAGTTTATGAAACACAATGGATGTACCTTTAAACTATGCCCTCTTTGGTATTTCCCACATCATATAATGACATTCTGATAGCTATCAACTCATTTGTCCACTTAAATATATCATCAAGAAAATATACCTGGTGGAAAAAAAACCCAAGACAACAGGCCAGACTTGATTTTATTTTATCCTCACAGGATATATATGATATAACTTTAGATGCTGATATCCTCCCAGGGTATAAAAGTGATCACTCGGCAATATCTTTAACATTTTCTAACACTATCAACCAAGAAAGAGGTCGCGGATACTGGAAATTTAACACCTCTTTACTGCTTCATCCTGATTATAGCAATTTAGTCAAATCAATCTTGCAGGAAACAATAAAAGAATATTCTATAACAGAATTAACAGATAACAATGACTCTGACTATAATGATATTAAACTTAAAGTAGATGACTCCTTATTCTTAGAGACCTTTCTAATGAAGGTAAGAGGTAAATCTATATCTTTTTCATCTTTCCTAAAGAAACAAAATAACAATAAAATTGCTGATCTTGAAACCAAAATTAAAGAATGTGAAGACACAATAAGGCAAAACTTCCAAAACATTGATGAAGCCCTGCTTTCAGAACTATCAAAACATAAGATAGAACTTCAAGAAATTAAGGAAGAAGAAGTTAAAAGAATACAAATAAGAAATAGAATATTATGGTATGAAGAAGGTGAAAAACCTACTAAATATTTCTGTAACCTAGAAAACCGAAATTTTGCTAACAAAGCAATTAATAAGATTATCACGGACAATGATGAGGAAATTACAGATAGTTATTCAATCTTAAAGGAAGTTAGATCCTTTTATAAAAAAACTTTACACATCAAATACAGAACTGGAAGAAGAGGTGGGCTTACAAAATGTTATGACTCCTACACTTAGTGATGACTTGAGAAACTCTTTGGAAAAAGATATTTCAGTTGAGGAAATTACTTCAGCTGTCAGAAACATGAAAAATAACAAAAGCCCAGGAATTGACGGCTTTCCAATTGACTTTTTAAATTTTTTTTGGAAAGATCTAAAAGTCTGGATTGTAAGATTTATCAAAGATGTTTCAGTAAAAAGAGAATTATCTTTGACTGTCAAAAGGGGAGTCATAACTTGTATTCCTAAACCTAATAAAGACAGATCTTTTTTGAAAAACTGGAGGCCTATTACCCTTTTGAATGCTCTTTATAAAATAATCAGCACTTGTATAACTAACCGCTTTAAGAAAACTCTAGATTCACTTATTCATGGAAACCAAACTGGTTTTATTCCAGGCAGAACTATTACTGAAAACACAAGACTTCTCTATGATATAATGTTTGAAACCAAAAGAAGAAATATTTCAGGATTGCTGATTTTAATTGATTTTGAAAAAGCTTTCGACACTGTCTCCAAGAAATTTATTGATTTAGTACTGGAAAAATTTGGTTTTGGCCCTATACTAAGAAGCTGGGTAAACCTCCTAACCTTTGACACAACTTCTTGTGTAATACAGAATGGCCATTTATCAGACTTTTTTACAAATGAAAGAGGTTGCAGACAAGGCGACCCCCTATCGCCTTACCTATTTCTCCTGGTTGCTGAAATCATGGGGTGTATGATAAGAGCAAATAAGGATATAAAAGGTATTAATATTGATGATAATGAATATAAACTTGGACAATATGCTGATGACACAGAACTTTTACTTGATGGATCTGAAGACAGTCTTTATGCGGCTATCAGTACATTGAATACTTTTTATAAGATGTCGGGTCTTAAGATACATATTGATAAGACTAAGGCAATATGGATAGGCTCTAAAGCAAACAGTGATGAGAAATTATGTAGTGACATAAAAATAGAATGGCACAGAGGTGAATTCGAGGTATTGGGTATCAAATTTACTCCCACACTATGTGATTTATGGGTGATTAACACCAAAAAAAGGCTTGAGGAAATAAACAGACTTTTGGCAAAATGGAGAAAAAGACACTTAACATTAATTGGAAGGATTACTGTCATCAAAACTTTAGCTGTTTCAAAACTAGTCCACATCTTCAGTACATTACCAAACCCTCCAGAATCTTTTATTTCTTCACTGGAAAAGATATTCTTCAAATTTATTTGGAATGGCAAAACAGATAAGATAAAAAGAGATACCATGAAAAGATTCAAACGAGAAGGGGGCCTTCAGATGATTGATATAAAAACATTCATTGAAGCTTTAAAAATATCCACTTTGAGACTACATTGTAAAAAAGATATTGCATGTAACCCATGTAATATATCATTCAATGATATTTTTAAATTTGGAGGCAACTCAGCTATACTCTTTCGAACCAAGAACCCATTTTGGCTAGATGTACTGAAGGCATGGTCTAAATATTGTAAAAAGATTGAAGTTGATACTGATAACATTGATGATATTCTAGCCCAGCCTTTATGGTTTAATCACAAACTTAAAAACACCCACCACTTTATAAACATTGGGCTGATAAAGGAATCTTATCAATTAAAGACATATGTGATAGCTCTGGTATTATGCCTTTTGAAACACTAAAACTTATATATGGTATTAGAGGTACAATGCTAGATTACAATTACCTTATACACATCTTGCCTATGCCCTGGAAACAAACAATCAGAGCCAATAGAAATATACCCATTAATAATATGAATATTACTATTTGCAACAAAAGCCTTACTTCATATTCAAAAGGATCGAGAATTTTTTATGATATACTAATTTCAAATAATAGTAAACTTAAGATATGTTTGAAATGGGAAGAGAAATTTGACTGTCACTTTGAATGGCACAAGGTTTTTGATATTTATAAATATAAAGATGTCAAACTCCTGGAGTTTCAATTTAAATTCTTACATAGAATCATATATTCCAAAAGGGAATTGTTAAAAATGAAATTGATAGATTCAGACACATGTAGTTTTTGTAAAGATATGCAAGAATCAATTTGTCATGTATACTGGGATTGTAATGTAACCAACAAATTTTGGAATGACCTTGAGAATTGGATAAATACTTACCTAAGCCAAAAATTCAAAATTACAAAATATCTAGTGTGGTTTGGTACTTTGCAAAACAAAATACTAAACCAATTAATTTTCTCTGCAAAGAGACATATTTATTTATGTAATATTAAAAATGCAATTCCAAAATTAAACAACTATTTGAAAACTTTGAAGATGATCTTTCAGGCTGAACAATTCATTGCAAAAAGAAACAATGACACAAACAAATTTGAAAGAAAATGGTTTCCTTTCATCCCATATCTCAGTCCTTAGACATGTGTATATGTCTCAATAGACTAATGTCCTATATACCCAAATATCAAATATCGCCCTCACTATTATTTCAATATGACGCACAAGTCTAGATTTATATGAATAACCATATTTTAAAAAAAATTGGAATATTATTTAAAAAAATTTGTATTTAAGTTTTGAAGGATTCGTGCATAATTGTTATACCCAGATGAAGAATGTAAGAATTACTTTAGACACAAGAAATTAGCGGCTACCCAATCGATAAACAGGATATTTTCTAAAAGGATGACAATCGCTCTGGAGTATTTAAGAAATAGATTTCATTATGTGTTTGTTCACTGGCTTATAAATTCAGACTTTGAAATTTAAGCGACATGCTCTCTGATGATTGGATTAAACAAGGTTCTAAGTTTCAATTAAACTAAAAATAGAATTCACGTTATAAGGTTTTTTAAAAGTTTAATCAAGAAAAGAGCATGTGATAGCAGTGTCATAATTGCGCTATGACACAGTGATAAAGTAGTACCACAGGTTATTTTGTATAAACATCAGAGTATGAAGGTTATACTTTTCAGCTGTCAATCTCGTGTTTATAGGAGTATGTATACCGGTCACCTGACCTTGTTAAATCCAAGCAGCAGAGAGCATATCGCGTAAATTTCAAAGTCTGAATTTATATCTCGTTTATAAACAACCTTTTCTTTTGATACAGGGAGCTGAAGATTTGAGACTGGCCTATGTCTGACTAACCGCCTGTCTATTTACAATACATTTGTACATTCACCTTATGCGACTACTGACTAATATAACAGCAATGTCCCTGATGAACTAAGATTTAAAAACATTGGTTTCACGAGACTTAGTTTCAGTCTAAGATCTGTCTTTAAAGCCTTGGGCATATTCAGCATTTTAGTCTATTTTGACCATTTTGAACGGGTTTTGTTAATGGTTGTCTTGTCGCACTTTTCGAACAACTTCCATGATTAACTGACACGTGTGTGTTATGTTACATTGCGGTCTTGCATGCGGGGACAATTGTGTACACAACAAGATGTCTTGGCTTAGGTACTCTTATACAATTATATTTTTGTTGATTTTTTGCATGCACTTATTTCGTTTACAGAACGTTTGATTGCATTACTCTTGCATATATTTTCCTTGACGTTGCACATTTTGCTTATAAGTCTGCCATGCACTCATTAACACACTAGTACTCGTCTTGGGTATTCTCCTATATTACATATACTATTCTTGTACTCACTTGTCTTACACATATGTTAATGTTGTTAAAACTGATTTTGCATTTAGTTTAGTTTGAAATATGTTGCCTGCATCATTGTTGTTTTATGCTCAATTCTATCTATAGTGACTCATAAATGATAACCTTATCACGGCTTGAGCACATTAGAGACGTGATCTCGGTCGAGCTAATAATATCGGACTTCGTTCTCTAGCAACCAGTTTCTGACAGTGATAAACGTTAAATATTGCCAAAAAAAATAAATTGTGTGAGGAGCTAAGAACTCAGTAAATGTTCTGTGTTTTGTGTCACCGTTTAATCATAGTGTATTTCCAATTTTTTAAGCGACTCTGTCAGACCACTGGTCAGACGAAAATGTTCCGAAGAACTGACGGAGAGTCTAGCAGCAACCTAGATTTAAATCCTATGCAATATAAACTTATTTATTACGAATATAGATGTTTTGTTATTATCCTCATATGTTCCCTTGATTACTCTGGAACTACCAATCGATCCATCGTTTTGTTTCAAATAACATTTTCCAATTGCAAACAAGCACAAAGGCATGACAATGAAACTATTTATTAGACAATGGCTTGTATAGTATAATGTTCCGAACTTCATTTTACATCAAAATTAAAACTATTAAATAGAAAGAAAGCTTATCCGAGAAAAAAAACATATGTATGTAAGTTTTATTACAAGTTTACAAAAAATGTTCAGAGCCCCCGCAAATGATACGGATATAAAACAATAACATAAAGAAAATATATTGAACTTTTCTTTTAATGAACACGTAATAAAGTTTTTGAACACGATAAATGATAGTTTCTAACATCTGTCATATGGAATGCAAGCCATTTAAATCATAAACAAACGTAGTATTGTTTAATGTGGGTTCATATTATTTGCAATAATTAAGACAAATTCTGGTACGTTTTTGGGACAAATCTCATGTAGGGTGCGATCCCACACCCTCAGAGTCAGACACCAGTAACCAGCACTGATATAGTCTCAATAGCTGTTCCACTCAGCCACAGACCATTCGGAAGAAACGATTACCAACAATCTGTAGTTTTACATTTTAATTTCAGTAGACCCCCGATAGATGTAAAACGGCATAACTCCTATGGCCAAATGCATTAGAAATATGTGAACTTTAATTATTTAACAACAGGTAATATTGTAATATTCAGCCTCAGTTTCGACTTCGGGACAGCCGGAGAAAATTATAAGCCAAACCCAAAAAATAGAGCCATTGGCTCTGAAGCTCATCAGGATTTATGTTATTCATTATATCTAAGGAACAGATTAAGATACCACATACTGAGGCTTTGTCCAGTCATCAAATTAAACATTTAATATTAAAATTATTAACACATTAATATATTTTGAAAATGAACCCTGGCCTGTTTCTGAAAATTATATTTCTCCTAGTCTCCTTTTCAATATTTAATAAAATGTTAATATTTGTTTTATTTCTCTTTAGCATCTGAGTGTAAGACTAAACCAGACTGTAACACAGCACATATGTAAACCTCTGTATAAGCACTTACGAATTAAGCTAACTCTCTTCCAGGTAGTGGTTAACACAATGCAAGTACACAACATGCAGACCCTGAACTCACAGACAGTAAATTATAAATTTTAATTGGTGTTGTCCCCACAGAAGATGTGGTGTCACGATCTCATGTAGCTACTTCTAATAGTCTTATCTATCATTTTATCACCAGTCATATTCAGCTCACATATCACATGTTTATTATAAAACATTTCTTAACTCATCAACTTATTCTTTTGCGACCTGTCACAATACTCAGTTCATGGGCTATTCAATATTTCTTATTTCACATTCACATGATTACATCAAACATGTCAATAATGTAGATATTAATCTGAAATCGACATATATTCACATTCCTATTGAATAAGATAAACAGCAAAGCTACTTTCTTTTCTAAATTTCTCTCACAAGATTAGACGACTCTCCCTCAGGTATCTGGGATTACTTCTATTGAATGAAGAGCATCCCACGCGGGGTTACAAATCTACAATTTAGAATCCTCTTCAGCCATGGAGTCTGTACACACAATTTTAACTCTCTAGAGTCATTGGGATTGCTGAAGAATAGCGTTTTAGGTGATGAGGTCGAGGTCTTTGTGTCCAGATGCATAAGCTTTTGAGACCTTTCGATTTGTGCCTTTCGTTGAGGGTTAGGGTTCGAATTCATAATTTGGTGTAAATCAGTCTGAGATTCATTCTTTTACAGGATATATACTTAGAAAACTGAGCATCAAGATATTTGCAGACTGGAATTGGCTGAAAGAGTACAATATTGTATTACAAGTACAATACAAGGCCTAACATTAACAGTCAAAGTAGAAATAAAGTCTAAAAATAGAGCCACTGGCTCTGTAGCTCATCAGGCTATATATACATTAACTAATTCAAAATGTCAACTTCTAGGTGTGAGGTACAACAAATATGAAGAACTTTATATGGAGAAGATGAAATACGTCTTAAGGTCCTTCCCCCTCTGATCAATCTTTGAGGCCAGAGATAAAATCCCATACAAATAAAGACACACTTGAAGATTTAATTCATCACTGTTGTTTCCTTTAAATTACCTCCCTTTGAAGAGCACATAAAATCTTAAGATGAAAACAGCTTTTCAGGTCATGACCTCTGTGATCTATATTTGGGGTCGCAAGATCATGAAATCTACAATTAAGAATCTTCATTGGCCAAGGAGTCTGCACATAACTTTTCAGCTCTCTAGAGCTTTTGGAACTGGAGAAGAAGATGCAAATTCGTTTTTGGGGTTGTGACCCCTGTGACCCCAATTAAGGTCACGGGGTCATGAAATCTACTATTTAGAATCCTCATTAGCCAAGGAGTCTGCACATAACTTTTCAGCTCTCTAGACCTTTTGGAACCGGAGAAGAAGATGAAAATAGGTTTTTAAGGTTGTGACCCCTGTGACCCCATTTAAGGTCACGGGGTCACGAAATCTACAATTTAGAATACCCATTAGCCAAGGAGTATGCACACACAATTTCAGCTCACTAGACAAAGTGGTTCTGGAGAAGAAGACGAAAATGCGAAAAGTTTACAGACGGACGGACGGACGGACGGACGGACGCCGGACACCATGCCATGCCATGCCATAAGCCCATCGGGCCTTTCAGGCCAGATGAGATAATCATGTAGGTTGAGTTATTATATTATTTAAATACCTATCTGTTGACTAGACCTACTATGCCATGCCTCCTCCAAGCAGGGGCTAAATCAACCTTATTACAGACAAAACCTCGAAGAAGTTTCGAGGATGGTAAAATCCCTCACCAGGGGCAGCAATCCCGCGGTCTGGTGATGTCACTCCCTTGATTCCTCACTATTATCTAAGTTGTCAGGCCCAATAGTCATGTTTTGTGTTGGTCTCGACTTCAGGGTTTTCTAGCGTGTTTTATCGCTTTTCCTTCTTAGTGTCTTTCTGATTTAGTAGAGGTATTATTTACTATCTCTATTGTGTTGTTCTTGCAGTTTACCCTCGGTAAACTGTGTTTTTGTCGACGTTTTGGTTTGTGTTTAGTGGCTGGGGTGACGTGCTAGACAGACAGATTACAGACAGAAGTAGTTTATTTAAGTGTCACAAGTTAAACATGAACATGAATATAAACGTGGTAAGAACTAAAATGTGCTTAACAACCAGCCATTGTTTGGCTTATGAGACACTGTGAAAAACAATATTACATATATACAACAACGGGGTAAAGGAAATAAAGCAATAAAAGTTTAAAATGTAAAAGTGGAAATTAGGTAAAAGATTGACGTCTTAGTTACATACTTTTACGGTTAAAGCTATATTTATTATTTATTATAAGGTAAATGAATTATTAAGAGTATTAATAAAAATGCATGTGTGGGAATCTAAAAATTTAAAACGGAGGTCTGAATAAAAATTACACTCTCAATTTCTGACTCTACTTTACCACAGAAGGGGCATATTCTAAGATGCAGAGGGATCGGCTAGGCTTGACCTATTTTCTCACGCCCGGGTCGCTCGCTTCAATCACCTCTCTCGTCGGGCTTGTAGGTTGTCCGACTGTCGCCGCTTCCTAGTGTTTGTCTCCGCATTCCTATAGTTTCGGCACCCCCTATCGGATGGTATTCAACTGTTTCTCTCACTAGTGGTTTGGCCTTTCAGACTCTCCGGTAGGCGGACCCTCCGATAGCTGCCTTGTTGGTTGGTACGGCTTGAAATGAAAGATGGGAGATGAAGGATGTGACGCATAGTCACCCAAGGTCTTCCACCTCCGCTCGTTATGCTGTTGTACATTCCCATTAGGGCTGCCTACAGCTGGGTTTAGACAACTGGAGTCGACTGGTGTTAGACCCCTTTGACTGTCGATAACTTGGTCAAGACTTCAGCGTCTCCTCTTCCTCTCCAAGCGAGCCTCCCCTTTGTCTGGACAGGCTTCTACTAAACTTGGAACAGGTAGAGGTTCTAACCTCCAAGGGACGGGATCCTAGCCCAGGATCCAACTCACTTTTTTTCACCCAAGTATTCGTTATACCGGGAAGGGAGTAGGCTGGCTAATCCATGACGTTTAGGTTTTTCTACCACTCCTGCCTCGCTCAGCTGCCATATTTTCATCTCTTGATGCTTCTCTCCGGGAGGCGTTATCTGGAGCTCACCGACACCATGATGTCCCTCTACTTACAGCACGTGTCTCTGCACATCCCTATCCTCCCTCGGGACTGCAGTACCCCCACTTTGTCTGGGACGAGGGGCATTCTGGATGGCGCATCCTCCCCTTTGGAATTTCGTCCACCCTGTTGCTATGTGTATCCAAGCCCACTGTTCAATACCTCAAAGACTGCAGTGGCTATTGTAGTTGGACGAGTGGCTCGCTCTCATCCTTTCGCCCAGTGTACTCGAGGCTCAGCTGAGCTTTCGCTTCTTCTTCTTCTTCTTCTCTTGGAGATTTTTTGAGCGGTTTTCAGCGGAGCTGATTTCCCTCGGGCCACCCAGCCTTTAATAAAGTTACAAAAGGTTTCCGAAATTGAATGATTTGGATGCCACGGTCAAAAAGGTTTGGAGGGTAATTTTGAAATTTTGAGATTTGGAATAGTCTAGGTTTGGTTGAGCCGGGGGTGGGGAGGGGGGAGGAAAGGAAGTGTGAAATTTTTTTTAAGGTTTGGAGTTGAGTTGTTTAGGTTTTAAATTCGGGCCAAGAGGTCCGAATCCTTAAGATAAGTGCCTAACGCTTGAAAGGGTTTTAAAATTAGATGAATGTTTTGTAGTGGGATGTTATTTGCCCTGAGATTTAGGTAAAGTATTTGGCGGAAGGCCACATACTGTGGGCATTCTGTGAGAATGTGCTGAATTGTTTCTGCTTGTGGGCAGTGTGGGCATGCAGGGGATGCTTTTAGTTTTGTTTTATGGAGATGGGAATTTAGTTTAGTATGCCCCATTTGGAGCTATCTGGAGCTATTATTGCCCTATCAATATTTTTAGTTTTAGAATAGATTTTTTTGTTTGCCTAGTGCTTTTGAGAGAATTTGTTTGGTGTGGTGAGCCTTTGTGGATTTTGTGTATTGCTGATGCCATGCATGCTTAACATATGATTTTGAAAGGCTTTTTGCCTCTTGTTTCGAATGGTAGAAAGCCTTTGGAAAGTATTTGGAAGTTTAAGGCCCTCCTTTGCTGCTTTGTCCGCTTTTTTGTTGCCAAATATGCCAACGTGGTCTGGTTCCCATAGGAGTTTTACTGCCTTGCCTTGATTGTTAAGAGATTGGATGCCGTTAATAATTTTGGAGATTAAACCACAACGTTTTTTGGTGGATTTGTGTTTGAGTGCTTCTAAAGCACTGAGTGAGTCCGAAAGAATGAGAATTTTGTCCTGGTTTTTTAAATTTTGATGGCTTAAAGCAATTGCGATGACCATAAGCTCAGCTGTGTAGACCGATTGGTCATTAGGAAGCCTATTTGAGTAAGAGGAGGGTTGTGGGTGGTGGAAGTGTATGCTTACACCTGTTGTGCGTGCTTCCGGGTCCTAGACCCGTCTGTGTATGTGTATTGAATAATATTGAATAAGGTAGGGCTAATGTTGCTGCCTTGTGGGGTGCCATTTTCCAAAAGGAATTTTTAAGATTTTTGGTTTTTCGACCCCGACAGTTATTTGCCTATTGTGTAAGAAATCCTAGATGTAATTAATTATGTTGCCTGAGAGGCCTTTTAAATTAATTTTGGATGAGGCCGTTATGTCACACCATATCGAAAGATTTGGAAAAATCCAGGAAAATTGCGAGTGTGTAATGCTTTTGGTTTTGTTATTTTTTAATATCAAGATTACTTAGTGTAGAACGACCCGGATTGAAACCACTGTGGTCGTTGTTTAAGGGGTGGATGCTTAATTGAGATTGTAGGCGATGTTTTACCATCGACTCCATTACTTTACATAGATTTGAAGTTAGGGAGATGGGCCTATAGGAATTGGGGTCCCCGGAGGGTTTATTTTGGTTTTGGTATTGGGATTACTAAAGCTTCCTTCCAGTTGGTAAGAAGCTTGCTCTGTTGCTGAATGGTGTTATACAGGTTTAGGAGAATATTAAGGGTGGAGGGGGTGGTAGCTTCTTAATTATTTGGTAGGAGGTTAGATCTAGCCCTGGAGCCGTTCCTTTTTTCTTATTATTTAGTATGAAATGAAGCTCCTCGATAGTGAATGCTTTGTTGATTGGTTTGTTGTCTCTTGGTTGCTTTGCGGTGCTAGCAGTGTTATTTTTGTGTTGTAAGAACTCCGGAGGGTTATTACTATTGCTACTTGTGGTAGCGAAGTGTGATGCGATTGCATTAGCTTTATCTTTAGGTTTTTGGAGATTATTTACTGGTGGGATTTTACCCCTGCGTTTGCCGCCACGTACGACGCGGAGTTTATTCTAAATTTCTTTGGAATTGGCCCTGCCATTCAACTCCTCGTAGAAATTTTCCCAGTGTTGTGTTTTGGTTTGTTTGATGAAAGATGTTACTTTATTTTTTAGTTGCCTAGCATACGGTAATTTTGAGGTGTTGCGCTTTGCCTTCTTTACGCTGTTTGCACGCAACTCTAATTTCCTCAGTCCACCAAGAGACTGTAGGTTAAGAAATTTTAGGGGCGGAAAAGGGGATGGATTGTTTGAATTTAGGATGGCAGAATGTTTTTTAGGTGCCTGGGTGTGTATTTAAGTTGTGGAATTAGCCGAGGTTGGGGGATATTTAGGTTGGTCCATTGCCTCCAAATACGTTGGAGGTAAATTATTTGTGGATTGGGTAGAAAAAAGGTGGCACTTACAAGTGAAGAAGGTAGAGAGGTGAAGCCCCGGCTGGACTTCCTTGATGCGATCCGAGGGCAGGGATGTGGTTTAGAGAGCTCTGAGGAGAGATGTGTCCAGTCAGCAAGCCGAGCTGGGCGGGGTAACTGCTAAAGTCTAGGGTGGCTAGGGAATCTAGAGTTGTCGGACTTGCTTCGGACTGCTCACCTTCACCCTCAAGTTCCTAGGCACCATCCCAATGCTCAGCTGTTCCGAGGGTTTCTTATGGGCCACACATCAGCTTAGGATTTGACCTCCGCCCCTTACAGATTTTCCCCTCCCCTCTTCTGGGAGGAGCGTTATTGACTCGCCATAGCTCTGATCTACACTTCTTCGTAGCTTGGTGGCGGTTGGACGAGAGCATTTGTCCCCCTCCGACTCACCTGTTCGTATTCGCCTCCACTCAGGGTTGGGGTGCTCATCTCGGTCATAAACAGGTAGTTGTGATTTGGATTCAATCAGAGAGAGGCTCGCTCATCAGCAGCCCCACAGGTTCAGCATTAACAGGTCCGTTTACAAGGCCAGATCAACAAGCAGGGTTCAACCGGGGTCGAGTCTCTCCTGCACATTCGTCAGGTCCACTTTCCGCGCCTCCTCCGACAGAGTGGCAGCTGAATCCCCTGGTGTTCAGGGCGTTGTGTCTCGAGTTCGCGACTTGGTTGCCTCTTGTCTCAAACTTTCAGCTACCGATCTATGTCACAGCCACTGGAGGCAGGTGTTCTGTCTCACTGCTTGGCTCGTAGGCTTGTTTTTGGTTAGCCTCTTCTCTTAAGGGAGATCACCGATATGTCTTTCTTCGAGGAGCTCCTGGGAGTTAGACAACGAGAGCTGGCTGTGACCCTCCGTCTCACTACTACCCTAATAAGATCCAAGCAGCCACGATGGCTTAGTCTTGCTGCTTCCCTCTCTCGGATGTCATGGCGGGAGGTATTAGCCAACCATTACCTGAGATATGTCTCTACGGCAGATCTCGAAAAGTTTTTTTAAAAAGGGAAGTTAGACTCTTTTTCTCCGATGCCTTCTGGTCGGGTCGTTTGTCTTGTTGTGTTATGTTTATTACTTATGTTATGTCCTCCTCCCAGTAGGGGCCTGGAGGTGTTTGTTAACTTGAAGTTGAGTGGTTGGGTTGTCTCTTCGACCCGCTTAGCCGATAGAGATAGTGTCACCCAGACTTTACCTTGTCTTCATCCATGAGGACTCGTAGGTTAACTTACACTCAGGGCGAGTCTCCCCTGGGCATAGTACATGTAGGTCTTGTCAACAGATAGGTATTTAAATAATGATACGCTTTTCATTAAACATAATTATTTATACTTACCTGTTGACTAGACCTACGCTCTAGTCCCGCCCAACCTCCCCGCTTCTAGTCTACACCTGTTCAGAGAGTAAGGAATCATGGGAGTGACATCACGAGACCGCGGGATTACTGCACCTGGGAAGGGATTTCACCATCCCCATCACTTCTTCGAAGTTTTGTCTATGTTAAGGTTTGATTAACCCCTGCCTGGAGGAGGCAAGGCATAGTAGGTCTAGTCAACATGTTAGTATTAATTCTTTTCAGAAGGGATCCTCCTTGGGGTACATATAGCATAAAAATCCTATTTTTTGAGTTATGACATTTAAAAATTTAATATTTTTAATAAAATGACAGTAAAAATAATAAATTACTAAAAAATAAACATTTGGACCACCCAAGGGCAGGTAACTCTCAACTCACCACTTATAAATCTGTCATTGAAGAGTCAAGACGTGTTTTGAGTTTAGTCACTGTGTCGCAGATTGTAAGAAAATGGAGCAAGATCACAATACTGTAGGAGTGGTAACCTTTTCTTATATTGTCTCGGCAGAGTTTTTCATTTATCATCGCATTCCTTACCTCGTAATTGTCGGTTTTTCTTTGCCTACGTGACCAGTTTGGCCACGTGGAGGGAAAAAACGCCCATCATGGCAGCCCTTTTTATTTTTTCGTATCTCGTTCACAGAGTTCGAAAATGTTCTAGGGTTGTTCACGTTGGTTTACGATAGGTTTATGTAGGATGCACGACGGTTTCCATCCTTTTCTGGTCAGCCTGGCTTTCCGATCGGGATTGGGACTTAGTGGTTTTTCATGCCAGCCATGTTGTTTACATGTTTTCATTCAGGCATCAGGTACGTATCACTGGCTTGCTTTTATTATTATTACTATGCAGGACTAATATAGCTACCTCTGCCGGGGTTTTTTGCTTTTGTTTTTGTTTACATATGCACATACCTACCCCGCCCGCTTTTGGCCTCACACTATGTTTGTTGGATTTTCAGTCCTTCACTTCATTTACTACTATAAGCTTATCAAGGCGGGAACCGATGTCGCTGCTGTGGATCCCCCGTCTAAGGTTAAGCGTAAAGCCGGTAAAGGCAAAGGGTCGGGTAAGGGCCGTAGTAGCGAGAAGGCTCACTCTCCTCCTCCTCCTGATCTCGTATCAGAGGAGGAGGCTGAGTTACAGCCCCCTGTCCTGGAGAGACAGGTCCCTCCCCCTGCACCTTTCCGCAATTTTGCATGTGCAAATGAAGGGAATGTTGGCCGAGGCGGTCTCGGGGCTCCGTAAGGAGTTCCAGGCCCCGAGTCCCTAGTGGCTCTGATGGCGCCGGGGGTGACGGCAACCAACGGCCGTCCACCTCCAGCCTCCAGGCTACTGATCCAAATTGGAGCCCTCGGAGCCAACTCCAAGCTCGAAGCTCCAAGGTGCCGTCGGTTAAACCGGGCACCTCTGAAGCCTCTCGGCGCCCTAAGACCCGAGCCTCGGATCCGGGTACCAAGCCTGGGTCCACGGGACCGGTTTCGGGGGTGGTCTTGGAAGCTGTGGGTCAGATTGTTCTGACACCAATTATTCCCATCGGGTCTTCCTCTCTCATCGATACGGATGACGATTCCTCTCCAGGGGTCTCCGTCTACTTGGATCGAGGAGATGAGGAGTATGAGGTGGATGCTAGGGATGTCCTCCTCACTCCAGCTTCCGCACTGAGGCAGATGCACGATCGGATCTCTTTAGCTCTGCCTCAGGTGGTTATGCCGCCCCCGGCCCCGGTCTCCTCCTGAATTCGCCTTCCGGGGGATCAATTCGCCGCCCCAAAGGCTCCACAGGTGCAGCTCAGCCTGCTCCCTTCCCTCGAGGCCGAGAGCATCTCTCCTCAACTGATCGGCACCAGGGTACGGGTTGATTGCCCAGACCTGGTGAAGTGGTACCAGATCGGTGAGGAGGGTTTGTTTGAAGTCCCGGGGGTCGGTGAGTACGTGCTCGCCCTCACCTCCCTTGCTGGGTCTGGGACGTAATGGGCATTAGGCGTTTCTGGCTATCGACTGCGTCGGCAGGCCAGGACACCCATGCAAGGCTCCTTGCTCTGCCTTTGCGGTTGGGGGACTCCCTCTTCCCGGGGGCACAGCAGGTGCTCAAGGACGTGGTGGACGTGGCCAGGGTTCGCAAGGACACTAAACTCCATGCGAAATCGCCACCTCCCAAGCGCGCAAAGCATCCTTGGCCCAAGGCTTCACAAACTCCTTCGGCAGGAGAGGCTCCGGAATGGATCAAACCACTCCAGAGCCAGAAGTCTAGGGGCAGCAAGCAGACCCGTGGTGGAAAGGCTTCCAGCAGGCCTTTTCGGGGGGGGGTTGGAAACCCAATGAGGGTTCCTAATCCCGCCAGTTCCCGAGGTGGCCCTGGACGATTGGTTGGTCAGGGTGCTGTCTCACATTCTGAAGCCGGCGGCCAACATGGAGATTATCAGTTTACTGGTATCCCTGGGCTGGATAATCAACCTGAAGAAATCAGACCTCAAGCCCACTCAGGATCAGATCTTCCTCGGGGCCAGGTTCCAGTCGGATCTGGCGAGAGTCTCTCTCGCTCCAGACCGGGTTCTGAAGGTTCATAGAGCTACGCTTTTGTTCCTAGAGTCCCACAGTTACACTGCTCGCAGATGGTTCCAGTTACTGGGGTTCATGACGGCAACAGTCGACATGGTATTCAGAGCTCGACTTCGGATGAGACGGGTCTTTGGTCGCATTCCAACAGTTACGAGAAGCAGCTCGAGACTCCTGGGTGGCTCTCGCCGCATCTTTTGTGGTGGACCAGCACAGAGTACCTCTCGAGGGGTATCTCTCTTGTGACGCCAGTGCCCTCGTGCACAGTCCAAACAGACGCTTCGCTCTCGGGCTGGGGAGGGGTCTTAGGGCCCCACTCGGCGTTGGTTCTTTGGTCCCAGGCTGAGGCCAGCCTGCACATCAACGTGCTAGAGCTGAAGGCAGTCATACTGGTGTTCGAACGCTTTCTGCAAAGGCTTCGTCATCAAGTGGTTCGTCTACAAATGGACAACCAGACAGCCATGTCGTACATCCTGAAGCAAGGAGGGACAGTATCCCAGTACTTCTTCAGGAGTCATGGGAGTTTCTCCTGTGATGCGACAAGTTCGACATCACAGTCCTCCCGGTTTACCTTCCGGGGGTGGACAATGTGAGGGCAGACGCGCTGTCGCGCAGAATCCTAGCTCCACACAAATGGAAGCTCGACCCCGAGATATTCGCAATTATCTCCCGGTTGTTCGGGTTATTCCAGGTGGATCTGTTTGCGTCAGAGATGAACAAGCATGTCCCAGTGTATTGCTCCCGGCTGCAAAACCCAAGGGCGGTGGCCGCGGATGCATTCGCGCTAGACTGGACCGGCAGAGTTCTGTTGGCCTTCCCACCAGTTCCTCTGATCTCCAGGGTCCTGTCACAGCTAGCGGTTCAGCCGGCTCGTCTGCTTGTGTTGTTCTCGCCGCTGTGGAAAGCGCAGTCCTGGTTCCCACTGGTACTCAGGTTTCTGGGTTTGCCACCTGTGCTGTTACCGTGTCAACCAGGACTACTGGCTCAGGAGGGCAAGCCACATCCCAAACCAGAGGTTCAATGGGTGGCTTGGCCTCTATCCGGAATCGCCTCCAAGAGGACGGTATTACTGCACAAGTTGCAGACACAATACTGGCTTCGCGGAGAGATTCGACAAACGTTCAGTACGAAGATAGATGGGCCTGTTATGCGCGCTGGTGTAGAGGTAGAGGGCTGCCAGATCCTCTCTCTACGTCTCTAGTGGCGGTCCTAGAATTCCTTCAGTCTAGACTTGATGCCGGCTTGGCCGCATCAACAGTCAGGGGATATTCTACAGCCATCTCTGCCTTCCACATACCGGTGGATGGAGCTCTCCTAGGGGCCCATCCCCTGGTCCAGCGCTTCTTAGCAGGTGTGGACAGAATCCGACCTCCAGTGAGGCGGATCAGCCCTTCAATCCCGAGCTGACTGTCTTTCATAGGGACAGAGTCAGCATCAGACTGCCGGATTCTTATCGCCCGAAGGTCGATCATTCTTTCCATGTTACTGCCCCCATTGAGCTGCCCGCGCTACACCAGCTGGCAGCGTCGGGCTCAGTAAGTTCCCGCCCTCATATTCTTGATGTGCGGAGAACTCTCAAGAAATACTTGTCCAGGACTGCCTCGGTCAGGAAGGACAAACAACTGTTTTGTTGCTACGGCGGGGTCAGCCCAGGGGCTCCCGCCTCCAAACAGACGATTTCACGTTGGATCGTGTCAGCCATAGTACTGGCTTACGTCCACAAGGGCATGAGCCCACCAGAAGGTCTGAAGGCTCATTCGGTTAGGGCAGTAGCGACGTCCAAAGTGTTCGCTGCGGCCCTGCCCATCGAAGAGATCTGCTCCGCAGCTATCTGGAGCCGTCCGAGCACGTTCATTCGGCATTACCAGTTGGATAACGGGCTTTTGTTAGTATTCCCTGGTCCACAGGCACGGTCCAACCTTTGGAATCGGCCTAACGGAATTCAGGTTAGTTGCTCCTATTTTTCAATTTTAAGAAATTATCTGCGAGCACCTATATTGTAAAGTCTATCAAACAGAATTCCACTTCCAGGAAACAGTAGAATATTTGTATGACATTGTGTTGTAAAAAGTACCACGGAAATAGTTCTAAAGGGAGAAAACACGTTATGGGCAAATTAATAATAGTGTGAACTCAGCGCATCGTCATGAATCATTAGTATGACTATAATAGGATTAACGCCTTCAGTGTATGGAGCTTAGCTTACATTCGGATAAGTTAATGGGACTAACAAAGTTTCCCCTTAAGACTTGAATGGTTTTGCTCATATTTATTAAATTTGAAAAGTAATTATTGTAGATTATTATAGATACGTACACCTTATTAGTTTATTAATAAAATCACTGTGTAAGCGTAGTTTAGCAACAATTTAACACTGAGGAAAATAATTAACATAGTATTAGCTCTTCAGGCCTAAATGTTTGGGTGTGAGGGCGAAAGAGGAAGGGAGCTTTACTTGGTTTAGTTTAGTAGTAAATGTCTTTTTTCACTGTTTGTCTCATGATTTGAGAATATGCCTTCCCCATTTGCATTCGATAGGATTCACTTACTGTGAGAATTTGTTCAATCATCATTATATGTGTTCCATCTATTGAGTCTGGGAAATTAGTTATTTTCCATTTGTCGTCATAGCCTATTATATATTTCGATATCATATTGTTTTTATTTTTGAAACCGCAAACCATTATGCATGGCATGGTATGATTATATTATATGATTTGGTATAATTGTACCCATCTCCGCAAACGGATAGCCAACAGACTCCCAATGGTGAATGTTAGGAACTGATTGAGGGAATATTACAAATAGGGAATAACTAAAAGAATTAGCATTTACCTTTCTGCATTTGAGTTTTTACACACTCTGCTAAACACTCGCAACGCATAGCAAATTTGCTAAAACATACATGTTTAGTTATGAGAGCAGCATGAGTAGACCCAGCTTGTTAAAATGTGAAAATTTTAACTCTCTGTATCAAATCGTTTTGAAGAAAAAGTCGTTTAAAGATTTTAGGGTTGACCCCCTGTCACATCCATATTTGGTGAGGGATCAGGACCAAATGAACAAATAAAATTTTATATGTAAAATCTGAAAATCTCATCTTCCTATGTCAACTGGTTCCGGAGAAAAGGTCATTTCAACGTTCTGTTAGTAATGCCTGCCACGCCAATATTTGATGGGTGGCGACGTTCAAATGAACAAGCTTTGATCCCCTTTGTGCAAGGTACCTATCCACAAAATGTCAGCTTTGGGGGTACTGCGGTTCAGGAGGAGAAGTCTAAAATGTGAAAAGTTTATGGTCTGACGACGGATGACGGACGGACGCCGCACAACGGGCCTTGTCACTTACAAGAGAGATCTGCAAATATTATCGATAATCAACAACGTTGATCCGGTGTGTTTGTCCCCGTACACATAGATCCTCCCATAGACATACATGTGTCAGCCCTCTTTTACCATTGTTTATTGAAAGCATACTAATATTGATTTCCAATGGCGGCATGATTCTTTGTCTCTAGTATATAATTATTTCGCTTAGAAAAAGTTCTTCTAACGCCAATAAAATAGCAGGAGTTTCGTTTACGACAAAATAGTTTTGAAATTATCCCTGACGATTTCTGTTGATCCAGATGAATACATCAAACTTCTTTCTTACTACCGCGTTTTAAAACCAATAAAGTTCAAAATACACCTATTCCTCCAGTATTCGTCTTTTAAAAGATGTTGAAGTTGATCAAGTTTGATTGTTCTCCGTATACAATGTGTGCTTGTGACTTCTATTTTCTTTATTGTAAACGAGCTCTGTCGTGAAATGAATTCATTCGGGGTAAACAATTATTATCATTATTATTAAATGAGTTATGAGTTTTATTGCGCAAAGCTCAATGCAGTTTATATAAAATAGCGGTCTATGCAAACATATCTGAATACTCTTAATCAATATATGTTAATCAGAATAAGCAATGTGAAAGTACAAATGCGGAAACTATTGTATCAACATTGGTATAAAATATTTACCCATTCACTTTGTTAACAATGTATTATCATCATTATATAATATATGTGTGTCTTACATGTTTAACTTCTGTGAATGAAATTGAATCATTTTTTGGAGTATATAACAAGTACATCATAGTGGCATATTTGTGTGACATTGTTTATCGAAATATGCCTTGAAAATGGTTCTGAATGCCATGCTTAATGAAAATAAACATGTATTTGCAAATGTACTAATAGAGTGAAGTATGTTAGTCACCATAAGCTATTAGTGCCATGATAATAATATGTTCGCCTTTAGTGTACGTAGTTTACAATAGGATAAGTAATTGAAGGTTAAGAAATCTTTTCTTAACCACTTACATGACTCCATTCTGCTAACATTTATGAAACTGTAAGATTACTTGTTCAAATAACATGTACACTCCATGTATGTCGAGACACCCATTTTGTTTCAAGATACTTTATTTGGCTTAAATACGTGCTGAATACGATATATGCTGATTTCAGTTCAAATAATTTCACTTAACTTGCAATTCAACCAATATCGCCTAATATATATGATTACTAGTTTCAAATGAAAGTCGAGCAACATCCGAAACCGAATTTTCACGTCGCATTTACATGCACTGATGACCACGTGAACATTCTCAACCAAACTTTGTCCTATTGTCTGTTGTAAATAAGTTTCCAAAATGACATTTGACTGAATGACGGGCGTCAATCGCGGTGCATTGTCACTACTTTTAACTTAACATAATTACATTGTTACGTTAATGAACTGATAAGAATTAAAATTGTAATTTTCAACAACAACAACAGTGCATGTACTTCAGGATTCAAATTGCTCGACATGTATTACAGTTTTCTGATAAATTTCCGCATAAATAAAACAGACATTTATTTAAACTGTTTTACATCTCATGAGGCATCATTTGCTTCATATATATATAGACCACATTTGAGTAACACATCATAAAAGAGTTTCAAGTTCTGGAGTTTTCCTTCTTTTTAAAAAGACGATAAGACATTTCTGGAGCTCTCCACTGCCATTATAGAAATACCATATTTCATTGAGATAATTCGCTACTAATTATCATCCCCGCCAAACGAAGTTAGGGGATATAAGAATGAGCTCCGTCCGTCCGTCCGTCCGTCCGTCCGTTCGCTTGTCTAGTTGTTCGTATATCTGTATCGTCCCGTCCATGATTTTTTGTTCATGTCCGTTTTTCCAAGGAGTTACAACTCTAAATTGTTTTCCACTTTGCGGGGGATACAGCCAACTCGATCTCCTTGTTTTATTATAGTTACTTTTCGGAATCAAAGTAAAAGAGTGGGAGAGAATACTTCTTCAAACTTTCTTGGTGGTAGATAATATGATCTAGTTTCCAGGACTGTTTCGATAACGTTGTTGTTATTAAGGATGGGGTTCATTGTATCATTAGAAATATTTTCCATAGTTAATGAAACAAGCAAACGTGTTAAGTAGTGAATTTCAGAGTAGTACCACCCATGGTTCGCTAGTTTCAGCCGTTGCTCGCAGATTTCACCGCAATGCATAGCCACATGGCGTTGCGGGCTTTCTCCCTGCTGTAATACTAGCAGCCGCGATATATATACATACATACATATATACATATACATATAAACATTTGTATAAGTGAAATACTCTTGAAAGCGGCGTTAAACCCCAACTCACCTCACCTCACCTAGTGTAATCAACTGTCGATGACGTTGATGGCAACATTTTACATATATTATTACATACAAACTATTTTTGTCTAGTTTATTTGTATGTGCATAATGTACGGCGACGTTTGGACATTTAAATAGACTACTTTGTTGGAAACATTTTGTGAGTAATGTGTAATTAAAGAACTGTTGACTTATAGAATTCGTATCAAACTAATTTTACTTTTGACGCCAAATCATATATAAATGATGACATTAAGTGTTTGCCTATAGGACCCAAATATGTATATTCTATAATATTTTATTTTGAAATAATGCTTAATTGATATTCTGATGGCGGCGTCATTACTCAATTGCCCAAAAGTAATCGTTCTAACACTCATAATATATACCATAGAAGGAAGTAATATCTATGCAGTTTATAAATAACGGTAACGAGGACATTTTTCTAAAACAGAGAAGGAAAATGTGATTCACAGTTGTTGTCAAAATTAATGCTGGTGTGTAAAACTATTTTGCAATAAACATACGAAACTAAGTATAACTTTGGATAACGGCCGTCTTCTCTTTTGGTTTTCTCAAGATGTTGTACCACTCAATCGTACTGCGCAAAATACACATCTTTATAAGGGTTGCAATCCGGGAGAGCCACATGTAAGAAAATAAGGTTAAATACAACTGGGCTTTCCCGGTAATGAGAATGTTTTTGTGATCGTATGAATGTGGCTCTCCCGGCAATGGTCGTGAGTGCTGGTCCATGTTACGGTATATAATACACTATTATGTAGTCTATGTATGTATTTTGCAGTCTTTTTCTTTATATTATCATATTGTAGGAAGGACAGGAGTTTCATATTTCATTGATGTTTTCACCCCATAGCAACATATATTATTTTATGTAATGTACACGTATGTGTATCATGTTTGATATGTTATTTAGTCAGATGTAATTTTATACTGAACGTTGCTGAAAATCATCATTTTAATGCTAACCACTTCAGAATAGTGACAGATATAAAGTTGAAAAGTCGTGATTTTTAAAATCGAGACCTAAAGAAAAACTACTACAATACTTTATTTAAAATTAAAGAAACAAGATTCACTCCGTATTCACTTAAAATAAGCTCATTATCTATCAATGGGTGGCGCTAATTTGATAAGCGGTATCATCCCGAAATCAATCGCGGCTTTCGCGGTAACGAGGGAGTTTACATGACGAGTGGCCCTCGCGACATTCTGTAGTTTTCTAGTGTGGCTTTCCCGAGCAGACAACCTTTCAAATAGCCAAACTTAATGCATTAACTTTATTTTTAATAATTATAGAGACCATGTCAAGAAAGAAAAGCAAGATTACACGTACATAACGTACAATGCTAAAATATGGACACTATATTCCGAGATTATATAGAGGGTTGAAGTACACTCTCAACAGTTGCATTATTATGAGCATTTATGTAGAGTTTAAACCTTGAAAGACAATGTGTAAGTTTCTTGTTCAAGCTTTACTATGTAGATGAATAGTAATCTCAACAAGGTGACGTACAAACTATATATATATCTACTGAACAGCAACATAACGGGAGTCCACTGAAACAATTTCGTAATTACTGATAACGCTGTTTTGAGAAAATTTATAACATCAGAGCATTCCAATGTTGTTGACATGATGTTAATAACATGTTGAACAGCATGCAGGCATAACGATAAGTCAATACTTGTATAGAACTTCTGGATAAAATTATCTTGTGCCATAATCATTCTAAAAAAAAACCTGTCTTTGCTGATGTTGATTTGACGTTATGGCGTCATTTTGAATTTCATTCAGAATGGTTTTATGGGTCTCATTTTGGTAAAACTTTAAGGTATTGCATTCCTTGTCGGTACCAAGGTGTTCCATGAGCACATTTACAGTCATTGCAAACTGTACAGCATGCAGTCAGCCAATATCCCAGTTTCCGAAAAAATCACTTTTATTTTGCAAAGCATTTACTACTTAAACATTGAGGCAAAAGTCACAATTTTGGGTCTTTTCACAGAGAAAATCTCGGATTACAGCACGAATAATTGAATTTTTCCCAGGCTCATGCAGATCATGTTACTATGACAACATGTGACGTGCAATTTCGCGAACTGATACCATTTAACTTTGCAATGGTAACCAACTGTACTCTACAGTATCAATAGCTCCACATGTTCTCTGACATTTACTAATGATATGAAAATCATAGGCTTATATGCAAACAGAAACTATAATCATTTAAACTCGCGTTTTGCTTTTCAGTATATTATAGATATGTAGTATGAAATTTGAATATTGATTTCACATTCTTAATTTGCTTTATAGTGTGTCACGTTCTTAAAGGGGTACTATGACGCTTAGTAATTTGGTTACGACCGCAGCGTGGCAAGGCCCGAACGAGACGGGTAACGAGGTCACGTGACTGGGTACTGGGTACTGGGCTGGCTGACAAGACTGCAGCTGTGGGTAAATCCGTACCCTCGGAGCTCGCTACACCTACTCGCTGCCCTCGGATCACCTCAAGGAAGTCAAGCCAGGACTTCACCCTCTTCATTCTCCACTTGTAAGTGCCACTTATTATACCTCCCCTTCCCACCCCATACTTACGTCCAAACTTCTCGGAGGCTATGGACAAAACTTAATACTCCCCAAGCTCGGCAATTTCTTAACCTAAACCACAAATACATTCACCTAACTCTCGCGACCGCCAACATCTCATTAACTTAACTATAAACTTTTGGAATCCCCCCCCCCCCCCCCCCCCCCCCCAAAAAAAAACCTCTCTCCCATCCAATCACACCCCCAAGCGCAAGCGCACCTATTCCCCACAGGCTTCTCGGCACTCTGCTGAAACAACGACATCAGCAAGCAACGCATCTCACCACTCAGCACCACACACTCAGAAGAGGGTTAGGCATGGGCCCACCTTGGAGGAGGTGGAACAGGGGGTCAACCAGGGTGCCCCTGTGATCGACCCCAACCTCTTGATGTCTCTTGTCAGCAGAGAAGTGGGGCGGTTGTTCGAGGCACGCGCTGCGCAGGACGTTCCAGTGCCTGTGCCATCTCCACAGAAGCAACCTCCTCCTGTGCGTCCACCCTTGGAGTCGGTGGTTAGGGACATGTCTGAGGAGCAACGTCGTGTGGAGCATTCCTCCACTGCGCAATTCAGGGACGCTCCAATGGATTACAGTCATCATCACCCTTATGACCAGCGCCAGGACACGCGCGCTGGTGATAGCTTCCGTTTTGGGGAGGCTAACAGGGAGTTTGTATACAAGGACGATCACCGTCAGCACTCCCACTCTCCTCGGCGCTCCTCCAGGCGCTCACGATCTCCCAGGCGCTCACGCTCCCCTCGGCGCTCACGCTCACCTAGGCGCTCCCGTTCTCCTCGGCGCTCACCTCGGCGCTCACCTCGGCGCTCACTTCGGCGCTCTCACTCCCCTCGGCGCTCACCTTGCCATGCCATGGACCAAGTCATCCTAGTCGACTCATGCACGCTCAGAGCGCTCACGGTCTCCTTTGCTCCGGGAGGAGCATAACTTTGTCCCCGACTATGGCGAGCACCTAGAGGAGGTGTTGGATGGCGACCCTAATGACACTTGCTTGGAATACGGTGATGTATTTACATGGATTGCGGACAGGCTTGTCTCGTGTCCATCCCCCAGCCAGTCGGCAGACAAGAGATTTGGAATGAGCCAGAGCTCCTCATTCCTCCACAACCTACCATCAAGGAAGCCATGGAGAACCTCGATGAGGACTTCGCAAAGCTGGACTTGAACCCGTCAATCCACCTTTCTGAGGCCACTAGCAGCAGATACAAAGTGCACTCTATGAAATTGTATCAGTCAGGTGCTGTGCAAGACGACTAGGTGCGTCGGTTGTCAGATGTGTCACAGACCTTAAACAAGGAACACTGAACTTAAGCAGGCGCTCATCCCGCTGTCGGCGTTGGTCTCCTCCTTGGAGGCTGTGACCCAGGACTTGACGGAAGACAATCCTTCATGTGTGGAACATCAGGCCACCGTCTTCAAGTGGCAGGCTAACGCCTGCGCGGATATTCTAGGCCATGTGCGGTCGGCCATTGCGATGAACACAGTCATTCGTCGCACTGGTTTGCTTCAAGGAAGAATTTAAGAAGTCCCTTGTGCGCGCTCCAGTGTCATCAGAGACACTGTTTGGAGACAAGATTAAGGAGGTCTTCAAAGAACAATCTGACAAGGCTCAGACTGACTTCACCTTTCAAGCCTGTAAGCTCGTGGCACACACCTTTCCGACCAACACCAGGAAAGGTTCTCGTGTGTACACACACGGGAAGAAGAAGACCCCGTACAAGTCCAGATGTTGAAGGTCTGGGAACACACGACTTGAAACTCCCGCCTCCAGTCGTCTCTGTTACAGATAGACCAGTAGGCGGGAGACTGGGGGTCTTCTGGCCCAACTGGACAGTACTAGAGGACCCCTTCGTCACCAACATTCTTCAGACCGGCTACAAATTGCCAATAGTCAGGTCTCCGCCTCTGACCAACCTGCCCTGGTCACGCGAGTATTCGCCAACCCAGCTACTGCAGATGTCCAACAACATCTCGATTCTTTTGGACAAGTGTGCTATAGAGACTGTGTCACATCCAGAGAGCACCCTCCCATCTTCCTCGTCCTCAAGAAGAACTCGGAGAAGATGAGACTGACACAACCTACACACAACACTACACAACCTGGCGGTGTTCAACGAACTGTACCTGGCAGAGCCTCAACACTTTCAGATGACGTCCTTGGACCAGCTGCCTTCCAAGCTAGTCCGCGACGACTGACTAATCAGCCTGGATCTGCAGGACGCCTATCTGCACGTCCCGATCTACAGGCCTCACAGAAAGTACCTGAGGTTTGTATTCCTAAGTATACATTACCAATGGAAAGTCCTACCGTTTGGAATTTCCACGGCCCCGTGGCTTTTTACCCGCATCACGACACCGATCGCCGGTTTCTGCATCTTTTGGGGATCGAGTTCGATCCTTACATTGACGACTGCCTGATGAGCCACACTGCTCCTCTCGTGCTACGTAAACAATCGCAGTTTGCTCGCGATCTACTTCACCAATTTGGGTGGATTGTCAACGAGGAGAAATCCCCATCTGATCCCGTCTCAATGCCTCACGTTTATCGGGGGGGGGGGGGGGGGGGTCTCTGGGTCTCCTCTCTTCCGCTCAGTACCTCACCATCACGGGACGCCTGATGCTTCGGCTTTTGCAGAGGTTTCTCGCCCTGTTCATTCAGCGGGACGATCTGCAGGTGAAGTTCCCTCTCCCAGTAGGTCTCCATCCTTATCTGCGTTGGTGGACGACCCCGTCAAACGTCTGCGAAGGAGTCTCCTTGACAGACTTCCCTCCGGACTTCCAACTGTTTGTGGACGCGTCACACCAAGGGTGGGGCGCCCATCTGGAGGACAGGACGGCAGCAGGGCTGTGGTCAGACGTGCAAAGCCAGTGGCACAGCAATAATTTGGAGTTGCAGGCATAATTCTGGCAATCACTCACTGGCTACTGGTTCTTCAGAACTCTCGCCTTCTAGTGGCTTCAGACAACTCCACAGTCGTGTGGTTGATAAAGAACCAGGGCATGACGGGTTCAAGGAGGCTTCTAGACCAGACCTTTCAGTTGTTCGATCTGCAAGACTTGAACCACATCCAGATAAAGGCACGTCACATCCCAGGTTGTCAGAACGTGTTGGCAGACGCTCTGTCTCAACCGGACAAGCCTTCTCCGACAGATGGGAAGCTTCACCCGTAAGCATTCGATCTTCTGTGCGCAAGTCTGCATTGTCCTCTGATCGACCTATTCGCGATGAAATACAATGCACGTCTGCCCGTGTATTTGTCTCCCCTGCACGATCCAGCAGCATGGGCAGTGGAAGCTGTATCTCTAAGTTGGCAGGGGCTGGACGCTTACACGTTTCCTCCTCCCATACTGCTCCCAAAGGTGGTGGCAAAGATAAAGGCAACGAAATCGCTACGACTTCTTTTGGTAGCGCCCTTTTGACCTGCAAGAAGCTGGTTCCCCGTGCTTCGCGGACTCGTCTCCAGCGATCCAGCTCCGTTACCTCAGTGGCCTCGACTGCTGTTGCACCCAAACAGTTGTCTGCCTCACCCAGACCCAGAGCGGTTTCATCTGTCCGCCTGGGTTATTTACAGAAAGCTTTGAAATCAAAGGGGTATTCGTCACAGGTGGCAAGTGCCATTTAACAGGCTCACAGGGTATCCACTAGGTCACTCTATGATGACAAGTGGTTATCGTTTGAGAAGTTTTGCGCCTCTTGTTCAAGGGACCCCTTGAGTGCTTCTCCGCAGTTCGTGGCGGAGTTTCTTCTGCACCTCCGTAATACGAGACATTTGAAAGGGGGCACCATTTCAACCTACTTGTCGGCAATCAATTCAATCAAAGAACCAACTTCCAGGGGAACCAGACAGAAAGTTTACTATTCCTCCTCTGTCTTCTATAGTACATGACTCAGAGAGAGAGGAGCTCTCTCTGTGTCCTGTAAGAGTACTCAGAGAGTACATTCGTCGCTCGGCGAGTAAGCGGAAGACTCGCAAAAGGTTGTTCATACCTTTTTCAGCTGCAGCTAATGTTGAAGTCAACAGAAACACCATTGCGCTGTGGCTCCGCCAAACGATTTTGGCAGCGTATGATGCTAAGGGTTTACCTCACCCGGCGGCAAATAACCCCCATGAAATCCGGGCTCTGGTCTCAACGATGGCGTTGCACAGGAACATTTCTGTTCCTCAAATCATGGAGGGGTGATATTGGCGGTCCACTACGGTGTTCGCTAGCCATTATTTGCGTGATCTGGCAGTAGAAGATGTGCAGGGATTACAATCCTTTGGACCGTTGGTCGTGGCTCAACAGCTCACCCGACCACGGCTGCACTAGGTAACTATGTTTTACCCTCACGCTAGCCTTAAGGTTCTTCCTTGCTGTGTCAGGTTGTTCCATAAGTGCTTTGACTTACGTCATTCTTCTCCTTACAGGAGTTGCAGTCATTTGTTTTGCCTCCTCTGGTGGGTGGGTCCTCCTCGAGACCTGCCCGCCATCCTTTACTGTCGGATCAACATGCAATATCTGAAGTGGGGTAAGTATTAAAAATTTATTAAAATCTAAATATTTTAGATATTTAAAAATACTTAACCCACTTCTAAGATTCAGCCCGCCCGGCGAGGACCGCCTCTTCCCCACAGACATTCTCTTCTCGGACTGTAGTCAGGAAATATGATTACGTCACGTTCTCACTAATGCCAGAATAAATGCTGCCAAACAATCCATCCCCTTTTCTGCCCATAAAATTAACAAGCCCTCAGTTCCCTGGTGGACTGAGGAAATTAAAGTTGCACGCAAACAGCGTAAAGCGGCCTTTAAAAAGGCAAAGCACAACCTCTCAAAATTACCTCAAGCTAGGCAATTAAAAACCAAGTAAACCTACTCATCAAACAAACAAAAACACAACACTTGGAAAACTTCTGCGAGAAGGTTAATGGCAAGACCAATTCCAAAGAAATTTGGAACAAGCTCCAAGTCAATCGTGGCGGCAAACACAGAAGCAAAATCCCACCAATAAATAATCTTAAAAAACTAAAGATAAAGCTAATGCAATCGCATCACACTACGCTACTGCAAGCAGCAACACTAACAACTCACCGGAGTTTTTAAAACACAAACATAACACCGCAAGCACCACAAAACAACCCCCAGATAACAAACCAATCAACAAAGCATTCACTATGAAGGAGCTTTAATTTATATTAAATAATAGGGAAAAAGGAACGGCCCCAGGGTTAGATCTAACTTCCTACCATAAATTAAGAAGCTACCCCCCTCCACCCTCACCATTCTCTTAAATATCTATAATACCATTTGGCAACAGGGCAAGCTTCCTACCAACTGGAAGGAAGCTTTAGTAATACCAATACCTAAACCAAATAAACCCTCCGGGGACCTAAAATCCTATAGGCCCATCTCCCTGACCTCAAACCTATGTAAAGTAATGGAATCGATGGTAAAACATCGCCTCCAAGCTCACTTAAACGAAAAACCCTTAAAAAACGACCAGAGTGGCTCAATCCGGGCCGTTCCAACCTAAATAATCTTGCTCGCTTAGAGCAAGATATTAAAAAACACACAAAACAAAAAGCATTATACACTCGCAATCTTCCTGGATGTTTTCAAAGCTTTCGATATGGTGTGGCATAACGGCCTCATCCAAACATTAACTTAAAAAGGTCTCTCGGGCAACATATTTAATTACATCCAGGATTTCCTATACAATAGACAAATAACTTTTGGAAAATGGCACCCCACAAGGCAGCAAGCCAAGGCAAAAAATTAATACCGCCAAATTTGCAGACGACGGTGCCCTATCGGCACGTTGTAAAAACCTAAGTAACGCTACTTCCTTACTCCAATCCGCACTAAAGAAAGTCGACAAATGGGCCGACAAAAAGTGCTTTAAAATAAATGCGGAAAAAAACACAGGGGTAGTATTTAAAAATAAAAACTCGCGCCCTATCTCCCCCAATCTTTATCTACAAAATAACAAAATTAAATTCCAAAAACAAACTAAATTCCTAGGGCTCATCTTTGATGAGCATCTCACCTGGGAAGCTCATGTCAAAGACTTTAAACTTAGATGCTCGAAGACCTTAATGTCATGAGAGCAATCTCCGGCACAGGCTTGGGAGCAAATAGGCAAACCCTTATCCAACTCTATATCTCCCTAATAAGGTCCAAATTGGACTACGGCGCTCCTATCTACAATTCCCTAAAACCTACTCTTATCAATACCCTTAATTCTATCCAATATCAGGCACTAAAAGTGGCCACCTGCACTCAAAAGGGTACCTCACTTGAAGCTCTCCAAGCCCTAACTGGTGAAATTCCCCTCGCAACGAGACGAGCCAACTCACCTTAAACTTCTGGGCTGGAACATCAGAGGACCCCCTTATCAGCAGCAATCCCTCTAAATTTAACACTGCAATTTTCAATAAATACCCTCTTCGCGCACCAATCTCCCACTGCATTCGCAAGATAACATGGGCCATATTCAACTCCCCCCAAATAATACGGTGCTTCACCCAATTCCCCCACTTCCGGCCCCAAAAATAAATCTCCATCTTAGCAAAATCACCTCTAAACAAAACCCTAAACTCGCGCAAACCACCGCACTCAACTACATACGAGAACACTGGTGTCACATATTCAAAAATGGGTCCCGTGACCCCGAAGCACGCACAACAGGTGTAGGCATACACATGCAACATCCACAACCTTTATCCTACTCCAATAGGCTCCCTAACGACCAATCGGTCTACACTGCTGAGCTTATGGACATAGCACTCGCTTTATCTCACCCAAAAATTAAAAATCCGGGCAAAATTCTCATACTTTCGGACTCTCTCAGTGCCCTTCAGGCACTCCAAAATAAATCCACCAAAAACCGCCCTGATTTAATCTCCAAAATTTTAAATTCAATCCAAAACCTAAATAATCAAGGCAAGGCAGTAAAGCTCCTATGGGTACCAGCACATGTCGGCATATTTGGCAATGAAAAAGCCGACAAAGCTGCCAAGGAGGGCCTTAAAGGATGGCCTAAATATATTATTTTCTAATGGATTCTTAACTGCAATTGGTTCATTAGACTATTTTGTGAAAAACGCGACCCCAAAGAAATCCATATGTTGTTCCTATATTAAACTAGAGCGACTTAAAAACACAGAAAATCATCGTCTGCTTTTCATCCGCGAGCGACAAACCAAAAATGGGGCTGGGCTTAGGGAGTTGGAAGATACCTGAAGTGACGTACGTGAAGGGACGGGGTGTAAACAATCGCTTACTATTTACAATGGCAAACACTGGGGAATCGGTCAGTTAATCTGTTATATCTACGCTTTGCGATAATGCCACATCGCTGTTCTGCTATAAACTGTTCGAATAATGTTAGTTATCAAGTTTCACTTTACAAATGTCACAAAATATCCTTATATCAAATATAATTGATATGAATAGTGAAAGACGGTGGATTCATAGACGTTCGTAGACCCAGGATAAATCAATGCTAATGAGATATAAGATGACAAAATGAAACCAAGATATGATAATATGAACGAAGTATAATTGAGACAACGAAATCAGATAGTCGGTGTTGTTGTTGGAGTGGTATGAGTTGTTAGGTTTGGAATTGAGTTTGTTTATGTTTTTAGATTCGGGCCAGGACGTCCGAATCTTTGAGATAAGTGCCTAATGCTTGGAAGGTATTTTGGTTATTGTTTGGATTTAATATTAGATTAATGTTTTGTGGTGGGATTTTGTTGGCCTTTAGAGTTAGGTTGAGTATTTGGCTGAAGGCCGCATACTGTGGGCATTCTGTGAGAATGTGGTGGATTGTTTCTGCTTGCGGGCAGTGTGGGCATGTGGGTGAAGCTTTTAGTTTGAGTTTATGGAGATGGGAATTTAGTTTAGTATGCCCCGTTTGGAGCTTAGATATTGCCCTATCAATATTTTTGTTTTTGGAGTAAATTTTGTGTTTGCCTAGTGGTTTAGGGAGAATTTGTTTGGTATGGTGAGCATTGGTGGAGTTTGAATATTGCTTATGCCATGCCTGCTTTACATAAGATTTTGAAAGGCTTTTTGCCTCTTGTTTCGAATGGTAAAAAGGAAGTGAATTTGGAAGTTTAAGGCCCTCCTTTGCTGCTTTGTCAGCTTTTTCGTTGCCAAATATGCCGACATGAGCTGGTACCCATAGGAGTTTTACTGCCTTGCCCTGATTGTTAAGAGATCGGATGGTATGAAGAATTTTGGAAATTAAGGCAATTGCGATGGCCATAAGCTCAGCAGTGTAGACCGATTGGTCGTTGGGAAGCCTATTGGAGTATGAAGAAGGTTGTGGATGTTGGAAATGTATGCCTACACCTGTTGTGCGTGCTTCCGGGTCCTTGGACCCGTCTGTGTAAATGTGGCACCAGTCGGACCAGTGTTCCTGTATGTAGTGAAGTGCGGTTGTTTGTGTGAGTTGAGGGTTTTGTTTAGAAGTTATCTCAGCTTGGGATATAAGAGAACTTACGCGATGAGAGATGGGTGCGCGGAGTGGGTATTTATTGAATAAAGCTTTAAAGAATTTAGAGGGTATGCTGCTAAGCATATCCCTTATAAGAGGGTCCTCTGAAGTTCCAGCCCAGAAGTTTAAGGTGAGTTGGTCCCGTCTCGTTGCGAGGGGATTTTCACCAGTTAGGGCTTGGAGTGCTTCGAATGAGGTACCCTTTTGAGTGCGTGTGGCTAATTTTAATGCCTGGTATTGGATAGAATTGAGGGAGTTGATGAGAGTAGGTTTTAGGGAGTTATATATAGGAGCGCCGTAGTCCAATTTGGACCTTATTAGGGAGGTATAGAGTTGGAGTAAGGTTTGCCTATTTGCTCCCAAGCCTGTGCCGGAGATTGCTCTCATGACATTAAGGTCTTTCGAGCATCTAAGTTTAAGGTCTTTGACATGAGCTTCCCAGGTGAGATGCTCGTCAAAGATTAGCCCTAAAAATTTAGTTTGTTTTTGGAAGTTTATTTTGTTATTTTTTAGGTAAAGATTGGGGGGAGATATATTTTTATGTTTAAATACTACCCCTATGGTTTTTTCCGCATTTAGCTTAAAGCCCCATGTCCGGGTGGGTTATGCCCGGGTGGCTTTTGTCCGGGTGGCTTTTGTCCTAGACCCATTGGTCGACTTCGCAAATGACAAGATAGACAACCAAATAGTAATGATGATTTTACATTTCATTGGTACATTGGTATTTAATCCAGAGTTTTATTGGTTAACTTGATAGAGATATGTTCTTTACTTTTATTGGCTGGCAATATCTAGACTGAATGTCGCGTTAATGTTTATTTCGTATTTCCTTTGTGTCACCAAGACAGGACGTTTGACAATAAACATATATGACATGCTGGTCACCGACATGCCATTTGTTATATAATTCAATCGGTCAAGTGAACTTGTTATCTGTACAAACATAATTACACTCCTTCCTTCTCAGCTTCTTAATTGCGTAAACTAATTTGCTGTAACAACACTTCTCCCCTTTTATCTGGAAGAAACATCTATATGGTCCGCTAAACTGAGAATTGTGCGTTGGTGTGCTGAAGTGACACATTAAGGCTATCAGACTATTAATTAAACCATATAGTGCCCTCCAAGCGGTCGGCACTTATATACCTAAAAGATTCGGGCATTTTGGGCCGAATCTAAAAACATAAACAATCTAAAACATTCCAAAATTAACAAATAACCCCCCCCCCCCCCCCCCACCCCCCCCCCCCCCCCCCCCCCCCCATCCCCCCATCCCCCCCACCCCCCTCCTCCTCTCCCTGTCCCCGTGAAATCTCCGTAATCATCATCATGATCGTAGCCAGTCATTCGCGGTTATATATGACGTACACCAATGTACATGGATAAGCAATCACATGCTGACAACAGGTTCGTTATTTAAATCATTGAAGTGATCGTAAATTGTTTTTTTTTTACATGCAAACTAGTTGGACAACCATCACAATGTAAAACAATTTGTTGATACGTTTTTCTTGTAAATTTGTCTTTTTTAAATTTACATGCTAACTAGTTACACAACCATCACAATGTAAAACAATTTGTTGATATGTATTTCTTTTAATTTGTACAATGATATGCATAAGTCGTTGAGAAGGATCAGCAAAAAATGATTAAAACATAAGCATGTTTAACAAAACAGACATGTATAGTAGTAGGCTTATATATATTCGGTTCAGTAAGATGCCCGCCTGACTTCGCGCAAACGCAGGGCGCGCATAGCAGACAGAACACTAGTTGAGATTTCCGGCTCGCAGGCTGTGGTGATAATTAATCTTGGGTCATGTAAATTAGCATCATAGTGCCCTTTTTATCCCACCGGTATGTAATACCGTGGGATATAGTCATCACCCCGTCGGTCCGTCCGTCCGTCTGTCTGTCCGTATGTCCGTCCGTCCGTAATCATTTCGTTTTCGGAGCAGAACTCGATAACCATTCATGATATCTTTCTGAAACTTTCCATGTGTATTACCCACTAACTGAAGTGGTGCCTTTTGATATTTTCAGAATTCTGAAAATTTAATTTTCTTTGGTTTCCATAGAAACTTGTTGAATTTGGACTTTGTTCAGAGACAGGTTCGTTTTTAGAGCACAGCTCCAAAACCGTTCATCATATCTTCCTGAAACTTTGCATGTGTATTACCCACTAACTGAAGTGGCGCCTTTTGATATTTTCAGATTTTTTCTGAAAAATTAATTTTTTTCTGTTTCTGTTTGTTGTTGATTTTGACTGCTTCTGGAGAAGAAGTCTAAAACCCTTAACATACCTGAAACTCAGCATCTGTAATACCCACTAGCTGAAGTACGGTAGTAGATACACAAATATCTGTCAAAGATGTATTTTACAAATTTTGTGGAACCGGTGGGATATGTCATCTTCTGATGACTCTTGTTTTGCAGGTCAATACAGGTAATTTTGATGATATGGTGATTTAACCATCAGAGCTAAAGTAGTCACAGAAATCAAAATAAAATGGTTTCCGGTATTTAGTTCATCATTACTTGATTACGATATGTGAATCCACTAAATGCTGAAATATATATGCTTTTGGTTGAAAAATCTTATATCCAAAATACTTATTTACAGATAAAATGTAAAAATAATGCATATGGACAAAACATTTACAAACATGCTTTAAAGAGCCATTAATTTTTTTAGGAATATCTACTTGGCCTTCATGCATGCCGACAGACCAAATATTCTGATTTAAGTACAAATAATTTCACTTGACTTGCATATTCATTCCCTAACGCCAAATGTATGCTAATTTAATAAAGTCGAGCAACAGCATTTTATACGTGAAGAAGCTTAATTTATACGTTTCATATATGTGCAAAGAAGTTATATGACCAATTACATATTACAAACCCACATCTGACTGTTTGTTTATTAATGGTAAGTTTCCAAACTTACATTTAACCAATTAACCAGCATCTTTGTCCAGTTTTCAATCATAAATCGTGACTTTCACCTTTATAATATCACTTTACTAAATGAACTAGCCTTAAACTGATAATGTTCATCAGCAATCAGTACTTTTCGATAAAATAACTCCATTTATTACGTTTGACATAATGTGACTCCAACAACATACTCAATGGGTTTTAAAAGGGACAGTAAGTGTAGTATTGTAGTATTTTATCAAGAAGTATTGACTGTTATTGAAAATTAACCCTTAACCGCCAATCACAAAATGATATTAATAAAGAGAACTATTTTGTTTTAACGATTGACGTTCAATATCGGCAATTATCATTGTGATGAACGTCACACCAAAAATTAAGGCTGTGTATTGCCTCAATGTTTGTATTGCGATATGTATTGCTGAACTGTAATGTATTGCAATACGTACCACAATATATTGCAAGATCCTCCGACAATGAGATATTTCTCTAGAAAGCATTTTAACTAGTGCCACATGCTATTGAAACATGCTAAATGAACTCTACATTCAACTTTTATACTTCGTTTTGCAGTTTAAACATGACACATTTGATAAAATGACTTTCAGATCTTTAAAAAGATTGTTTGTAATACAGTCGAAGACACATTCTAGCACTTCAAAAACTCTTGTTTAATACAAGTTAAGCCAGTAAATGTGGCTTTTACAAGATAAATGTATACATTTGACTTAATATTTGTTGGTGTAATATATTGCGATATGAAAATCGTATTGCAATACGTGTATTGCACAACTCTGTAATTACAATATATTGGTATTGCAATAATATTGCACAGCCTAACCAAAAATATAATGGCGCTTTTCACGACAATAATTGTTGAATTATGATGATACGGGAAAATTACCCACGCTCGGATAAAACCAAAAGTACACGGGAATTGAAACACGTTTGACAGAAAAGTTAACAAAGAATAGAATCTGTTCGTCCTATACATTTGTTCCTTAATTTTCCTATTTAATGCGTTATTTAGAATGATTATTTTCCTAAAAAAAAAGCTTTCGGCTATTGAATTATATTTCTAACACAAAGCATTGAATACGATCCACTCTTTGGTTGTTCCGCATTAATCAGTTTGCAAATTTATGTGTTTACAATCACTACCACCAGAGTCAACACGTCTCATTTTTATCAAGTAGGCCTAAATATACTGTTCACTTTCGAGTGAGTGATACCATCTTGATGACATTATGTCGACATATCATCATAATCATAGAGCAATGGAATACATAAATAAGCAGTTTTGCTTCAATGCAAAATGATCAACATGTGGTCTAATTTACCATCCGTAAAACATATTGTGCTAGCCCGAAAATCCTTGTTTCGTCGAAATATCATAATCGGCAAAGGCAAAGAAAAAAAATAGGCAAAGAAGTGGCGAAGTTGCGAAGACGCGAACTGGCTTGAACATCTAAATTTAATAAAAACAATTCTATATATTCAGATGTTTACAACGGACAAGTAGTGCTCATAGCCAAAACAACTTTTGAAGTTTAGAATGTTGTTCAAAAGTGGTTAGAAACACTTTTGATTATCACATCTCTCCTTAAAAGTTGCTTTAAAAGAACAAATACAGACAATATATTGGTTTTGCCACATTAACCAAAAAACAGATTCATAGAGAATATTACTGAAATTTAGAGCCAAACATTGAAAACCTTTTTCTGCTAATCTTAATTGAAAATTAAGTAGGTCCATAAGTAAGATGCTATATTATTCTACTAGTATAATAATGTTATCCACTGCTGAATTTTATTTACACAGTTCTAAATTAATACCCACAAACCTCGACCATATCATTTTTGGTTTTTATTCAAGCATATTCCAAGATGACGAGGATTCCACTTGATATATGTCAATTCAACCAATAAACACCTTTTATAACGCCTTTTTAGAACGTCGCTCAATTACGCCTCGTAAAACTTTAGCCGAGAGCAATGCCGCGTGCTAGGCCTTGTGACGTAATATACAGGAGTCGCTTGGCGTCTAATGACAGAATCCACTAGAATTAGCCTTACATAACTGCCTAAATAACATATTTACCTTTGTCCTTATACAACAAAATTACATATATACACGCCCCGTAAAACGTACTACAAATGGCAGCGGATGTCAACAGTGTTTAATACTGGATGTGACCATTGCGGGACCCGTAATTCTGCAATGTGTTTTGGAACAATTCTTATCGTTGCCCAATATGGCGGCGGCACGCATGTCAGATGATGAAGATGTTCAAACGTCACAGAGATCTATTACACATTTTATAAGGATTGTTAACGGCGTTAACCCGCCTCATTCATTGACTCATGGTATGTTGAATAATTTTTGTTTTCACATTCGTCCTTATGCAAAATAACAAAATATATTTTGACTATATACACTCCTCTTTGCAAAAAAAAACAACATGCATATGAATAAAAACTAAAATTCAGGTCTGGGCAGATTTATTAAGCTAAGCTTAAAGATACAAATGACAATTCTTTGAAGTATCTTAACTAGATCAACATGCGGTGATCGTACAATGACAATAATAAGGTGTTACAATCTCCCAGCCCAACCTAACAGGATAAGAAAGACATATTATATATGTAAATATATATATATGGGAAGAAGAACAAGAACAGGAGAGGAACTTGAGAAAGAGAAAACTTATTTGGGAAGTCCTAACCCAAATCTCCGTAGTGCCTGCAACTTGGAACAATCATTAATATTCAAATAACGCAAATAAGCAGAACTCTTCCAAAACCCAATGTCTTGTATTATTTCACCAGGCAAACCCACCGAAAAGGCCCAGGCTGCCCCGCCTCGCCGGAAAGAGTGACCAGTGATTTTATCTTTCACTCCATTTTTCTGCAAGATGTACTGAACAGTCTCAATAAAGAGGTCATGCTGTAGTGGATTGAAACTGCTGTCAACAAACAAAGCGGAATTCTCCTCTGATTCTCTGTGAAAAGACAATAAATTTTCAAGTGCATTAACTGGGTTGAGAGGATGGGATCCTATATCCGGGAGCTGTAGTTCAAGAACCTTTTCCCTGAATTGCAAGGTTTTGGTGTGCTGCATCCGAATAGAAAAACCTCCATTAATGCGCAAAACATGTTTTAAGCATATACCTTTGCTCACATCAAATGTACCCCTACATAAAAAATTGCACGAACTTAATCCATGGTAATGACGTCACTCTATTGTGTTATCAGTTGATTATTATTTAGGAATCTACTGGTCATTTTCCGTCCCAGTCAGGAGGGGTGTTAGGTTTATACATTTTCAGAGACTGATGTATTTTGACTTGGTGTATAGGATAGGATCTTAAAATATCTAGACAACTATAGACAAATTAATTTTTGTAATGCATGATCATGGAATCGAACATGCAACCCTTCGCTTGGTAATCAGCGGTTCTAACCACTAGGCCACAAGACGCTGTTAGAAACCTTACGATTGTTTGTCAGTAAGAATCCAGCGTTCTATTCAAGAATTGTAATGCACGGAAGGCATGAAAAGGCAGATTTTTAGCTGTCAAACACATCGCTTTGCGATGAAGTTTTGCGCTGCACGTGCGTGGAAGAATCCATTTCATGAGGGTCGCAGTTACGTGTACCATATCCGATGAATGAGCACCGAAATTTGCAAAATAATTGATTTTGGTGTCCCATAATTGAAATTTATTGTTTCAAATGTAAAATAATCACATATGCATTTTCGTGACGTCATACATGGATAAAGATGGAGAATGCATTCGGAGCAGTGGATTCGTTAAAAATAATCAACTCGCCCCTTCGGGGCTCGTTGATTATTTTTAACGAATCCACAGCTCCTCATGCATTCTCCATTACGTAACATTGCATAAAAAGCCACTAAGCAGGCGGTCCATATGGAAACACCCATCTGAAATTAATAAATTTCTCTGACATATGTTGTGACAAGCTTGAAATACCAAATTTTGACAACTGTAAACTTGGCATTAGGTCATATATTTGACCCAAACGACCATTTTCGGTCAATCTAGATATAGCATCTGCTAATATATTGTCACGACCTGGAATATAAATGGCCCTTAAAGAGAAATTATAGTGTGCTTGCAAGAAAAACAAACGTCTTAAATAGTTCATAACAACAGGAGACCTGGAGGTTTTCTTATTAAGAATTGCACGAGCTGTCATATTGTCAGTTTTTACTACAACACGCTTATTTTGCCAGGCATGACACCACCTTATTGCTGATAGCACAACAATAACAGTTTCTTTGTAGTTTATGTGTTCATTTTCCAATGCTGGCAAGTCTAAGTGCCAGTTAACATACATGAAATCACCACCATAAGAAGCACCACCACCAGTGTCACAGGCGTCTGTCTGTAGTGTTGTAATGGGCTTCTCATCAATAAATTGTTTTGTTCCATTGACACTCACAAGGAAACAACACCACCATCTTATATCTTCCTGAAAATCGTCATCAAGCAATACTTTGTCTTTATTGCTTGCTATTTTGTTCTTTAAGTCTATCATTCTACGTAGAAATGTTCTTCCACCTTGAACAACCTGACACGCCCAGTTCAACTTGCCAATTAACGATTCTAGCTGTTTCTTGTTTGTCCGTTTTCGCTGAGAGAACACATGAATCAAGTCTTTCAATTCTAGCAGTTTCTTATCTGGCAGAGACAATACACATTTTGAGGTATCAATCACTACTCCAAGGAAAGTTATCACTTTACTTGGTCCATCTACCTTGTTCCAGTTAATGTCGAAACCTTAGTAGCGCAAAACTCTCAGCAGAATTCCTAGACCACGAGAACATTCACTGAAATCATCACACACAATGAGAAAATCATCTAAATAAGCTAACACCACAAAATTATATCTCGTTTTCATAATTCTACACACTGAACTACTGAGAGATTGAAAAATACTAGGGCTTATGGATGCTCCAAAAGGCAACCTCGAATCATACATGTATGTACACTTTTCATCTCCATTGAAAATCCACGCTAATCCTGTATATCTATAGCTGGTCGGATGTATTCGCACTGATCTATAGGCGCTCTTTAAATCAACTTTTGCCAGGTAACCATTCTTCGTAATCACTTTCACTGCATCACGCAAATCCATATAAGAACATTCACAATCCGACATATAGGAGTTCATACCTTGACCTCCGGCAAACTACCATCATGAATGAGTCTAATTTTCTTAGCAGATTTTGGTATAGCTCCAATCGGACTCACAATATCGGGAATGCTATCACTCACAACATAATGTCCTAAACCTAATTCCTCCTGAATTTGTTCTTCTGTAAGCGATCTGTTTGCATAGGCCGATCTGTGATTTCTTGTTAAACATTGTTTCACTGGCAGATCCACATTATCTACTAACCGGAAGCCATTACGTATCCCATCCATTAGACACTCTCTCTCCGGGTCGTCTTCTGGCAAAAGTTGATCCCAAGCGTCGGGATTTAATGCATTTTTGAACTTTGGAAGTTTTTTGGCTCACTGCGGTCCTCCTCCCGGTGGTGTTTTGCGCTGTGACCTTGAATGAAACAAATGGAACACACATGTCGCATTCTACAGGTGTCTTCACGACAGAAGCCATTGTTGTAACGCCGACAAACTTCCTGCCCGTTCGGTGTAAAGGGCCCTCTCTGTCGACCAACAATTGAGCGCTTCTTATCGGTCATTGGGGAGTTGTTGCGTGCTCCCAAGTGAAACTGCTCAGATTTTGGCACGAGTTGGTACTCTTTTACATCTTGAAACGGGGTACCCCATCTAAGTCCCTCCTTCTGACGTTTAACACGATACTCTTGATCGTATAACAAGACACTGGACCACAGATATCGAGATGAAAGACGGGTGACATCTTGAATATATTTTACAAAATCGTCTATATGACTTCTGGACATTTCATCGTCCCTAATCATCTCACGCAGTAACCCTATGTTAGCGTAGACCCACATCTCCGGGGATATGTCTGACAGTTTTGACCTTTTAGAACCGATGTTTATTCTGACGCCCTCGCCTAACTCCACCGTTTGTTCCCTATCTTCTAAGGAATCAATCCACAGATATTTGAAATAATCTTTAGGCGAGTAGTTACCTCGTGTACCGCCAATGGTAGAAAGAAAAAGACTTTACACTTCCTGATGCCGACAGTGATAAAGCTCTGGCAGATGACTTAAATTCTTTCTTTTCAGAGAAGGTTGTTACCATTAGAAAAGGTTTTGTTCAAAGTGATCAGAACATATCTGGAAAGTCGCCACCTACAGGATCAAAGATGTTCAAATTTGAATCCTTGACTGAAAACCAGGTTCTAAGTCTGATAACAAAGTCTAAGAAAACTACCTGTGAGTTGGACCCAATCCCAACGGATGTCCTCCTTGGCCTGATGGATGTCCTCCCTGTGATTACAAGGATCATAAACATGAGCGGTGAGGTGCCAAATGCATTTAAACAGGCAGCAGTGAAACCTAGAATTAAAAAATCTAACTTGGACAAAAACATCTTAAAGAATTATCGACCTGTGTCCAATCTGTCGTTCCTCTCGAAAATCCTCGAAAAAGCTGTGAATGCACAGCTTCTGGATTACTTGGAACAGAACAACCGTGTGGCAAAGTTTCAGTCCGCTTATCGGAAAGCCCATAGTACCGAGACTGCCTTGCGTAGAGTACTGGATGATCTTCAATAAGCCGTTGATGATGGCAGAATTGCAGTACTAGTTCTACTTGATCTTTCAGCAGCTTTTGATACTGTTGATCATCAGAAACTGTTACACAGACTATCAGATGAGTATGGATTTGGAGAAACAGTGTTGTCCTGGTTTCGATCTTATCTGTCATCCAGGAAACAGTCAGTAGTCATCAAGACGTCACATTCCTCCACCGTTACAGTTGAGTGTGGAGTACCACAGGGCTCTGTGCTGGGGCCTCTACTTTTCACTATGTATACTAGACAGCTGGAGGATGTCATCAGCGATCACCAGGTATTGAATCATCAATATGCTGACGACACCCAGATGGTTGATAGCTTTCTACCTGTTTGTGACACAATATCTCCACTGACTAATCTAGAGGATTGCTGCTCTTCTGTAAAGTCATGGATGAACGACAACATCCTCAAACTGAACGAAGACAAGACAGAAGCAATGATCGTAGGTCCTAAAAGCCGAATATCGAATGTCAACATCAGTCAGCTGACCATTGGAGACACAGAGATTTCCTTCTCAACTTCTGTAAAAGATCTAGGAGTATACTTGCAATCAAACCTTTCTATGGAAAAACAAGTATCTGCGATCTGCAGGTCCTGTTATTGCCACATCCGCAACATCGGGAAAATACGCCATCTATTGACTGAATGTTCAACAGCGGCACTTTTTCGTTCTCTGATCTTGTCGAGAATAGACTATTGCAATAGTCTGCTATTAAACATCTCTCAAGAACTGTTAAATCGTCTGCAACGCATTCAAAATATTGCAGCACGTATAGTGAGCAAAGCCCAAAAATGTTCAAGGATGACTTAAACAGCTACACTGGCTGCCAATCAGAGCGAGAGTGGATTTTAAAGTTCTGACCCTTGTGTACCAGTGCATGCAGGGGACCGCTCCAGCCTACCTTAAGGAACTGTTCACACTATACGTTCCATGCAGGCAGCTTCGCTCCAGTGACAAAAATCTGCTTCACATCCCAAAATGGAAGCTAAAATCTTATGGTTTTCGCTCATTCCAAGTTGCAGCTGCCATTAAATGGAATGACTGACCAGTTCACCTTCGATCAAGCCCAACAATCACACTTTTTAAAGCTAACCTGAAGACATACCTGTTCTCTGTATCTTACAAGTGATGCTGAAATTCAACTTTTGTCTGCGCTATGAGCATGCTATCGGTGTGGAGTCAGCGCAATACAAGTGGACTAATTAATTAATTAATGGCGCCATCTTGGTTACCGCCATTTTCCACTTTTCCACGTGCGTTGGAAGTGTCGTCGTTTTCTGGCTGACCGGGAAACAGGGTTGGGCTTGTAGATCCGCTAATTCTCTTCTCATATCTGAAAGTTTCTTTTCCAGGCGAAGTCTTGTGATTTCTGCTGCAAGTGCGTCGCACTCTTGTTCTAACTCATTGACGTGTTTTCTGGAAAGCGTATCACGGTCATAGTGTTCATCACCTAGGCCTGGATCGACTTGTGTGGCACGCAGTGGCGATTTGATGGCTGCCATAACTTCCTCCATGCGGTTACCTGCTGATTTACGTTTAGGTCTACCTTCTTCCCTCTTCTTTTTACTTAATAAATCCGTAATAAAACAGATTTTTTGCTGCGAGCAAAACTAAAACGCCATGCGGGCATAGCGGCAAGACTGCAAAACGCCACCTGGTGGTCGCCGTCAAGGGAAGTAACTCTTGTTTGCAATAATGTCTCAGATGGTCAAGGGGAGGCAATTCGTGATTGTCAAAAAACATTTTATACTAAAATAAAACTTTCAGTATTTTTGTTTATCAATGTATATACAGACAGACAGAAGCTTTATTCAATATTTCAGGCCAGATGACCTATAGTACAGTTATGGTTTATGGTTGAAATTGTACAGTCACGTGGAAAATATATGAATAACATAATGTATTATTTACGTCTCATTTCAAAAATCTTTTTTAGCAACATTGACACAGATAAAATTATATTGATATTGCTTGAGTTTAACAAATTGTTCATTAATTGTTCATCTTTATGCACAGTTGAAATCATAGGAAGGTATCTGTTTCTAAGAGGCTGGTACTGATTACAAACAAGAAATACATGAAATTCATTTTCAACACAGCCTTCATTACAATAGTAACATAAACTCTTATTTTTATCTTGTACATTTTTCCTTCTGAAAAAATTCACATTAAAATCATGTAATGATATACGCATTTTTTATCAATGTAGCGATATGTAATAAGTGATGTAGTTGCGTTATTGACACTCTAACTTGGTATGGTAGTGGTATTACACTGAATCTAAGTAATTGTAAATGTACACGACTATATAGATTTAAAGATAGCCCAGATATTTTATTCTAAAAAGTGTAAATCAGTAACAATGATGAAAATTATATTATTTTCTTAGTTGTAATGCAACTATTCTATTAGAAAAATAAAGTCACCATGAGAAATATTGAGACAGTAGGCTATAGGCCTCTTCAAACACAAAATGAAGCACAACAAAAACTTAAACTAATAATGACGTTTATAATAAAAAGATTTGCAAAAACTTTTTTTATTTTTGAATTGTCAGTTATTCATTTCAAAACATATTGTAGCTTATAAGATAACCTAACACTCCACTCGATTGGGAAAAGAACAAATCAGCGATTGAATATCAAAAATGCTTCTAAAACTCCGAAATTACTCCCTACGGACGCACAAATACCCATTCTATCGGAAACGTTTAATGTCAAAACGTTCTTATTATGTTTTAAACGAATTTTCGACGAAAATCGACAAATCGCCTAAGGATTTCATTAAGCAACTCCTGTGTATGACGTCACATCGCTAACGAAAGCTAACGGCGGCCCGGCCAACTGTTTATAAGGATTGGGATAATAGGCCAATTTTACTCACTTTGAATGGCAATATCTTGATAAGTAGGTGACGCTTCGAAATAATCGTTTGTGTTTTGCTTACTTGAAAGTATTGTCTATATGAAAAAACGAATTAACATCGAATAAACTAGAGAGATGTTATTACCTTTAAAAATATCCACCACACCCACCCCCTCCCCCTTCTTTTACTATTAAAATAACTGACAATTTTCAGTAAAACTAAAACAGTAGGCCTAAGTGAAGTTCAGTTGTATATGTTGATAGTTGAAGTGAAACAATATGTCTCTGTTCAAATGTAATATGTCTACATGGTACCGCGGGTGAGCGGGACTATCGCGCGTTTAACACAGCTTACTTCCGGTGTCCCGTGTTTTTTTTACATCCGTGAATTTCTGACTGATGTCAAAATCTAATGTTAGAAACTGACTGAGGCCGGACCTCCTCTCACGGTTGGATTCATCAACCATATAGCACCGCTCGAGTCGTCATCGCAAAAGCAGCTAGTTCTTATGCGTTTGTGTTGTAATTTTAGCATTCTCGTCTTTGTCTTTTACCGATATATCTTTATTTTTTTCGTCTATTTTTACAAATCTCAAATGTTTTAAATACATTTATGTGAAATGACAAGTGAAAGGGATATAGGGATCTGGTCAAATGGGCCGAAGGATGAAAAGGCCGATAAAAAAAGTCAAAAGGGCCGCGTGAAAAAGTCAGAAGGGCCAAAGTAAATAGTCATAAGGGCCGAGGAAAAAGGGCAGAAAATAAAAATTATTATATATTCATTGTATTCAACCTACTGTGAGTTGATAGTTGTAATATCTTTACTTAGCCAAGTGATCCCAATCAATTCCAAAATTATTATATTTATGACTAGTGACTGTAATTGTTCCACCGTTTACGCACTCGTATAACCAAACACAAACCAATGTATTAGTCTCTAATGTTTTATTTTTAGTCCATATTCATATCATTAGTCAATGAGACTTTGATTTATGTGAATCTCTCATTTGTCACATTTCACAGTTCTTTTTCACAGGTCACACTACTGGTAAATATAATATACATATGATAAATTTATATACCGGGTATTATAATTATATCTTTTTAATCATTTTAAACATATACATATATGAATGCATAAGAGAGGTAATATTGTGACATCGATTTCTTGGAAAGATGTGACCGTGTTTGATGAAATTTATATATTATATATATACTCAATGTCACAGTTATTATTAAACACAATCTCCCTTTTAAAATAAAAAAAACTCTTCGAATGATAGGAGCGTAATTGACTTTTTTTTTTATTTCATCCCCTAAATGTTTATCTTTGTTTACAAATTTCGAAGTTCTTGAGTTCTCTCCCCTGTTTTCCCTTACTACAACTCCCGCAAGTCGAGTTGATAGCGCTAAGCATGTAAACGATAACACTCAAGATACCTCTCAGTCCAGAAATGTTATTAAACCAAAAAAGTACGATGGTAACAAGTCGCTGAATTTTAGAAATATCATTGATATCCAAAAGTTAGCGCAGCGTGTAACACGTTCGGGACCAGAACTAACCGTACAACTGAACGACGACCTGCGAAGAAGAAAATAGCTAACAAACCGTGGTTTAATTCGGAATGCAAAGAAAAAAGAAAATTGTATCTTAAATCTAAACGACGTTATAAGAAATCACAAGATAAACTACACAAATCATACTATAAGTATCATGCTAAAATTTACAAGAAATGTCTGAATCAACATAGTAAACTATTCAAGAATAAAGCAAGTGAAATGTTGAGAAATCATCAGAAGTACTCCCCAAAGGAATTTTGGAAAGTATTACACCCTGAAAAAGATAACACAGTTAAAGGCTCTCGGCCCAGTCTCGAAGATTTTCATACATTCTTTAAAAATATAAACGAGACCTCCCATCCAGATGATGAGACCCCCACAGAAGTCGAGTCTGTGTCATATGACAATGATTGTTTAAACTGTGACATTACTATTCAAGAAATCGAGAAAGCTGTTAAATCTCTTAAGAGAAATGAAAGTAGTGGTCTAGATTTAATTGAGAATGAATACCTTATAGATACATTTGATATTACGGGATCATTTTACGTCTCTTTCTTTAATTTAATATTAACATCTGGTCACATTCCTGAATCCTGGCTAACTGGTGTTATAAGACCCATTTATAAAAAGAAAGGTGACACAGGTGATCCAAACTCCTATCGCCCCATTACTATTCTCAGCTGTTTTGGAAAACTTTTTACTGCAGTCCTAAATAGGAGATTGAACATTTTCCTTGAATCAAATGAAATATTATATTAGAATATTAAAACAACGAAATTGTAGCACTAATAGACCGTACATTAAAGGACCAATTCTTACAGAGCTGGCAAAGTGATATCTCTGAAAGCTCTAAAGGATATTATTATCAATTTATTAAAAGCTCTTTTTCTTTTGAACCTTATCTCTTAATGCCTAAACCAATTTCATACCCTTTATTACTAATAAGAACAAGTAATCACTATCTACCTATTGAAACTGGCCGCTGGAAAGGCATCTCACGTGAAAATAGAAATTGCCCGCTCTGTAACTCTCCAGCAATAGCAGAATAATTTCACTACTTGTTTCGATGTTCAGCTACTCAGACAGAAGAAAACTGTATATATATACCAGAATATATATATATTTTCCCAAATATCCACAAAATGAAAACATTGTTATGTTCACAAAAACTCAGAGTCGTAAAGAAATTGTCCAGATTTATAACAATTGTAAATACCGAACTGAAAAAAACTGTACTAATATTGACCTTCACAATTTTCACAATGTTTGTTTTGTTTATATTACTATGCTCATGTACCACCAGTGTAGGTGTATAGAGAATAAAGAATTTGAATTTGAAATTTGCAAATGAAGATAAAACCTATATTTTTGCTATGTTATATGTTTGATTTTTTTGGTTCGGCCCTTATGACTTGGAACACGGCCCATTTGACTAAATGGCTCGGCCCTTTTGACTTTCACCTCGGCCCTTTTGACTTTTTCCTTCGGCCCTTTTGACTAAGCAGTTCTCGGCCCTTTTGACATTCGACCCTTTTGACTACAACCCTTTTGCATTACGTCAAATGACAACACACTATGTTATATCTATTTTTACAAAAATAATAATAAAAGACACACTGATAGAGATTAGCAACACAAAACATGTCATGAAAGTAGCAATTTGCTGTTTTGCTGTAGCGAAATTTTCCCCACAGAAATCTGCGGCGATGAATGGCTTCAGTTCTCATTGTTTTTCAACAAATGTGCGCTTGTGTTCATCAAATTGAGAAATATAAAGTCACCAAAAGATACCTTCATTAGTATGTTTGAATTTGACTGTATTAATAACGTATGTATATGTAAACAGGAATATATCCACTTGAATTTCGTTTCCACCAAACAAATTCCGATAGAACCCTGTAAAGCGAAAATCCTACACATTAATAGTGGATATTTATATCGCGCACTTTTCCATGCATTGAATGCTTGCTCAAGGCGCTACACATATTATTACCCTGAAGGAAATTGTACTTTCGGTGCTGCTTCTAAGCGCTCCGCGCGACCATATAGGTCCGTACTTCCCGTGTTCAGGTACCCATTTAAACAGCTGGGTGGACTGAGTGCAATGTGGATGAAGTGTCTTGCCCAGGGACACAACACAGCATGAGACCCAGATCACAAGTCTGGAATAAACTTCGAGTCATTCGTGGCGGAAAATGCAGAAGTAAAATCCTACCTATAAATAATCTTAAAAACCCTAAAGATAAAGCTAACGCAATTGCATCACACTTTGCTAAGGCAAGCAGCAACACCAACTACTCTCCGGAGTTTTTTAAAAACAAAAACAAATCCGCACCCACCGCAAAGCACCCAACAGATAACAAACCAATCAACAAAGCATTCACAATGGAGGAGCTTCAATTTGTATTAAATAATGGGAAAAAAGGAACAGCCCCCGGGCTCGACCTAACCTCCTATCAAATAATTAAGAAGCTACCCACCTCCACCCTTACTATTCTATTAAACCTATATAATACCATTTGGCTAGCAGGAAAGCTCCCCTCCAACTGGAAGGAAGCTTTAGTAATACCAATACCTAAACCCAATAAACCCCCCGGGGATCCAACTCCTATAGGCCCATCTCCAAACCTATGTAAAGTAATGGAAGCAATGGTAAAACAACGCCTCCAATCTCACCTAAAAACCAACCCATTAAATAACGACCAGAGTGGCTTCACTCCTGGTCGTTCAACCCTAAACAATCTTGCTCGCCTCGAGCAAGATATTAAACTTTCTCAATCCAACAAGCAATATACACTCGCAATCTTCCTGGATTTTTCCAAAGCATTTGATATGGTGTGGCATAACGGCCTCACCCAAAAATTAATTAAAAAAGGCCTTTCAGGCAACATAATTAATTATATCCAGGATTTCCTTCACAATAGGCAAATAACTGTCGGGGTCGAAAACCAAAAATCTGAAAACCACCTTTTAGAAAACGGCACCCCACAAGGCAGCATCATGAGCCCCACTCTATTCAACATAATGGTTGATGACCTTTTCGAGGGTATCAACAAAAAAATAAACACCTCCAAATTTGCAGACGACGGCGCCCTCTGGGCACGTTGTAAAAACCCAAATGACGCTATCTCCTTACTCCAAACCGCATTAAATAAAATCAGCCGCTGGGCTGATAAATGGGGCTTTAAACTAAATGCGGAAAAAACTGTAGGGGTAGTATTTGAACATAAAAACTCGCGCCCTATCTCCCCTAACTTATATATAAAAAATAACCTAATTAAATTCCAAAAACAAACTAAATTTTTAGGGCTAATCTTTGACGAGCATCTCACATGGGAAGCTCATGTCAAAGAACTTAAACTTAGATGCTCGAAAGACCTTAATGTCATGAGAGCAATCTCCGGCACAGGCTGGGGTGCAAATAGCCAAACCCTTCTCCATCTCTACTCCTCCCTCATAAGGTCCAAACTGGACTATGGCGCACCTATATATAACTCCCTCCAACCAACCCAAATTAAAACCCTAAATTCTATTCAATATCAGGCACTAAGGGTAGCTACACGCACCCAAATGGGTACCTCACTCGAAGCTCTCCAAGCCCTAACTGGTGAAATTCCCCTCGAACTGAGAAGGGACCAACTCACCTTAAACTTCTGGGCTGGATCTTCGGAGGACCCCCTTATCAGGGAACTACTTACTAGTGGTCCCTCTAAACTTAAAACCGCAATTTTTAATAAACACCCCTTACGGGCTCCAATCTCCCACCGCATAAAAACACTTCTATCCCAAGCTAAGATGGAGCATATCAACCTCCCCCCCATAAATACGGTGCATCACCCTATTGCCCCCTTACCCACCCCCAAAATAAATCTCCATGTTAGCAAAATAACTTCTAAACTAAACCCAAAACACGCTCAAACCACCACACTTAACAACATACAAGAACACTGGTCCGACTGGTGCCACATATACACAGACGGGTCACGTGACCCCGATGCACGCACAACAGGCGTAGGCCTACACATTCAACACCCCACTCAACATTCCTACTCCAATAGGCTCCCTAACGACCAATCGGTCTTCACTGCTGAGCTTATGGCCATACCACTCGCTTTATCCCACCCTAAAACTAAAGATCAGGGCAATATTCTCATCCTTTCGGATTCTCTCAGTGCCCTGATCTAATTTCCAAAATTCTAAATTCTATTCAAAATCTAAATTTCCAAGGCAAGGCAGTAAAACTCCTATGGGTACCAGCGCACGTCGGTATATTTGGCAACGAAAAAGCCGACAAAGCTGCCAAGGGGGGCCTTAAACTACCTAAAATTCTACCCCTTTTTCATTCGAAACAAGAGGCAAAAAGCCTATCAAAATCTCATGCAAAGCGAGCATGGCACCTGCAATATGCAAATTCCAAAACAGCACACCACACCAAACAAATTATCTCCAAACCCTTAACTAAACCAAAAATATATTCCAAAAACAAAAATATTGATAGGGCAATAATTAAGCTCCAATCGGGGCATACAAAATTAAACTATCATATCCACAAAACCAAAATCGCAAACATCCACCCAACATGCCCACACTGCTCACAGGCAGAAACAATATTTAATTCACCACATCCTTATTGAATGCCCACAGTATGCGGCCTTCCGCCAAATACTTAAACTAAAATTAAGGGCCAACAATATCCAAACAAATAACATATATCAAATTCTAAACCCACACAATAATCACAGTACCTTCCAAGCGGTCGGCACTTATATAAAGGCCTTTTGGACCGAATCTAAAACACCAAAATACACATCAAATACCATCCAAAATTAACAATTAAACCTACCCCCAAAATTACCACAATTGTACTTTGGTTATATTTTCAAAAATGATATATTAATTGGCCTGTACATCGCGTGTATGTTTTCTTACATACATAAGCCTATGGCTGATATACCGATCCATTTCTCTTTTTATCATGATAAGAAACCATAACCATTTAAAACAAAACAGACTGTTACGGTATTTGTTTCGATCAAAAGACATTCCTATATACCGCTCGTGTACGGCAAGTAGTGGCGAGTATTAGCCGGTGCGCAAAGTAAGGATCGCTGATTAGGACTAACGCTAACTGAGATTTCCTACTCGCGTATTACCTGAATTTTCTCCTTCCATAGCTAAATTCGCCGAAGTGTCCCCCTGGTGGTAGCTACACGAAAATAACTCAGATTACTTTGCCTCTTTAAATGGAGTAAGGCTTCCCTTTTGCGATCGATTGATCTTAAGTTTTCTAAAACCTCAATATATTGATGTACCGTCCTATTTTTCATAGGGTCTCGGCATATATTTATCGAAGCACCTTATTTTATCAGCGATTATAAGGTTACCTTTGACAACAGACATGCGCAGATTTCTAACCTTTTCTGACGTTTTAGTTTAAATCAATTTTAATTAAGACTTATTATGTTATGACAATGGACCTTGAGGGCCATTATTGTTGTGCAATCAGAGAAAGTTAAAAACAAATACAAATGCACAAACTCTTGGCCAACTGTAGAATGTAGTATCTGCGCCCTTACCAAGCATAATAGTCAGCACACATTGTTGTAAATGCAATATGATGTTCAATGTGTGTTTAGCATATTAATTAATGAAGAGTTCAACTAATATGTATTATATAAGTTATTACGATAAAGCAAATGCTCATTTTGGCTTAAATTGAAGCAATTCTGCAACGAATATATTGTGTTATCCTCAATGAAAGGGGTTTACATTTTCTTAAGCGAGAGCGGTCTCAATCTGCGCAGACGACTTCTGCGCATCGCGCATGTGCTAGACGAGGAAATTTTCACTCATCAAAGCGAATCACCAAAACATTGTTTAATCAATTCACAGTTCCCAATGCGTAAATTAATATAATCTTAATATCTATCAGCTTCATTTTTTGAGGTGAGTTTAACATTTCCTGTTCGAATAAAGTATGATATGTATCTTTTTGTTTACGAAAACCGGGTACAACATTACTTCACTGAAGGCCTGTTCGACTCTGCAACTGTTCAGGATCAAATATTGTTGCGAGGAGTTGTCCCCTTTCAAATATTAGTGCAGTACGTTTATGTTCAACATATTCTTCCTAAACATTGTTTCAGGTAACTCTCTGTGTATGTTTTTATATGTTATACATGTACAGATTATACTGACTAAACTACATATAAAGTGACTGTAGTCGTAAGTTCTAAACCATCGGATAATATGTTTTGACTTGTAAATCTAGCTGAAATGACTTATGAATTTAAGAGCCGTCTCTATTTAATGTGAATAGATGTTTTTTTTCTGTTTGACAGTAGAAATCATACTGAAAATATGCCTGGAACCACTGTCAGATGTTTTACTTGTGATTGTTTAAATGAATCAATAAATCAGAAAATATCTTAAGGTTATCTGTATTTGCTTAAAATTTGTTTAGTGGGTGCTAGTATATTGATAGGTGTGTTCTTTGCTTAAATAAAATGGGGGAAATCTACTGTTTATAATATAACAAAACTTTTTGTTAATGCATAGCCTTAACTAGTCTTGCAGCCTTTCTCCCTGCAATATTTCTAGCCGCCATGATATATAAATAGAGAATAGTAACGACTTTCTATTTAATACCATTTTTATTAAATTAGTTAATGATTTTATATAAAACGAGCGAAAGCGAGTTTGATACCAAATCATTCATTAGTTTAATAAAAATGGTATTAAATAGAAGGAAGTTTAGTATTCTGTTTATTACTAGCCCACCTATAATCCAGCAAAATAGCCGACATGCCTCCGAAACTATATTTCCTGCAAGTCCGATACTATTGTGACAACGTAACTCCCATTGTGATGCCATAACCACAAACTATATGTGACTTCATATGCACAGCGGTTACCGTAAGGCGTATTACACTAGTTTAATATTGCCGTTTCAATATTACACTGCAGTATCTTACAAGGGCGAGTAATATAACTTCATATTATCTGACAGGTTGAACATGATAAAAAATTGTTTAAACTTTATGCTTTTCCTCATTGAAGGGACTGTCATGTCTGCAAAATCTGCCATCTTGTTTTTTTTTGCATAACTGGTACCATACATGAAATGAAAACATGCTATATATTGTACCTAAATTTACAACTTTTTAATAACGAAAGATATAAACTGCTGGAATATTCACATAGTATACCCACACATAGTTCAACAACGTCAAACGTGGTAGGCCTCATTTATTTTCAGATGTTGATTATTGGCCGTTTTGTTGTTTGGGGTCACATTTGCCAAACGTTATAAATTGTGTTATTTTATCGAGAAGTACTGACTTGCCGAAAATTGCCATTTTGATGACAGTTGACATAGTACACAACGATATAAAGCAGTGTTATTCCTAGGTGATCTGCTGAGGGGGTCATTTTGGCCATTTCCGAACAAGTGGGGCCCTTTGCAGTGGTATTAGTATCCTACTTCTCAGAATTTTAAGGGACACCAAGCCAAAAAGGTGGGCAAATGTCCCCAGGACCCCCTCTTCTGCAAAGGTAAAAGTAGCGATATTTGATCGAAAACTGGACGATGCACTGCGTGTGGTGCGCGTCAATTAGTTAAACATAATTTTGGAAACTTATTTACAAGTAACAAGAGACAAATAGACAACTCTGGGTTGATAACAGGTCTAATAAAAACTTCATGTAAATGGGACGTGTAGTTTTGGTTTTTGAACATGTATAATGATTTTGATAAATTTTAATTGGAAACTAGTAATTATTATATATTTGGCGATTGGGGATGAATATGCAAGTTGTGTGAAATTATATGAAGTGAAAGAGGAATTATTTTAGAAGTGTTTTCAAGGAAGCTATAGTTACTGTTAGCGGTTGTCTAAGATGTTCAGGCAGTTTGTTCCATATGAGAGGTGCTTGATATTTAAAAGAACGTTCGCCGTAGGATTTTGTTTTAACTTTAGGAGTTAAGGAGAGATGGGACTCAGAAATCGAACTCACAGTGACATTTTGTGACAACAATGTATAGATGTAAATAAGTCTCAAAATATGTGCATTACGGTTTTAGGAGTAGAGGCTTATCCGTACACTAACGGAAATCGCTGAAATGTAACGTAACACGTTTCTAACGGTCATTTTACGACATGCCGCATGACATTACCGTCACCTTTATACGCGGTAAATATATTACTCTGTATACAATCCAATTAAATACATATATCAAGCTAGTGATGAATTTAAATTGCCTTGTATGATGAACTGATATGTTCTTCCAATATGCACTCTTAGATTGATAGTGTATTCAATAATAATAACATGATAAGGCTGTCAAAGTTACACTTGAATTGATCAAAACTGCCGTGACGTCGAGTATTTATGTTTATATAATTTAAAAAATGACGTTAAAGTGATGAAAAACGTTCCGTGACCCCCTATTATTATATCTGAATTAGTTTCTTTATTCAACTGCGCATATCATAATACAATTTTACATCTAAAATATGTGTTTCAGTAAAAAAATCCTGTTGAATATGCGAAAAACGTTTATATATAATTGACGTTTTTATTGTGCTATAAGTGCTTAATTTAATTCTGTTTCCCTCAGCAGTGTCATTATTTTTCAAAATATAGACTTGCTATGTAATCATGTTTGTGATTAAATTGTATCTGAAAGGATTCGTAGTTTATTTGTTGAAAGCACACGCTAGATGAAATATGTAAAAAATAGCGCAATTTGGTGACAGGGGTATTACTATTAATCTCTTTAAATCATTCGGTGACCCACAAATTTTCATTTTTGGATAAAAAAACTAATAAAATTGCTAATTTGAAAACAATAAGCGAATTCTAAAATATTTTATTTCATCGTCCCATCTCTCCAGAGAGCTGCTTTTGTTTTGGTGATACAAACTCTCAAACATGACTACCCTCCACTTAGCTTTTTTATCCTTTTGTCCAGTACATATGTACAATAATGTATATGACAAGATAGAAACTCAGAAAGTAATCAAAATGATATTGAATCTGATCATTTTATCTGCAGAGTGTAACTTTTCTATATTCTTGACTCTTGATGTGTCTACTGAAAGATATACTTATATCATTAGTTGAAATAATAAAACTACAGTTGCTACCTTATTTTTTTTCATGTTGGCCTTACCACTATCAGCAAGGGTAAAGCTTATGTTACCCTTTTTCCCCCATTAAGACTAAAAATATTGATTGAAAATTATTGTTTATTTGTTATTCATTTGGATGGTTGACTTTCAAATTAATTAATGCTATATGTAGGCTGTCTGACAAGACGGGTCCCGGTGTGTCACATTGTTGGCTGTTTGAACTATTGCCAGTGGTCTCTTATCCTTACTGTATACATCTCGGACAGTAAGTGTGTATCAAATCTTCTCATACTTTCCCTCTCACTGTATTGTCTGACTCAATCTTGCCCGGTCATTGTTGCAGATACTGGAGAAACCATTGATTTTAAAGTCATGGTCATGGAAACTCCTAGTCCACAGTGTGTAGGTCGAGAGTTCGTGAGGCAGTATTACACTCTGCTTCATGAGGCACCGATCCATCTTCATAGGTGAGTTCAGCAGCACTGAAATAAGATTGTAGTGTTGACAGATACCAAAAAATGAATGTATTGGTTCCTTCTTTATTCATGTCGCCTAAAATTTAACCCTCACTTTGCTGGTCCCAGATTAGTCTGGGGCGGAAATAAGACATGGGTTCCTGTAAGCGACGCCGGACACAAAACATAGCCAATAAAAAGCGGTGAAATAGATTTTATTAGCCACCCTGGTTACGTAGATGCCGATTCATTCTCCGCAGCATAGGAACGTCTGTTAACATTCGCGAGCTAGAAATGTATATAACGCCCGTGCCTATTGGTGCCTTAGCCAAAAATAGGCTTTGAGGTAGAGGGTCCGAATAAAACTGATAATACAATACACCCTAAATTTGATTATCCCCACTGCACGTGACGTTCAGCAGGAAGCAGGGGATAAAGTATTCTGCAGTGTCCATTCATACGTCTGTACGTACGAAATGGAATGACTTAAGTACTATTTATTTTCCCCTGCCACGAAGTGGAAGGGGGATATAGGTTTGAGCTCCGTCCATGCGTGCGTCCGTCCGTCCGCGATAAAGGGGACAGCTTTTCTCAGAAGTTATTTAAGATAGGATTACCCAAATTGGTGTGGTGCTTGAGAGGATAAATACCTTGATGGAGTTCGAAATTGAGAAGCGTGCAATTAGTTTTTGCGGAGTTATTGCCCTTGGTCCGTACTTTTAACTCATCAGCTTACGGCATGGCATGGTGTCCGGCGTCTGTCCATCCGTCCGTAAACTTTTCACTTTTTCGACTTCTTCTCCAGAACCAATGACTCCACAGAGCTGAAATTTTATGTGCAGACTCCTTTGCCAATGGGGATTCTAAATTGTAGATTTCGTGTCCCTATGACCCCTAATGGGGTCACAGGGTTCACATCCTTAAAAATCTATTTTCATCTTCTTCTCCAGTTCCAAAAGGTCTAGAGAGCTGAAAAGTTGTGTGCAGACTCCTTGGCCAATGGAGATTCAAAATTGTAGATTTTGTGACCCCGTGACCCCAAATGGGGTCACAGGTCACATCCTTAAAAACCTATTTTCATCTTCTTCTCCAGTTTCAAAAGGTCTAGAGAGCTGAAAAGTTGTGTGCAGACTCCTTGGCCAATGGAGATTCAAAATTGTAGATTTTGTGACCCTGTGACCCCAATCTAGGTCACGGGTCATGACCCAAAAACCTATCTTTATCTCAAGTATGTAAAGCTCTAGAAAGGTGAAATTGTAATTTTAGGATTGGTGACCCTGTGACTCCAAATGTGGGTCACAGGGGTCATGATCTAAAAAAACCCTATTTTTTGCTTGTTAACAATGTATTACTCGATAACTTAGATATTCAACCTTAGATAATAAATCAATGAAGAGCTACAGCTCTGCCATGGCTATATATAATAACAATTGGATCAAACATGTAATGGTCACTACTCGGTAAAGGCTGTGTATCCATCCTCATTTCTTTATTTCGGCGGGGGACATGGTCACGTTTGTGACAATTACTTGTGCTTGTTTAATTTTGAAATATTAATTTGCGGCAGGGGATCATGTCACCTAAGTGACAACTGTTTGTCTTGAGCTCATCACAGGTTCCAAAGGCCTGTTGGTCTTAAGGCATGAGTCGTCTTGTCATTCGTCTGTAAACTTTTCACATTTTCGTTTTCTCCAGAACTACTTGACTACCACCCCAAAATTGTAATTTGATTTTGATTCCCCTCAAATATGGTTGTGATCCACCCTTAAATCTTTAAACAACTTCTCGCCAAGAACAAGTAATACTAGAAGGCTCAAATTTTGAAAATTGATCTTTGTTGGATGGAGACTAAGATTTGTAAATTTCGTTGCCCTACTCCCAAAATAAGGGTGTTGCAGGGGTTCAGTTTAAAGAGTAGTCATTGACTCAATCTAATGATTTTGAAATGTCCAAAGTAATATTATTGATAAGCTTTTGAATGAGCTCAATTCAAAGCCTGTAGCACTATAAATAAGTGAAAAACTGATATAAATTTAAATACAACTGTAAAAATAATGCACTTCTTCTTGGCCGTGAAACCTTGTGATCAGAGATGCATGTTGTGTGATAACGTGAGAGATCTAACCTCAGTGCAGATAGTGATTTAAAAAGCTACTTTCACCATCTCCAGAACAAAGAGGCCTAGAAAAAATGTAGATTGATGACTATTTGGCCCCAAATAAGGTCCTCACAGGTCACGGCCTAACATCTATTTTCGTTTCCAGAACAAAAAGGCCTAGGTGGTGAAATTTTGTGTACAGACTGCTCTATATATTGGTATGAGAAATTGTGAATTTGGTGACAGTGTGAAAAATAATAAGACAGGTGTGCAACTGTTACACTGTTCCGATGTTTGTTAGTTTTCTTTTCAGATTTTATAGCCACAATTCTTGTTTTGTACATGGAGGTGTTGAGAAGCCTGGCGAGGAACAACCTCCTGTTATGGGCCAAGCCGTAAGTCATTTTATTAGACCAATTCATACAAATCATATTGAACTAATACTCTAATAGCTTATAGGCCTTATGAATGTAAAGGAACCGTTGGGCAATACAGGGAGGACCATATCAGTATAAGAAAACTAGACCAATACAGGAAATATTTTATCAGTATAAGAAAACTAGACCAATACAGGAAATACTGTATCAGTATAAGAAAACTAGACCAATATAGGAAATACTTTTTCAGTATAAGAAAACTAGACCAATACAGGAAATATTTTATCAGTATAAGAAAACTAGACCAATATAGGAAATATTTTATCAGTATAAGAAAACTAGACCAATACAGGAAATACTGTATCAGTATAAGGAAACTAGACCAATACAGGAAATACAGGGAGGAACATGTACATTTGTATGAGAAAACTGGAAAGATCCAGGGAGGAACATGTACATGTGTATGAGAAAAGTGGGATGATACAGGGAGGAACATGTACATTTGTATGAGAAAAGTGGGATGATACAGGGAGGAACATGTACAGGTGTATGAGAAAACTGGGACGATACAGGGAGGAACATGTACATGAGTACCGGTATGAGAAAACTGGGATGATACAGGGAGGAACATGTACAGGTGTATGAGAAAAACGGGATGATACAGGGAGGAACATGTACAGGTGTATGAGAAAACTGGGATGATACAGGGAGGAACATGTACAGGTGTATGAGAAAACTGGGACGATACAGGGAGGAACATGTACATGAGTACCGGTATGAGAAAACTGGGATGATACAGGGAGGAACATGTACATGCGTATGAGAAAACTGGGACGATACAAGGAGGAACATGTACATTTGTATGAGAAAACTGGGACGATACAAGGAGGAACATGTACATGTGTATGAGAAAACTGGGATGATACAGGGAGGAACATGAACATGTGTATGAGAAAACTGGGATGATACAGGGAGGAACATGTACAGGTGTATGAGAAAACTGGGATGATACAGGGAGGAACATGTACATGTGTATGAGAAAACTGGGATGATACAAGGAGGAACATGTACATGTGTATGAGAAAACTGGGATGATACAGGGAGGAACATGTACATTTGTATGAGAAAACTGGGATGATACAAGGAGGAACATGTACATGTGTATGAGAAAACTGGGATGATACAGGGAGGAACATGTACATGTGTATGAGAAAACTGGGATGATACAGGGAGGAACATGTACATGTGTATGAGAAAACTGGGATGATACAGGGAGGAACATGTACATGTGTATGAGAAAACTGGGATGATACAGGGAGGAACATGTACATGTGTATGAGAAAACTGGGATGATAGAGGGAGGAACATGTACAGGTGTATGAGAAAACTGGGATGATACAGGGAGGAACATGTACAGGTGTATGAGAAAACTGGGACGATACAAGGAGGAACATGTACATGTGTATGAGAAAACTGGGATGATACAGGGAGGAACATGTACATGTGTATGAGAAAACTGGGACGATACAGGGAGGAACATGTACATGTGTATGAGAAAACTGGGATGATACAGGGAGGAACATGTACAGGTGTATGAGAAAACTGGGACGATACAAGGAGGAACATGTACATGTGTATGAGAAAACTGGGATGATACAGGGAGGAACATGTACATGCGTATGAGAAAACTGGGACGATACAAGGAGGAACATGTACATGTGTATGAGAAAACTGGGATGATACAAGGAGGAACATGTACATGTGTATGAGAAAACTGGGACGATACAGGGAGGAACATGTACATGTGTATGAGAACTGGGACGATACAAGGAGGAACATGTACATGTGTATGAGAAAACTGGGACGATACAAGGAGGAACATGTACAGGTGTATGAGAAAACTGTGATGATACAGGGAGGAACTGGAGGTGTATGAGAAAACTGGGATGATACAAGGAGGAACATGTACATGTGTTTGAGAAAACTGGGACGATACAGGGAGGAACATGTAGAGGTGTATGAGAAAACTGGGACGATACAAGGAGGAACATGTACATGTGTATGAGAAAACTGGGATGATACAGGGAGGAACATGTACAGGTGTATGAGAAAACTGGGACAATACAGGGAGGAACATGTACATGTGTATGAGAAAACTGGGATGATACAGGGAGGAACATGTACATGTGTATGAGAAAACTGTGATGATACAGGGAGGAACCGGAGGTGTATGAGAAAACTGGGATGATACAGGGAGGAACATGTACATGTGTATGAGGAAACTGGGACGATACAAGGAGGAACATGTACATTTGTATGAGAAAACTGGGACGATACAAGGAGGAACATGTACATTTGTATGAGAAAACTGGGACGATACAAGGAGGAACATGTACATGTGTATGAGAAAACTGGGACGATACAGGGAGGAACATGTACATGTGTATGAGAAAACTGGGACGATACAAGGAGGAACATGTACATGTGTATGAGAAAACTGGGACGATACAGGGAGGAACATGTACATGAGTACCGGTATGAGAAAACTGGGATGATACAGGGAGGAACATGTACAGGTGTATGAGAAAACTGGGATGATACAGGGAGGAACATGTACATGTGTATGAGAAAACTGGGACGATACAGGGAGGAACATGTACATGTGTATGAAAAAACTGGGACGATACAGGGAGGAACATGTACATGAGTACCGGTATGAGAAAACTGGGATGATACAGGGAGGAACATGTACAGGTGTATGAGAAAACTGGGACGATACAGGGAGGAACATGTACATGTGTATGAAAAAAACTGGGACGATACAAGGAGGAACATGTACATGTGTATGAGAAAACTGGGACGATACAAGGAGGAACATGTACATGTGTATGAGAAAACTGGGACGATACAGGGAGGAACATGTACATGTGTATGAAAAAACTGGGACGATACAGGGAGGAACATGTACATGAGTACCGGTATGAGAAAACTGGGATGATACAGGGAGGAACATGTACAGGTGTATGAGAAAACTGGGATGTTACAGGGAGGAACATGTACATGTGTATGAGAAAACTGGGATGATACAGGGAGGAACATGTACATGTGTATGAGAAAACTGGGATGATACAGGGAGGAACATGTACATGTGTATGAGAAAACTGGGATGATACAGGGAGGAACATGTACATGTGTATGAGAAAACTGGGATGATAGAGGGAGGAACATGTACATGTGTATGAGAAAACTGGGATGATACAGGGAGGAACATGTACAGGTGTATGAGAAAACTGGGACGATACAAGGAGGAACATGTACATGTGTATGAGAAAACTGGGATGATACAGGGAGGAACATGTACATGTGTATGAGGAAACTGGGACGATACAAGGAGGAACATGTACATTTGTATGAGAAAACTGGGACGATACAAGGAGGAACATGTACATTTGTATGAGAAAACTGGGACGATACAAGGAGGAACATGTACATGTGTATGAGAAAACTGGGATAATACAGGGAGGAACATGTACATGTGTATGAAAAAACTGGGATGATACAGGGAGGAACCGGAGGTGTATGAGAGAACTGGGATGATACAAGGAGGAACATGTACATGTGTATGAGAAAACTGGGACGATACAAGGAGGAACATGTACATGTGTATGAGAAAACTGGGACGATACAAGGAGGAACATGTACAGGTGTATGAGAAAACTGGGACGATACAAGGAGGAACATGTACATGTGTATGAGAAAACTGGGATGATACAGGGAGGAACATGTACATGTGTATGAGAAAACTGGGATGATACAGGGAGGAACATGTACATGTGTATGAGAAAACTGGGACGATACAAGGAGGAACATGTACATTTGTATGAGAAAACTGGGATGATACAAGGAGGAACATGTACATGTGTATGAGAAAACTGGGATGATACAAGGAGGAACATGTACAGGTGTATGAGAAAACTGGGATGATACAAGGAGGAACATGTACAGGTGTATGAGAAAACTGGGACGATACAAGGAGGAACATGTACATGTGTATGAGAAAACTGGGATGATACAGGGAGGAACATGTACATGCGTATGAGAAAACTGGGACGATACAGGGAGGAACATGTACATGTGTATGAGAAAACTGGGATGATACAGGGAGGAACCGGAGGTGTATGAGAAAACTGGGACGATACAGGGAGGAACATGTACATGCGTATGAGAAAACTGGGACGATACAAGGAGGAACATGTACATGTGTATGAGAAAACTGGGATGATACAAGGAGGAACATGTACATGTGTATGAGAAAACTGGGATGATACAGGGAGGAACATGTACAGGTGTATGAGAAAACTGGGACGATACAAGGAGGAACATGTACATGTGTATGAGGAAACTGGGACGATACAAGGAGGAACATGTACATGTGTATGAGAAAACTGGGACGATACAAGGAGGAACATGTACATGTGTATGAGAAAACTGGGACGATACAGGGAGGAACATGTACATGCGTATGAGAAAACTGGGACGATACAAGGAGGAACATGTACATGTGTATGAGAAAACTGGGATGATACAAGGAGGAACATGTACATGTGTATGAGAAAACTGGGACGATACAGGGAGGAACATGTACAGGGAATGAGAAAACTGGGATGATACAAGGAGGAACATGTACATGTGTATGAGAAAACTGGGACGATACAGGGAGGAACATGTACAGGTGTATGAGAAAACTGGGACGATACAAGGAGGAACATGTACATGTGTATGAGAAAACTGGGACGATACAGGGAGGAACATGTACAGGTGTATGAGAAAACTGGGACGATACAAGGAGGAACATGTACATGTGTATGAGAAAACTGGGATGATACAAGGAGGAACATGTACATGTGTATGAGAAAACTGGGATGATACAGGGAGGAACATGTACATGTGTATGAGAAAACTGGGACGATACAAGGAGGAACATGTACATTTGTATGAGAAAACTGGGATGATACAAGGAGGAACATGTACATGTGTATGAGAAAACTGGGATGATACAAGGAGGAACATGTACAGGTGTATGAGAAAACTGGGATGATACAAGGAGGAACATGTACAGGTGTATGAGAAAACTGGGACGATACAAGGAGGAACATGTACATGTGTATGAGAAAACTGGGATGATACAGGGAGGAACATGTACATGCGTATGAGAAAACTGGGACGATACAGGGAGGAACATGTACATGTGTATGAGAAAACTGGGATGATACAGGGAGGAACCGGAGGTGTATGAGAAAACTGGGACGATACAGGGAGGAACATGTACATGCGTATGAGAAAACTGGGACGATACAAGGAGGAACATGTACATGTGTATGAGAAAACTGGGATGATACAAGGAGGAACATGTACATGTGTATGAGAAAACTGGGATGATACAGGGAGGAACATGTACAGGTGTATGAGAAAACTGGGACGATACAAGGAGGAACATGTACATGTGTATGAGAAAACTGGGACGATACAGGGAGGAACATGTACATGCGTATGAGAAAACTGGGACGATACAAGGAGGAACATGTACATGTGTATGAGAAAACTGGGATGATACAAGGAGGAACATGTACATGTGTATGAGAAAACTGGGACGATACAGGGAGGAACATGTACAGGGAATGAGAAAACTGGGATGATACAAGGAGGAACATGTACATGTGTATGAGAAAACTGGGACGATACAGGGAGGAACATGTACAGGTGTATGAGAAAACTGGGACGATACAAGGAGGAACATGTACATGTGTATGAGAAAACTGGGACGATACAGGGAGGAACATGTACAGGTGTATGAGAAAACTGGGACGATACAAGGAGGAACATGTACATGTGTATGAGAAAACTGGGATGATACAAGGAGGAACATGTACATGTGTATGAGAAAACTGGGATGATACAGGGAGGAACATGTACAGGTGTATGAGAAAACTGGGACGATACAGGGAGGAACATGTACATGTGTATGAGAAAACTGGGATGATACAGGGAGGAACATGTACATGTGTATGAGAAAACTGTGATGATACAGGGAGGAACCGGAGGTGTATGAGAAAACTGGGACGATACAGGGAGGAACATGTACATGTGTATGAGAAAACTGGGACGATACAAGGAGGAACATGTACATGTGTATGAGAAAACTGGGATGATACAAGAAGGAACATGTACATGTGTATGAGAAAACTGGGATGATACAGGGAGGAACATGTACAGGTGTATGAGAAAACTGGGACGATACAAGGAGGAACATGTACATGTGTATGAGAAAACTGGGATGATACAGGGAGGAACCGGAGGTGTATGAGAAAACTGGGACGATACAGGGAGGAACATGTACATGCGTATGAGAAAACTGGGACGATACAAGGAGGAACATGTACATGTGTATGAGAAAACTGGGACGATACAAGGAGGAACATGTACATTTGTATGAGAAAACTGGGACGATACAAGGAGGAACATGTACATGTGTATGAGAAAACTGGGATGATACAGGGAGGAACATGAACATGTGTATGAGAAAACTGGGATGATACAGGGAGGAACATGTACAGGTGTACGGGGTGAAATGGTTCACAACTACAGTAGTCAAACCGCAGTATTTTGCTTTTGGTTTGGTAAATGGTACATCAACATGATTTTTAGCTCATCAGGCCTGAAAGGCCCGATGGGCTTATGGCATGGCATGGTGTCCGGCGTCCGTCCATCCGTCCATCCGTAAACTTTTCGCTTTTTCGACTTCTTCTCCAGAACCAATGACTCCACAAAACTAAAATTGTATGTGCAGACGCCTTGGTCAATTGGGATTCTAAATTGTAGATTTCATGACCCCATGACCCCAAATGGGGTCACAAGGGTCACATCCTTAAAAACCTATTTTCATCTTCTTCTCCAGTTCCAAAAGGTCTAGAGAGCTGAATTTTTATGTGCAGACTCCTTGGCCCATGGGGGTTCTAAATTGTAGATTTTGTGACCCCGTAACCCCAAGTGGGGTCACAGGGGTTACATCCTTAAAAACCTATTTTCATCTTCTTCTCCAGTTCCAAAAGGTCTAGAGAGCTGAAAAGTTGTGTGCAGACTCCTTGGCCCATGGGGATTCTAAATTGTAGATTTCGTGACCCTGTGACCCCAAATGGGGTCACAGGGGTCACATCCTTAAAAACCTATTTTCATCTTCTTCTACAGTTCCAAAAGGTCTAGAGAGCTGAAATTTTATGTGCAGACTCCATGGCCCATGGGGATTCTAAATTGTAGATTTCGTGACCCTGTAACCCAAAATGGGGTCACAGGGGTCACATCCTTAAAAACCTATTTTCATCTCCTTCTCCAGTTCCAAAAGGTCTAGAGAGCTGAAAAGTTGTGTGCAGACTCCTTGGCCCATGGGGATTCTAAATTGTAGATTTCGTGACCCTGTGACCCCAAATGGGGTCACAGGGGTCACATCCTAAAAAACCTATTTTCATCTTCTTCTACAGTTCCAAAAGGTCTAGAGAGCTGAAATTTTATGTGCAGACTCCATGGCCCATGGGGATTCTAAATTGTAGATCTCGTGATAAGGGGTCATGATCTAAAAACCTATTTTTTGCTTGTTAACAATGTATTTGAGATAACTTAGATATTTAACCTTAGATAATAAATCAATGAAATCCTGATGAGCTACAGAGCCCATGGCTCTATTTTTCGGTATATACCGAATATTTAACTTAATTAAACAATTATTTATTATTAACAGTCTCACCTGTAATTATTTTTTCGATTGTACAGTTTTAAAACCAAATGATTTCCACAACCTACAAACGGATTATGTCCCCTTTGCGGGGGACGTAATGTTTTCGCCTCCGTCCGTGATTCCCTCCTTCAATCCTTCCGTGATTCCGAAATGCTTTTGTACCGGGCCTTATCTAAAAAACTGTTTAATATTTTTTTTACGAAACTTGGTGTGTGGCGTTAGACCTAGTGTTGGATTGGTGCCTTTTGCTAATTAGGTTATTTTAATTTTTAGTTCATCAGGCCTGAAAGGCCCGATGGGCTTATGGCATGGGATGGCGTCCGTCCGTCCGTCCGTCAGTAAACTTTTCACTTTTTCGACTTCTTCTCCAGAACCAATACCTCTATAGAGCTGAACTTTTATGTACAGACTCCTTGGCCAATGGGGATTCTAAATTGTAGATTTGGTGACCCTGTGACCCCCAAATAAGGGCCCCAGGGGTCATAACCTTTAAAGCTATTTTCATCTTCTTCTCCAGAACCATTGACTCCAGAGAGCTGAAATTATATGTACAGACTCCTTGGCCAATGGGGATTCTAAATTGTAGATTTGGTGACCCTGTGACCCCAAATAAGGGCCTCACAGGCCATTACCTAAAATCCTGTTTTCATCTTTTTCTCCGGAACAAAAAGATCTAGAAGGCTGTGATATTGTATTCAAACTCTTTAGCCAATAGGGATTCTAACTTGTAAATTTGGTGACCCTGTGACCCCAAATATGGGCCACAGCCTAAAAAACCTTTGGAAATGAATTTTGAACTGATATTTTATGTGCACTTCATTCACTTTATTTGAAATGTATGTCGACTTGAGATAACAATCTACATTGTGGACATGTTTGTCAAATTGATGTTATCAATGTGAAATGAGAACTATTGAATGGCCTATGAACTGAAAATTGTGACAAGTCATAAAGGACTAAATTGAAGAGGAGTTAAGAATTCTTTTATTTTACATGAGATGTGAACTGCATATGACTGGTGATGAAATGATAAGATAAGATTATTTTCATCTTCTTCTCCAGAACGAAAAGACCTAGAAGGTTGTCATGTTGTGTAATGAGTCTTTAGCCAATGGAGATTCTAAATTGTAGATTTGGTGACCCTGTGGCCCCAAATAAGGGCCTCACAGGCCATTACCTAAAATCCTGTTTTCATCCAGAACAAACTAGAAGGAATATTTTGTGCAGAATGTTTAGATGTTTGGATGACAAGGCTTAGAACCGAGATTGTTTAGCCAAGGTGATTCTAAATTGTACTATGTACCATGAGATTCATCACATTGCCTGTTCTCTTTAAGCCTTATACAGTTAGATCAGTGTTTAGTGCAAGCAAGAGTCTATTACATAATTTGGCGGTAAAACATAAAAAAACACAGCTGGCTTATAACCAGAGCCAAGGGGTCAGAATATTGCATAATCTCCTGTGTGTTGACCTTGCTGAATGCTCTCTCTCAATTTCAAGATTTAGATTTGTCAGGGTTAGGGATCGTACATTATATTGAGACAACATATTTCTGTCTTCATCACCAAACAAAATAAACTCTGATGAGCTACAGAGCCCATCGCTCTATTTTTATATATGTTTTTGGTTTCCATGGAAATGGTTTGAACTTAGTGCATATGGGGATAAGGAAACTTTTCGGACCTCCATCTCAAAATCACAAGTGAAAAATAATGTCAAGAGGACAAGGTTGGATTGAAAGTTGGAGCGGGGGATATCACTGTGCATCACATGCACATATTTCTAGTTTCTTATGGTTTAGTTTATATATAATTGAAAGACATTCTTGGTTTTGTACCGAAACCGAGGGTCCTGTACCGAAATACGTACCGAACTGAAGCTCAAGCATACCGTTTCAACCCTAAAGAACTGGTTCTATAGATTCCCCACCACAAGGTCTGAGGACACCCTGCAATAGGCGCGTATTCCGTACAATTCTAGAATCTCTTGTCTTATGTTCAACAATCATCTTCATCTCCAAGAGGCTAGCATTACCCTGAATGCATGTTTTCTCTGTAATTCAGCATTTCTGGAAATTGTCTATTAAAAAAAAATTCCGTCCGTCCGTCCATCCGTAAACTTTTCGCTTTTTCGACTTCAAGAACCAATGACTCCACAGAACTGAAATTTTATGTGCAGACTCCTTGGCTAATGGGGATTCTAAATTGTAGATTTCGTGACATTTGGGGTCACAGGGGTCACAACCTTAAAAACCTATTTTAATCTTCTTCTCCAGTTCCAAAAGGTCTCGAGAGCTTTGCAGACTCCTATGTGCAGACTCCTTGGCCAATGGGGATTCTAAATTGTAGATTTGGTGACCCTGTGACCCCAACCCAAAAACCTATTTTTATCTTTATCTCAAGTATGTAAAGCTCTAGAAAGGTGTAGAGACTTTTTGGTCAAAGGTGATTCTTAATTGTAGGATTGGTGACCCTGTTACTCCAAATGTGGGTCATAGGTCATGGTCATCTTAAAACTTATTTTTTGCTTGTTAACAATGTATTACTTGAGATAACTTAGATATTCAACCTTAGATAATAAATCAATGAAATCCTGATGAGCTACAGAGCCCATGGCTCTATTTTTATTTAAAATCTAGAAGGGACTTTATATTCAAATGAAACATTCATGAAGAACATTTTTGTCACCTCAGTTACATCTTATTTAGCTTCTATCCGGCCTGTCATTTTACATGGTTTTCACATTTCACTATTTCCTACATTCATATTTGTTTATATTTGTACTTAATTACTAATTACCTTGTTTTACTATCCAATTAAGCCAAACTTATGAAAATGTGGAGAATTTTTCTAAACCACACTACTCAAAATAATCTCATGTTAAAACATTTGGTACAATGATGAACTTTTTTCCCCTGACTCTAAAAATGTACAGTATGGATCAGTTCATTTGTGATGTAATAATTTTGTCAACAATGTCACTTTGCTGTGATATTTGCCCAAGTACATCAAGTGTGATTGATATGAACCAAGATTTAACTGCCCTCATTAAGTTCATTATAGCATCGCATAGTATCGGTAAATTATTTACCAAATTATTTAGCAAATTATTTAGCAAATTATTTGTAAAACTGGCTTCTTATCAACTGTTTTCTTCTTCTGAATTTTCAGGACATACATAAGAAAATTATGTCCCTGAATTTCCGAGACTGTCATGCAAAGATTCGCCAGGTTGACAGCCAAGCAACAGTTGGAAATGCAGTTGTTGTGCAGGTACCAATGTTGTCGTTCTCCCTTGTAGGAAACTATTGCCTTTTCATCTGTGTATTGCTTCCTTCCCTGTTTATCACACTACATCCTGTCCATAACTTTATAGCTCCTCTGAAAGACCCATCTGTACACTACATCCTGTCCATAACTTTATAGCTCCTCTGAAAGACCCATCTGTACACTACATCCTGTCCATAACTTAATAGCTCCTCTGAAAGACCCATCTGTACACTACATCCTGTCCATAACTTTATAGCTCCTCTGAAAGACCCATCTGTACATTCCATCCTGTTCATAACTTTATAGCTCCTCTGAAAGACCCATCTGTACATTCCATCCTTTCCATGACTTTATAGCTCCTCTGAAAGACCCATCTGTACATTCTATCCTGTCCATAACTTTATAGCTCCTCTGAAAGACCCATCTGTACACTACATCCTGTCCATAACTTTATAGCTCCTCTGAAAGACCCATCTGTACATTCCATCCTTTCCATAACTTTATAGCTCCTCTGAAAGACCCATCTGTACATTCCATCCTGTCCATAACTTTATAGCTCCTCTGAAAGACCCATCTGTACATTCCATCCTGTTCATAACTTTATAGCTCCTCTGAAAGACCCATCTGTACATTCCATCCTGTTCATAACTTTATAGCTCCTCTGAAAGACCCATCTGTACACTACATCCTGTCCATAACTTTATAGCTCCTCTGAAAGACCCATCTGTACATTCCATCCTGTTCATAACTTTATAGCTCCTCTGAAAGACCCATCTGTACATTCCATCCTGTCCATAACTTTATAGCTCCTCTGAAAGACCCATCTGTACATTCCATCCTGTTCATAACTTTATAGCTCCTCTGAAAGACCCATCTGTACATTCCATCCTTTCCATGACTTTATAGCTCCTCTGAAAGACCCATCTGTACATTCTATCCTGTCCATAACTTTATAGCTCCTCTGAAAGACCCATCTGTACACTACATCCTGTCCATAACTTTATAGCTCCTCTGAAAGACCCATCTGTACATTCCATCCTTTCCATAACTTTATAGCTCCTCTGAAAGACCCATCTGTACATTCCATCCTGTCCATAACTTTATAGCTCCTCTGAAAGACCCATCTGTACATTCCATCCTGTTCATAACTTTATAGCTCCTCTGAAAGACCCATCTGTACATTCCATCCTGTTCATAACTTTATAGCTCCTCTGAAAGACCCATCTGTACACTACATCCTGTCCATAACTTTATAGCTCCTCTGAAAGACCCATCTGTACATTCCATCCTGTTCATAACTTTATAGCTCCTCTGAAAGACCCATCTGTACATTCCATCCTGTCCATAACTTTATAGCTCCTCTGAAAGACCCATCTGTACATTCCATCCTGTTCATAACTTTATAGCTCCTCTTAAAGACCCATCTGTACATTCCATCCTGTCCATAACTTTATAGCTCCTCTGAAAGACCCATCTGTACATTCCATCCTGTCCATAACTTTATAGCTCCTCTGAAAGACCCATCTGTACATTCCATCCTGTCCATAACTTTATAGCTCCTCTGAAAGACCCATCTGTACATTCCATCCTGTTCATAACTTTATAGCTCCTCTGAAAGACCCATCTGTACACTACATCCTGTCCATAACTTTATAGCTCCTCTGAAAGACCCATCTGTACACTACATCCTGTCCATAACTTTATAGCTCCTCTGAAAGACCCATCTGTACATTCCATCCTGTCCATAACTTTATAGCTCCTCTGAAAGACCCATCTGTACACTACATCCTGTCCATAACTTTATAGCTCCTCTGAAAGACCCATCTGTACATTCCATCCTTTCCATAACTTTATAGCTCCTCTGAAAGACCCATCTGTACATTCCATCCTGTCCATAACTTTATAGCTCCTCTGAAAGACCCATCTGTACATTCCATCCTGTTCATAACTTTATAGCTCCTCTGAAAGACCCATCTGTACATTCCATCCTGTTCATAACTTTATAGCTCCTCTGAAAGACCCATCTGTACACTACATCCTGTCCATAACTTTATAGCTCCTCTGAAAGACCCATCTGTACACTACATCCTGTCCATAACTTTATAGCTCCTCTGAAAGACCCATCTGTACATTCCATCCTGTCCATAACTTTATAGCTCCTCTGAAAGACCCATCTGTACACTACATCCTGTCCATAACTTTATAGCTCCTCTGAAAGACCCATCTGTACATTCCATCCTGTCCATGACTTTATAGCTCCTCTGAAAGACCCATCTGTACATTCCATCCTTTCCATGACTTTATAGCTCCTCTGAAAGACCCATCTGTACATTCCATCCTTTCCATGACTTTATAGCTCCTCTGAAAGACCCATCTGTACATTCTATCCTGTCCATAACTTTATAGCTCCTCTGAAAGACCCATCTGTACACTACATCCTGTCCATAACTTTATAGCTCCTCTGAAAGACCCATCTGTACACTACATCCTGTCCATAACTTTATAGCTCCTCTGAAAGACCCATCTGTACATTCCATCCTGTCCATAACTTTATAGCTCCTCTGAAAGACCCATCTGTACATTCCATCCTGTTCATAACTTTATAGCTCCTCTGAAAGACCCATCTGTACATTCCATCCTTTCCATGACTTTATAGCTCCTCTGAAAGACCCATCTGTACATTCCATCCTTTCCATAACTTTATAGCTCCTCTGAAAGACCCATCTGTACATTCCATCCTTTCCATGACTTAATAGCTCCTCTGAAAGACCCATCTGTACATTCCATCCTGTCCATAACTTTATAGCTCCTCTGAAAGACCCATCTGTACATTCCATCCTGTCCATGACTTTATAGCTCCTCTGAAAGACCCATCTGTACATTCCATCCTTTCCATGACTTTATAGCTCCTCTGAAAGACCCATCTGTACACTACATCCTGTCCATGACTTTATAGCTCCTCTGAAAGACCCATCTGTACATTCCATCCTTTCCATGACTTTATAGCTCCTCTGAAAGACCCATCTGTACATTCCATCCTGTTCATAACTTTATAGCTCCTCTGAAAGACCCATCTGTACATTCCATCCTGTCCATAACTTTATAGCTCCTCTGAAAGACCCATCTGTACATTCCATCCTTTCCATAACTTTATAGCTCCTCTGAAAGACCCATCTGTACATTCCATCCTTTCCATGACTTTATAGCTCCTCTGAAAGACCCATCTGTACATTCTATCCTGTCCATAACTTTATAGCTCCTCTGAAAGACCCATCTGTACATTCCATCCTGTTCATAACTTTATAGCTCCTCTTAAAGACCCATCTGTACACTACATCCTGTCCATAACTTTATAGCTCCTCTGAAAGACCCATCTGTACATTCTATCCTGTCCATAACTTTATAGCTCCTCTGAAAGACCCATCTGTACATTCCATCCTGTTCATAACTTTATAGCTCCTCTGAAAGACCCATCTGTACATTCCATCCTGTTCATAACTTTATAGCTCCTCTGAAAGACCCATCTGTACATTCCATCCTTTCCATGACTTTATAGCTCCTCTGAAAGACCCATCTGTACATTCCATCCTTTCCATGACTTTATAGCTCCTCTGAAAGACCCATCTGTACATTCCACCCTGTCCATTACTTTATAGCTCCTCTGAAAGACCCATCTGTACATTCCATCCTTTCCATGACTTTATAGCTCCTCTGAAAGACCCATCTGTACATTCCATCCTTTCCATGACTTTATAGCTCCTCTGAAAGACCCATCTGTACATTCCATCCTGTCCATAACTTTATAGCTCCTCTGAAAGACCCATTTGTACACTACATCCTGTCCATAACTTTATAGCTCCTCTGAAAGACCCATCTGTACATTCCATCCTTTCCATAACTTTATAGCTCCTCTGAAAGACCCATCTGTACATTCCATCCTGTCCATAACTTTATAGCTCCTCTGAAAGACCCATCTGTACATTCCATCCTGTTCATAACTTTATAGCTCCTCTGAAAGACCCATCTGTACATTCCATCCTGTTCATAACTTTATAGCTCCTCTGAAAGACCCATCTGTACACTACATCCTGTCCATAACTTTATAGCTCCTCTGAAAGACCCATCTGTACACTACATCCTGTCCATAACTTTATAGCTCCTCTGAAAGACCCATTTGTACACTACATCCTGTCCATAACTTTATAGCTCCTCTGAAAGACCCATCTGTACATTCCATCCTGTCCATAACTTTATAGCTCCTCTGAAAGACCCATCTGTACATTCCATCCTGTCCATGACTTTATAGCTCCTCTGAAAGACCAATCTGTACATTCCATCCTTTCCATGACTTTATAGCTCCTCTGAAAGACCCATCTGTACATTCCATCCTTTCCATGACTTTATAGCTCCTCTGAAAGACCCATCTGTACATTCCATCCTGTTCATAACTTTATAGCTCCTCTGAAAGACCCATCTGTACATTCCATCCTGTTCATAACTTTATAGCTCCTCTGAAAGACCCATCTGTACATTCCATCCTTTCCATGACTTTATAGCTCCTCTGAAAGACCCATCTGTACATTCCATCCTTTCCATGACTTTATAGCTCCTCTGAAAGACCCATCTGTACATTCCACCCTGTCCATTACTTTATAGCTCCTCTGAAAGACCCATCTGTACATTCCATCCTTTCCATGACTTTATAGCTCCTCTGAAAGACCCATCTGTACATTCCATCCTTTCCATGACTTTATAGCTCCTCTGAAAGACCCATCTGTACATTCCATCCTGTCCATAACTTTATAGCTCCTCTGAAAGACCCATTTGTACACTACATCCTGTCCATAACTTTATAGCTCCTCTGAAAGACCCATCTGTACATTCCATCCTTTCCATAACTTTATAGCTCCTCTGAAAGACCCATCTGTACATTCCATCCTGTCCATAACTTTATAGCTCCTCTGAAAGACCCATCTGTACATTCCATCCTGTTCATAACTTTATAGCTCCTCTGAAAGACCCATCTGTACATTCCATCCTGTTCATAACTTTATAGCTCCTCTGAAAGACCCATCTGTACACTACATCCTGTCCATAACTTTATAGCTCCTCTGAAAGACCCATCTGTACACTACATCCTGTCCATAACTTTATAGCTCCTCTGAAAGACCCATTTGTACACTACATCCTGTCCATAACTTTATAGCTCCTCTGAAAGACCCATCTGTACATTCCATCCTGTCCATAACTTTATAGCTCCTCTGAAAGACCCATCTGTACATTCCATCCTGTCCATGACTTTATAGCTCCTCTGAAAGACCAATCTGTACATTCCATCCTTTCCATGACTTTATAGCTCCTCTGAAAGACCCATCTGTACATTCCATCCTTTCCATGACTTTATAGCTCCTCTGAAAGACCCATCTGTACATTCTATCCTGTCCATAACTTTATAGCTCCTCTGAAAGACCCATCTGTACACTACATCCTGTCCATAACTTTATAGCTCCACTGAAAGACCCATCTGTACATTCCATCCTGTCCATAACTTTATAGCTCCTCTGAAAGACCCATCTGTACATTCCATCCTGTTCATAACTTTATAGCTCCTCTGAAAGACCCATCTGTACATTCCATCCTGTCGATAACTTTATAGCTCCTCTGAAAGACCCATCTGTACACTACATCCTGTCCATAACTTTATAGCTCCTCTGAAAGACCCATCTGTACATTCCATCCTTTCCATGACTTTATAGCTCCTCTGAAAGACCCATCTGTACATTCCATCCTTTCCATGACTTTATAGCTCCTCTGAAAGACCCATCTGTACATTCCATCCTTTCCATGACTTTATAGCTCCTCTGAAAGACCCATCTGTACATTCCATCCTGTCCATTACTTTATAGCTCCTCTGAAAGACCCATCTGTACATTCCATCCTTTCCATGACTTTATAGCTCCTCTGAAAGACCCATCTGTACATTCCATCCTTTCCATGACTTTATAGCTCCTCTGAAAGACCCATCTGTACATTCCATCCTTTCCATGACTTTATAGCTCTCTGAAAGACCCATCTGTACATTCTATCCTGTCCATAACTTTATAGCTCCTCTGAAAGACCCATCTGTACATTCCATCCTGTTCATAACTTTATAGCTCCTCTGAAAGACCCATCTGTACACTACATCCTGTCCATAACTTTATAGCTCCTCTGAAAGACCCATCTGTACACTACATCCTGTCCATAACTTTATAGCTCCTCTGAAAGACCCATCTGTACACTACATCCTGTCCATAACTTTATAGCTCCTCTGAAAGACCCATCTGTACACTACATCCTGTTCATAACTTAATAGCTCCTCTGAAAGACCCATCTGTACATTCCATCCTTTCCATGACTTTATAGCTCCTCTGAAAGACCCATCTGTACATTCCATCCTTTCCATGACTTTATAGCTCCTCTGAAAGACCCATCTGTACATTCCATCCTGTCCATAACTTTATAGCTCTTTTGAAAGACCCATCTGTACATTCCATCCTTTCCATGACTTTATAGCTCCTCTGAAAGACCCATCTGTACATTCCATCCTGTCCATGACTTTATAGCTCCTCTGAAAGACCCATCTGTACATTCCATCCTGTCCATAACTTTATAGCTCCTCTGAAAGACCCATCTGTACACTACATCCTGTCCATAACTTTATAGCTCCTCTGAAAGACCCATCTGTACATTCCATCCTTTCCATAACTTTATAGCTCCTCTGAAAGACCCATCTGTACATTCCATCCTGTCCATAACTTTATAGCTCTTTTGAAAGACCCATCTGTACATTCCATCCTTTCCATAACTTTATAGCTCCTCTGAAAGACCCATCTGTACATTCCATCCTTTCCATGACTTTATAGCTCCTCTGAAAGACCCATCTGTACATTCCATCCTGTCGATAACTTTATAGCTCCTCTGAAAGACCCATCTGTACATTCCATCCTGTTCATAACTTTATAGCTCCTCTGAAAGACCCATCTGTACATTCCATCCTTTCCATGACTTTATAGCTCCTCTGAAAGACCCATCTGTACATTCCATCCTGTCCATAACTTTATAGCTCCTCTGAAAGACCCATCTGTACATTCCATCCTGTCCATGACTTTATAGCTCCTCTGAAAGACCCATCTGTACATTCTATCCTGTCCATAACTTTATAGCTCCTCTGAAAGACCCATCTGTACACTACATCCTGTCCATAACTTTATAGCTCCACTGAAAGACCCATCTGTACATTCCATCCTGTTCATAACTTTATAGCTCCTCTGAAAGACCCATCTGTACATTCCATCCTGTCCATAACTTTATAGCTCCTCTGAAAGACCCATCTGTACATTCCATCCTGTCCATAACTTTATAGCTCCTCTGAAAGACCCATCTGTACACTACATCCTGTCCATAACTTTATAGCTCCTCTGAAAGACCCATCTGTACATTCCATCCTTTCCATGACTTTATAGCTCCTCTGAAAGACCCATCTGTACATTCCATCCTGTCCATAACTTTATAGCTCCTCTGAAAGACCCATCTGTACATTCCATCCTTTCCATGACTTTATAGCTCCTCTGAAAGACCCATCTGTACACTACATCCTGTCCATAACTTTATAGCTCCTCTGAAAGACCCATCTGTACACTACATCCTGTCCATAACTTTATAGCTTCTCTGAAAGACCCATCTGTACATTCTATCCTGTCCATAACTTTATAGCTCCTCTGAAAGACCCATCTGTACACTACATCCTGTTCATAACTTTATAGCTCCTCTGAAAGACCCATCTGTACATTCTATCCTGTCCATAACTTTATAGCTCCTCTGAAAGACCCATCTGTACATTCCATCCTGTTCATAACTTTATAGCTCCTCTGAAAGACCCATCTGTACACTACATCCTGTCCATAACTTTATAGCTCCTCTGAAAGACCCATCTGTACACTACATCCTGTCCATAACTTTATAGCTCCTCTGAAAGACCCATCTGTACACTACATCCTGTCCATAACTTTATAGCTCCTCTGAAAGACCCATCTGTACATTCCATCCTTTCCATGACTTTATAGCTTCTCTGAAAGACCCATCTGTACACTACATCCTGTCCATAACTTTATAGCTCCTCTGAAAGACCCATCTGTACATTCCATCCTGTCCATAACTTTATAGCTCCTCTGAAAGACCCATCTGTACATTCCATCCTTTCCATGACTTTATAGCTCCTCTGAAAGACCCATCTGTACATTCCATCCTGTTCATAACTTTATAGCTCCTCTGAAAGACCCATCTGTACATTCCATCCTCTCTCTATCTCTCTCTCTCCCTCCCTCCTTTGCATATTTAATGCCATTTTTCGACTTTTACTTCTAAAACATGCTTACAAGTGTAATACTTACTCTGCTTTGATAACACTTATATATAATGGTTTGTTCATACAAAAGTTTAAACATTGATGCCCTTTTGCTATTTTCAAACATTTCTCTTTGACCAATGTTAAAAGCGGGGGTATCATGAGTGAGCTGTGCTCACTAATTCTCTTGTTCTCTCTTTGTGTCTTGCTACACTTGTTAGCCATGATCTTTAGTTGTACCTTTTGAGGGTTAAAACCGATTTCTTAATTTTATTGTTTTGCGGTTTCCATAGAAACAGTGACTGTAAGGATGTCATTTTGTGCAGAGCATATTTCTCACACTAAGCATGCTAGCTTCACCAAACTTGCTACACATGTAAGCCATGATCTCTAGTTGTGCCCTTTGAGGGTTAGACTGATTTCTGAATTTTATATTTTGTGGTTTTCATGGAAACATGACCAATAGGGGTGGAACGGTACGCCTATACCACGGTGCGGTGCGTATTGGGGTACAGAGATCTCAGTTCGGTTATTTTTGGTTTGGTTCCTCAAAAGTTCAATACCACTCCTCAACAATAAAATAACAGATGAACTGCACAGATAATTTTAATTGTGGAAATAGTTGACAGGAAAACATTCAAATAATTCAAAAGAGTTAAATTAAGCCCTGGACACCCAAAAGAACAAGCACTGCAAATCATCTGGTAATCAAATTGACTCATCACATACTGAACCATTTATCTTTTTAGAATAAAAAGGTTCAATGCAGGTTTGCATGTGCCATGAATTCTTATTTGTAATTTCATCTAAAATGACGACAGTAAAATAACAACTTCAAATCACATTCAACAAATTAAATTTAAAAAAATCAATAAATCTTTAACTTGAACACAAGAAAACCAGTGATATTTAAGTTGATTAAGTAAATAATTACGTTCTTATTTTGTTTTCAATATATGAAGGAATGTTTATTTACTGTGTTTAACTTTTGTTAAAGGAAGGCCGAAATAAAATATTTTCTATTGAATTCTTAACTGCAATTGGTTCATTAGACTATTTTGTGAAAATTGAGACCAAAAAAAAATCCATATGTTGTTCCTATATTAAACTAGAGCGGCTTAAAAACACCCAAAAACATCGTCTGCTTTTCACCCGTGACAAACAAACCAAAAATGGGGCGGGGCTTAGAGAGTTGGAAGATACCGGAAGTGACGTACGTGAAGGGACGGGGTGTAAACATTCGCTTACTATTTACAATGGCAAACACTGGGGAATCGGTCAGTTAATCTGTTATATCTACGCTTTGCAATGATGCCACATCGCTGTTCTGCTGTGTAATCTGTTCGAGTAATGTTAGTTACCAATTTTCACTTTACAAATGCACCAAAATATCGTGATATATATCAACAAATCAAATATAATTGGTATAACTAGTGAGAGACGGTGGATTCATAGACGTTCGTAGACATAGGATAAATCAATGCTAATGATATATAAGATGACAAAATGAAACCAAGATATAATAATATGAACGAAGTACAGTTGAGACAACGAAATCAGATAGTCGGTGTTGTTGTTATTTTTTGTTAGAGATTGTTTGTGTTTAAAATAAAACAAACAAACGTGAGATAAGCACGCCGGCGAAGTAGACCCTATTGTAAGCCATCGACAATAAAAGCACTTCACAACATCCTGTTTTTAAACATCGTTAATCAACCGACAACCTAATTTACTAACTGTACATTACAAAAATCAAAATAACTCACCACATATTTTAAAACATCAAAAGAATAATACGTCTACGAATCCACCTACGAAAACATCGCATCCCAATGTTACATTTTACGATTTAGTTATCACTTATTACACATTAAAACATTCAGAATTTCATAGTTTATAAGATAATGTTTTCAATAAAATGTGTGGTTAATCAAATATAATCAAATAAACATCGAATCAAATTGACAATTCATCAAGAGTGTCAATTAATGTAAGAAACTTACCTTATAAACGTATCCAAAAGGACAATATGAATATCCAAATGCACATTAGACACAAAATGTTAACCTATAATTCCATGACAGTACTTGGAAACAGAAGATGGTCAAATAATAACCCTCTTTCAGCAAAAGTCTTTTCGCAAATGGCAAGATAGAAAACCAAATAGTTATGATGATTTTACACTAAAAATAATTTCATTGGTACATTAGATTTAAACAAGAGTTTTTATTGGATAACTTGATAGAGATATGTTCATTGGCTGACAATTTCTAGACTGAATGTCGCGTTAAGTGTATTGTGTGTCACCAATACAGGACGTTGGCAATAAACATGACATGCTGGTCACCGACTTGTGTTATATAATTGAGTCGGTCCAGTAAACTTGTTATCTGTACAAACATAATTACACTCCTTCCTTCTCACATACTCAGCTTCTTAATTGCGTAAACTAATGTGCTGTAACAACACTTCTCCCCTTTGATCTGGAAGAAACATCTATATGGTCCGCTAAACTGAGAATTGTGTGTTGATGTGCAGAAGTGACACATAAAAGCTATCAGACTATTAATTAAACCATTTCGTTTTCATTAACGATATGTTCATTAAAATGCTTCTGGTAACATAATTCTTTTATTCGATAATGTTCGTTGTCTATATCAATCTGTGTATATGTTTAGCGTGCACAATAGAGCAATCTTCATGTAAATTTCATTGAGCTTGTTGACCAATACAGTTCATATATTTATTCATGAAAGTGAAGTGAAAATGGTTTGCATTCCATTACATCATATATAGAATATTTTAATTGACAAACTTAAAATACAGTAATCTTTTATATTAAATACAAAATGTTATTTATAAATCTGCAACGTTGTCTCGCTTGTTTGAACAGTCAATCGTTCAGTGTATATGAAGTTATACCTACCATATATATTTATTTATTAATACATACAAAACAAAATTAACATGCCGATTATTCAACATACTTTGATCAATTGATGCTACTTAATCTCTGTGCACCCGATTCCCGCGATAATCTTCTTCCCTTGTTTCAGTGTCACTTGAACTGTCATACCTTCCCTTCTAGTTCTGCGATTAATTGCTACAAACATACTATACAAAAGCGCAGAATGCACTCTAATAAAGCACGCCCCGGTTGTTGTAACCATATAAAATCGCTAGTTGAATAGTTTAGTAATCCGTTTATCGAAAATTGGGGTTGTTTTGATGAAGTTTTCTGTCTTATATGAGCAGTTTAAAAGTGGGGAAAACGTGTTAAATTATGATTAGCGGCCATGTAGAGGCTCCTTCACGTACGTCACAGCCCGATACGCTTCAGTGACCACCCCCGCCCATTTTCATTCTGGTCGCCGGCGCATAATTGGGCACTTTTAAAAAAAGCCGTATATAAGTTATTTATGGGTCGATTTCAAAAATTTAAAATCTAGCAATTGTCAAATTGAAACCCCTTTTCAACGAATCCGAAAGTGACCATATGTCATTTCATCTAACCTTTAAGTAAACAGCTGTAAAAATGAGTCATTGCAAGACTACCGGGGCAAGTAAAAATACACGGTCAAGCTTACAGTTAATTGCAATGTAAACTCGCTTGTGATAAGAAATATCTTAAAAATAAAAAGTACAAATGTTGACTTGCAGTGTCTATTTAATTATTGTTTTAACCCTTAACTTGCGAATCCCGGAATTATCCGGGCGGGCTATAAGCGATTCTGAGGTGTCTGTATACGGATCCTGGATACGAGACTTAGAATAATTCACGGCTGTCTCACTACTTTACTAGCCCTGTCAACGGGTCCCGAGTCGATTGTGTCCGCGAGCCGCTCCATGAGAATGGCTGTATTTACGCTCCGCGGCCCGACATGAGATTGAAGCTTTGTTCAGTGTCTGGTCGGAATGTCAAGCAAAATTCACAATAATTTGCGTGTGCATTGTTGACCCGTAACGCATCGATAATTAGCTTTACAAAAGGCCAATTTTGTTGGGCTTAGCCCCCGAAGCCTCATTTCGCTTGCGGCTATTTTCACCCACGTGTTTGTATTGCATCAGGTTTGCCTTGCCCGAGACTGCTATCTGCCTCGCATCTCGCGAAGGGGAAAAAAATCGCTAACTCGCCTTACTCCTGCACTTCATATCATGTGAGCGAATAGTTTGTTTTCAAAAACAAATACGGCAAAATAAAGGGGAAAGAATGGACTACATTCCCATATAAAATTAGCAAATGTCAAAAAAATAATAAAGACACAGCAAGCGCCGTAGAAAAGGTCATGTGCACACTTCGACAATCCCTTTAACAATCGGCCTTTTTCACAACTTCTTACACATTTATCACGGCTAAAATACTGAATGCATTTTCATGATTTTTATATCACAATAAACCGAAAAGAATAATCTTTTATTCTATATAAAATGCGCGTATTTATTCACAGAAATAAAGATACAATTTTACCTTTCTGAGAGACATGTGAAACCAAACGGCACACAAACTAATCAACATATTTTCATCAGTTATGGTTCGAGGTTAGCTTTTATTTGAAAGGTCAAACAACATAACCATATTAGGGTTGACATGTGCTTATTTGTCAACTGGTTCGAGATGATGATTTCTTGGAAAAGTGCGATGAACGACCGTTCGCAATGCCGCATACATGTAGTAAGTATTTACGATTTTATAGGTGGAAATAAAGACTTTACATAGCTATAGAATTATAACCAAAGGTCGCATTCTAATAATTTTTATATCATTGTGAAGCTAGACATCTTGTCTTCAATTCCGTATATAAATGGAATTTTTTTCGTTTCGTATTTATGATGTTACGAGGCCCGAATTAAAGACAATCTTTCGAAAGTAATAGAATAAAAACAAAAAAACATAGAAAATTCATTCAAAGTTTCGGGTGTGAATTAGCCATATGTGTACGGGTGTCGCTACTTGAATTTGTATTGAACGCCCGTATATAGTCCTTATTCGCCATGTAGATGCGGTATATTTCGTAAAAACGGTACCGGAATCGCCGCCTGGAAATTCCGCCAGCAGAGCTATTTAGTGCCAAAAGCCCAAACTACTGCTGCGAGCTGCGGGCCTGTAAATTCCGCCACAGGAGCTAAAATTGGTAAAATATATATACGCAACGTAAGGGTTAATGGTATAGATATCATTCTTCTCTCCGTAAATCGAACGAACAAGATTATGCAGGAGTCAACATGAAAACTCTATTGTTTGTTATAAGCCTTGTCATTGGGGATTTCCCTTTTCTTAGCCAATCAGATAATTCAATATAAAGTCAATGCATAGTGTATGTAGTCTAGCATAAAACCGAATAGGGTCACAGGGTCACAACCTTAAAAACCTATTTTCATCCAATTCTCCATTTCCAAAAGGTCTAGAGAGCTGAAAAGTTATGTGCAGTCTCCTTGGCTAATTGGGACTCTAAATTGTAGATTTTGTGACCCTCTGGACCCCAAATATGGATCACTGGGTCACAACCTATAAAAAATACCAATGTAGCAAGGTTTGAACAGTTCTCTTGAGATTTTATGTGCTCTTCACTTCAGACTAAGGAAGGTAATCCCAAATGTGTGAGTTCTAAATGGTTCTTGAGAAAGAAGTTGAGACTTGAAAATTAAGAATAGAGGATCTAACAAATATTATAGTTACACTTACAAGGATTTCTTGTGAACTTCAAACTAGTTAAGAACGAAATTTAACAGAATATAATAATTTGTGCTGACACTTGAGTGTCATTTTTTAGTGTTTTTGACAGGGAAATGCACGGGTGTAGTATTTAAAAAATGAACTTTACCAAAACCGAACGGTACGTTTTTTTCAAAGCAATTTTTCGGTATACCGAACCTTCAATAAATGCCGCGGTAAACCATTTCACCCCTAAATCATTTTGTGCAGAACTGATTTCCTAAACTATACACTGTAGTCACACCAAACTTCAAACACAAGTCAACCATGATGCCTAGATGTGCCTTTTGAGGGTTAGACCTATTTCTGAATTTTATTTTTGGTGGTTTCCATGGAAACATGGTTTAACAGTTATCTCTGAAATTGTACATTCGCTATTCATTCAACTTTACACACAGGTTAGTCATTCCCATAGTTGTGCATTTCCTATTTTTAGCTCATCAGACCTGAAAGGCCTGATGGGCTTTTGGCATGGCATGGCGTTCGTCCGTCCGTAAACTTTTTGCTTTTTCGACTTCTTCTCCAGAACTACTGGGTCTAGGGAGCTGAAATTTTGTATACAGACTTCTTTGGCAATGGGGATTCTAAATTGTAGATTTGGTGATCCAGTGACCCAAAATAGGGGCCTCGCCGGCCAGGACCCTAAAATCTATTTCAGTCTTCATCATTAACCGCTATAAACTTTGAGCTGCAGAGCCCATGGCTCTATTTTTAGCTGTTGCTATGGAAACCTAACTCGACATTTTGTTTTCGGATCAAAACTGAAATCCGTCCTTCTGTAAACATTTCACTTTTTCGACTTTTTCTCCAGACCGAATACCTAATTTATAAGACATTGTGCTAGTTGGATGAGATCGTTGGTTGCCTTTTTGTCCCCCGCCGCCGCGAAACGCGGAGTGGGGGACATAGTATTCAGCTTCGTACGTCCGTCCCGCTTCTTGTTAGCGCGATATCTAATGAACCGCTCAACCTAGAATCTTCAAACTTGGTACCAGTCTTCATCTGGGGAATACGCAGACCTGAAAAGTTTTCGGTGACCTTGACCTCATTTTCAAGGTCACGGCAAGACTTTGACCAGTTTTGAAAATGTTGTTAGCGCGATATCTAATGAACCGCTCAACCTAGAATCTTCAAACTTGGTACCAGTCTTCATCTGGGGAATACGCAGACCTGAAAAGTTTTCGGTGACCATGACCTCATTTCAAAGTCACGGCGAGACTTTGACCAGTTTTGAAAATGTTGTTAGCGCGATATCTCATGAACCCTTCGACCTAGAGTCTTCAAACTTGGTACCAGTATTCATCTGGGGAATACGTAGACCTGAAAAGTGACCTTGACCTCATTTTCAAGGTCAGGGGGAGACTTTGACCAGTTTTGAAAATGTTGTTAGTGCGATTCCTCATGAAGCGCTAGAACTATTGGTTTTAAATTTAGTATCCGTCTTCATTTGGGGAATATCCAGATACCAGTCGATTTGGTTGACCTTGAAATTATTTTCAAGGTCACTACAAGACTGATTAGACTAAGTCGGAGCTGCTATCAGTTTTTGTGCAGTTTCCATCGCCGCCGCCGCCGCCGCCTCGTTTTGTATTGGCTATAACTTTTTTCCTAATTAGGTTTTGAGAACACATACATAACTTCTTACTTATACCCCTGGGGAATTTTTTTGACATGTTCACATTCAAGGTCAAAGGTCAAGGTCACGAGTTCTGAAATCGCTAAAAAAAATCCTTGTAAACACAATAACTTGAAAAATATTTGTGCTATCAGGCTCTTATTTGGTGTATATCAACTATGGAGAAAGGCCAAGATTTGAAAAGGTTTTTGCTAAAATCCGTCAAAGGTCAAGGTCATAGTGAGTTCACAACATAAGCATGCTTTTGCAAAAATGTCTTATTTCAACTATTAACACTTTCAATCATTACATGATTGTGATACACAATGAAAAGTGATAACTGATTGTGTGACCTTGAATTTTAAAGGTCAAGGTCACGAGATAGAGTCTTGGTCACCAGTTCTGAAATCACTAAATAACTTCTTTCCAAGGAGGTATCAACACCTCATATACATAACTTCTTACTTATGCCCCTGGGGAATTATTTTGACATGTTCATATTCAAGGTCAAAGGTCAAGGTCACAAGTTCTGAAATTGCTAAAACAATCCTTGTAAACACGATAACTTGTAAAATATTTGTGCTATCAGGCTCTTATTTGGTATATATCAACTATGGAGAAAGGCCAAGATTTGAAAAGGTTTTCGCTAACATCCGTCAAAGGTCAAGGTCATAGCGAGGTCACAACCTAAGCATGCTTTTGCGAAAATGTCTTATTTCAACTATTAACACTTTGAATCATTACATGATTGTGATTCACAATGAAAAATGATCACTGATTGTGTGACCTTGAATTTTAAAGGTCAAGGTCACGAGATGTTGTCATGCTGACCAGTTCTGAAATCACTAAGTAACTTTTTTCCATGAATATATTAACACCTCATATAGATAGCTTAATTTCTTTCTTATACACCTGGTGAATGATTTTGACGTGTTCACATTCAAGGTCAAAGGTCAGGGTCATGAGTTCTGAAATCACTACAACAATCCTTGTAAACGTGATAACTTCAAACTTTTTTTGTGCTATTAGGCTCTTATTTGGTATATATGAACTATGGAGAAAGACCAAGATTTGAAAACGTTTTCGCTAAAATCTGTCAAACGTCAAGGTCACAGTGATGTCAAAACTTAGGCATGCTTTTGTGAATCTGCCGTATTTTAACTATGAACACTTTGAGTCATTGCATGATTATTATACGCGATGAAAAGTGATCATTGATGGTGTGACCTTGAAGGTCAAAGGTCAAGGTCATGAGATATTGGTTAAGGCCACGTTAATACTTTGATCAAAAAGAAGAAATAGGTTTTAAGAACAAACTTGTGAAAAGTGACCCCAGTGATGATTAGTAATAACTCGAATAATGAACAAACTTTTGTTTAAAAGAATTCCCAATTTATTGATGCTGACGAGAAGGCGGAACAGGGAAAGGCGAAACCCTAAGTTTCGGAGCTGCTCTGCTTTTGCGGTGTCCCGCAAACGCTAATCTAGTTGTCAAATGTTGTTAGCACGATATCTCATGAACTGCTGTACCTAGAGTCTTCAAAATGTGGTACCTGTCTTCATTTGGGGAATACGCAGACACCATTCGATTTGGGTGATCTTGACCCCGTTTTCAAGGTCTCTACAAGACTTTGACCATTTTAAAATTTGTGCCCGATATATCAATAATTGAATCAAACATGTAAATGTCACTACTCGGTACAAGCTGTGTGTCCATTCTTTTAGCTAATTTCTTAATCGCGGCGGGGGACATGGTCATGTTTGTGACAATTACTTGTGTGATTTTGTGTGATGGGCAAGTCTGATTAAAATCAACCTTTTTCCGAGGAATGAAAGTTGCAAAATAGTAGATCTACCAGGATACAAACTCATTGTTTTGAGGTTTCCTCACCAAACTGTCTGATAAATGCCTGTAGGTACGCATGTTTTGATGCTATTCAGGTAACCAATCAGAGCGTCGAACATAAGCTTTTGATATGATGAGCTAGGGGGCAAGTACGTTGTTTTTCGTGACATGAGGAATGTGTTAAATGATTCTGAATGCTTTCAAAATGGTGATTGTTGAAAACCATGTGATTGTTCAGCTGTGTGACTGGGTTTTGTTTGCACGAAACTGCTACAGAACACAAGCCTTGTTCTCAGACTTTATGGAGAGCAATTTACAGAACCTGTTTGTATCACAGTGTACAGATGCATTATTATCCCCCGCCACGAAGTTTGGGCTCTGTCCGTCCGTGCATCTGTCCGTCCGAGATAAAGGGGACAGCTTTTCTCAGTAAGCATTTAAGATAGGATTACCAAATTTGGTGTGTTGTTTGAGGGCATAAATACATTGAAGGAGTTAGAAAATGAGAAGCGTGCAATTATTTTTTACGGAGTTATTGCCCTTGTTCCATATTTTTGGACTTTGCTCATGGCATCTCCAAAGGGGACAGCTTTTCTCAGAAACTATTTAAGATAGGATAACCAAATTTGGTGTGTGGCTTGAGGGCATGAATACCTTGATGGAGTTAGAAAATGAGTTAATTGCCCTTGATCTTTTTTTTTCGACTCTGTTCCAGGTAATTTCAAAGGGGACAGCTTTTTTCAGAAACTGTTAGATAGGAGAACCAAATTAGTTGTGTGGCTTGGGGGTTTGAAAATCAGAATAGTATGATTCAGGTATCTCCAAAGGGGACAGCTTTTCTCAGAAACTATTTAAGATAGGATAACCAAATTTGGTGTGTGGCTTGAGGGCATGAATACCTTGATGGAGTTAGAAAATGAGTTAATTGCCCTTGATCTTTTTTTTTCGACTCTGTTCCAGGTAATTTCAAAGGGGACAGCTTTTTTCAGAAACTGTTAGATAGGAGAACCAAATTAGTTGTGTGGCTTGGGGGTTTGAAAATCAGAATAGTATGATTCAGGTATCTTCAAAGGGGATAACTTTTCATTGAAACTGTTTGCGATCAAATCAGTTGTGTGGCTTGAGTGTATCGATTGATACCTTGATGAAATGAAAATGTGAAGTGCACAATTATCTCTTCTCGAATTATTGCCTGTGTTCCAATTTCTTGGTCTGGGGGGGATGTCTTCTTGTTTTGCAAATTTTATTCCTCAGAACAAGGTTGATGTTTAATCCGACTGTGATAGGCCCTTGACTGTCAGCAACTATTGCACTTTCAAACCATGTCAAATGAATCAGCAAGTAAAGGTAAAAATCAAAACCTGCTTCTTTAATGTTGACATTATTCATCACTTCATTTCAGGTTACCGGAGAACTGTCCAATAATGGGGAACCTATGCGTCGCTTCATGCAGACCTTTGTTCTAGCACCTCAGTCCCCTAAGAAGTATTATGTTCATAATGATATCTTCAGATACCAGGATGAGGTTTTCCATGACACTGACAGTGAAGAAGCCGAAGTTACAGAGGAAGCAGCAGGTAAGTTGGTCAGTCCAACAATCTCCTCCATAATACAATATTTAGCTATGTTTTAAAGGACTGATTAGCTACAAAGTCAATAGCTCTTGTTTAAGATGATGGCAGGCAGGATTAGCTGAAATGACATCAAATATGGGTCACAGGGATTATGACCTAAAAACCTTTTTTTTATGCCCCCGAATCGGAGATTCTGGGGGCTAGTGTTTTTCACAGGTCCATCTGTCTGTGTGTTTGTCCACAAAAACTTTAACCGTGGCCATAACTTTGGATTGCTCAGAGCTAGGGCTTTCATACTTGGTATGTGCATACCTTGTGATGAGAACTTTCAGATGAGGTCATCCTATTTGACCTTTGGGGGGGGGCAAACACTTGTTGGATATAGTCAACGCCCCGTCCGTCTGGCTGTCCGTCCGTAATCATTTCGTTTCCGGAACAGAACTCGAAAACCATTTATCATATCTTTCTGAAACTTCACATATGTATTACACATTTACTACAGTGGTGCCTTTTGATATTTTCAGATTTTTTAAAAAATCTTTTTTTTCGTTTCCATAGAAACTTGTTAAATTTGGACTTTGTTCAGAGACAGGTTCATTCCCGGAGCGCAGCTCCAAAACCGTTCATCATATGTTCCTGAAACTTTGCATGTGTATTACCCACTAACTGAAGTGGTGCTTTTTGATAGTTTCAGATTTTTAGCTCATCAGGCCTGAAAGGCCCGATGGGCTTATGGCATGGGATGGCGTCTGTCCGTCCGTCCGTCCGTCCGTAAACTTTTCACTTTTTCGACTTCTTCTCCAGAACCAATAACTCTAGAGAGCTGAAATTTAATGTACAGACTCCTTGGCCAATGGGGATTCTAAATTGTAGATTTGGTGACCCTGTGACCCCAAATAAGGGCCCCAGGGGTCATAACCTTAAAAGCTATTTTCATCTTCTTCTCCAGAACCAATGACTCCAGAGAGCTGAAATTTTATGTACAGACTTCTAAATTGTGGCCCAAATAAGGGCCACAGGGGTCATAACCTAAAAAGCTATTTTCATCTTCTTCTCCAGAACCAATGAATCCAGAGAGCTGAAATTATATGTACAGACTCCTTGGCCAATGGGGATTCTAAATTGTAGATTTGGTGACCCTGTGACCCAAAATAAGGGCCTCACAGGCCATTACCTAAAATCCTGTTTTTATCTTTTTCTCCGGAACAAAAAGACTTAGAAGGTGACCCTGTGACCCCAAATATGGGCCACAGCCTAAAAAACCTTTGGAAATGAATTTTGAACTGATATTTTATGCGCACTTCATTCACTTTATTTTAAATGTATGTCGACTTGAGATAACAATCTACATTGTGGACATGTTTGTCAAATTGATGTAATCAATGTGAAATGAGAACTATTGAATAGCCTATGAACTGAAAATTGTGACAAGGCATAAAGGACTAAAATTACCTAAAATCCTGTTTTCATCCAGAACAAACTAGAAGGAATATTTTGTTCAGAATGTTTAGATGTTTGGATGACAAGGCTTAGAACCGAGATTGTTTAGCCAAGGTGATTCTAAATTGTACTATGTACCATGAGATTCATCACATTGCCTGTTCTCTTTAAGCCTTATACAGATAGATCAGTGCTGCCAGTGTTTAGTGCAAGCAAGAGTCTATTACATAATTTGGCGGTAAAACACAAACAACACAGCTGGCTTGTAACCAGAGCCAAGGGGTCAGAATATTGCATAATCTCCTGTGTTTTGACCTTGCTGAGTGCTCTCTCACAATTTCAATAATAAGATTTGTCAGGGTTAGGGATCGTACATTATATTGAGACAACATATTTCTGTCTTCATCATCAAACAAAATAAACTCTTGATGAGCTACAGAGCCCATGGCTCTATTTTTCCATAGAAACATGAGAGGGATGTTGGTTGTTGTTGATTTTGACTGTTTCTGGAGCAGAAGTCTAAAATCCTTAACATACCTGAAACTCAGCATCTGTAATACCCACTAACTGAAGTATGGTAGTAGATACACAAGTATCTGTCAAAGATATCTTTTACAAATTTTGTGGAACCGGTGGGATATGTCATCTTCTGATGACTCTTGTTTTATTCTTTGCTATCAGTGATTCACAATCACATGCTTTTGCAATGATAAAATTATGTTTTTAAAAAAACATACAATTGGTTAAATTTTCTGTTAATGGAAATAATTTTATAAGTTTGAAGAACTCTCCAGTTGCAATGGATTGTAAACTGTGATGCATTGCAGATTCAGAACAAGATGTTGTGGAGAATGGACAGCAAATTGATGCCTTGACCCAAGATTCCGGACCTTCTTTCTATGATCAACCGTCAACCCTCAGGTAGGAGTCATTCCATGCACACTAAGAATTTTTAGCACAAGCCTAGATACGGTCAGAAGGGTTTCTTGGCATGGGTTGTCCTTAAAGATAATATCATCTCTCTGTTTTTTCGATGTTAATTCGTTTATTCATATAGACAATACTTTCAAGTAAGCAAAACACAAACGATTATTTCGAAGCGTCACCTACTCATCAAGATATAGCCCTTCAAAGTGAGTAAATTTAGCCTGCTCATTATCTCATTCTTGAAACGGTTTGCCGCGGCCTCTCAGTGTAGCATAACCTTCGTTAGCGATGTGACGTCATACACAGGAGTTGCTAAATGAAATCCTTAGGCGATTTGTCGATTTTCGTTGATAATTCCTTTAAAACATAATAAGAACGTTTTGACATTACAAGTTTCCGATAGAATGGGTATTTGTGCGTCCGTAGGGAGTAATTTCGGAGTTTTAGGAGCATGTTTCGATATTCAACCGCTGATTTTAGATTTGTTCTTTTCCCAATCGAGTGGAGTGTTATGTTATCTTATAAGCTACAATTGTTTTGAAATGAATAACTGACAATTCAAAAATAAACAAGATCATGCAATTTTTATTATATTATAGATGCCATTATTAGTTAATTTTTTTGTTGTGCTTGATTTTGTGTTTGAAGAGTGTCTATAGCTTGAAATCTACTGCGTCAATATTTCTCATGGTGACTTAATTTTGCTAATAGAATAGTTTCATTACAACTAAGAAAATCCTATAATTTTCATCAATGTTACTGGTTTACACTTTTTAGAAGAACATATTCGGGCTATCTTTAAATCTATAGTCGTGTACATTTACAATTACTTAGATTCAGTGTAATACCACTAGCATTTTCCTAGCATGTTATATAAAAGGCCTTGCATTTTATATTACATGTAGTTTTTGATGGTCAATTCATATGTTTGTGGAAATAAAATAATGTTTAAATCACTTCGGATAAAAATATGGAAAACATATCTTTCCCAATTTCAAATGAAAGTATTGGAACTATAGAACTTTGATCAACTCACCATGGCCGTGTGTACATGTGTTGTTTGGTTCTCAATTTAAAAAAATAATACCCCGGCTATAGTTCAGTCGTGTAGATTTCCCCTCTTATTTAATATTTATCTAAGTTAGAGTGTCAATAACGCAACTACATCACTTATTACATATCGCTACATTGATAAACAAAAATACTGAAAATATATTGTGTTATTTTGCATAAGGACGAATGTGAAAACAAAAATTATTCAACATGAATGAGGCGTGTTAACACCGTTATAATCCGTATGAAATGTGTAATAGATCTCGGTGACGTTTGAACATCTTCATCATCTGACATGCGTGCCGCCGCCATATTGGGCAACGATAAGAATTGTTCCAAAACACATTGCAGAATTACGGGTCCCGCAATGGTCACATCCAGTACTAAACAGTGTTGACATCTGCTGCCATTTGTAGTACGTTTTACGTGGCGTATATATATGTAATTTTGTTGTATAAGGACACAGGTAAATATGTTATTTAGGCAGTTATGTAAGGCTAAATCTAGTGGATTCTGTCATTAGACGCCAAGCGACTCCTGTGTATTACGTCACAAGGCCAAGCACGCGGAATTTGCTCTCGGCTAAAGTTTTATGAGGCATAATTGAGCGGCGTTCTAAAAAGGCGTTATAAAAGGTGTTTATTGGTTGAATTGACAAATATCAAGTGGAATCCTCGTCATCTTGGAATATGCTTGAATAAAAATCGAAAAGTGATATGGTCGGGGTTTGTGGATCTTTAACTCTTTCACCACGGCAAGCCACTGTAGAGGCCAGCAAACAAATGACCATTTCACCCAGGAGGCCGCTACAACGGCCTGCGATGTAAGGCCACCGAAATCGCCATTTTCCGTCTGTCTGTTCAATGAAAACCTGAAGTAAAAAAAGCAATCAAGCAAAGATGAAATGTCTGACTGGCAAAAATTTGAATCTGCAATCCTGGGAACCGTTCCACAAACCGATCTTAGCCCTAAGATCAATCTCAGGTTTGTCATTAAGAAAAGAAATAGATGGCACAATCAATAAAGTAGCAGACACCCTTGCTGAAAATCCGAATTGCCGTAGGCAATGCCAACGGCGGGGAGAGCAGGAGAGGGGGCATTGTCCCCTCTTGTTGGTGGGGGTACGGGGGGCCTCCCCCGGAAGATTTTTTAAACATGTATGGTCTCAGATACAATTTTAGGCACTCTAGGCAGGTTAATGATACTGCCAAAATTTTAACTTCACAGAGTATTTTTAGTATAATTTTGTTTGATTTTCCTGAAGGAAAATATTACATCACAGACAATTGAAATACAATGTTTGAGTTTATTTTATTAAGGTTACTTAACTTACACAAAACCACAATGCTTTTTAAATTTTCAGACACTTTCAAAATCAGAATCAGGAAACATTACTTAAATCATTTGAATAAGCTTAACTCTTTCACCACTGGCTAACCACAGCACAGAATACCCGCCACACTGGCTAACCAGAGGCTATGACGTTGTGTACCTTGAGTTCCCAGACAGACGTCAACAGGACTTGTACATAGTTTTGTCTGCTGTTTTCAAAAGGTGTTTTGGGTAAAATATTGCCACGTTGCATACCATGTTCAAGCTAGGAGAATTCTCAATAAATCTGGAACTAATTTAATTTTGATTGATAAGCTATTTTTTATGATTTCAGGCAACAAAGACAAAAAACTGGGGGAAAACAATTGAATGACGAATTTATGTCATTATTAAACCAAATAAAATATTAAAATGTCTTGTCTTGTTTATTTACATTATATTGGTTTATGTCTCAAAACAGGGAAAAAATAGCTATGTTGTAGCTGTTTTCACTATGAGTTGATTGAGTGCACATCAAAACGTGGGAAAACTTTAAAAACAAATTTAATGCAAGTGCAAGTGTTATTGAGAGTGTCACAATCATACAATATGAAAATAAATATTAAAGAAATTCAAATTAATAATATGTTAAATCGAGAAATTAGCAGGAAATATTTTTGGGAAAATTATATTAACAATACGATAAACTGTCGGTGGAAAAGCGATTTTGAAAAATGACCCTCTTTCACATTTTGCACGGCAACACTTAGCTATTTAAAAGATGACTAATGTAAATAATGACAATATCACAAGTGACGATAAAAGGATTCAGGGCATACATGAGACAATTATTTTGTTGTGACATTTTCCATCAATGAAAACAAGTTGCAAGTCTATAGAGGTATTTTGAAAGATTTGCCTTTAATGGAAAAAATCACACACTAATGGACCCCTACATTACGTTTCTCATGATTAAGATAAAACGGTTAATATATTCATACTAATGTATAACATAGAAAATGTTGTGCTTTAATTTCCACTTAAGTAGAAGTACTCATCATTTAGATTGCAAACATAATTAATTCTTCTGAATATGCAAGAAAATACTAAAAAAAATGCGTATTTTCGGACCCCAATACGACGTTTGTAATGTTTGAAGCTTAACTATCAACTTTTTGATGAAAGGGCTCAATATAAGTGTTGCTGCGCTTGAAATTGTGCATACGTAGGTGTAAACTATGTGTCAATAGCTTATTCAGTTAAGCACCTGTGTACGGTTGAAGTTTGTTCAAAATGACGATTTTTGAAAAATGGCAATATTCAATGGATTGTAAAGTTGGAACTTTTACAGATCTATGCTTGAAAAATATTCTGCTTAATATTATATCTTTATTATTATATATTTCCGCTTTGAAATCATATAGGAATCATGTTTGTATCTTTATTGGTTGAAGAACAATAATTCTCCAAAGAAAATGCCCCTTGAAAAGTCGCAATATTGTAAAATTTCAATTTTCTTTGAAACTGAGGAAATTGTGCCCAAACTATCAACTTTTATATGATAATGATTTGTAGTGGAGTTAACCCTTAAAATGCGGGTCCCGGAATTATCCGGGCGGGCTATAAGCGATTCCGAGGTGTCTGTATACGGATCCCGGATCGCTTACTTAGAATAATTCACGGCTGTCTATGTACTGTGCTATCTGCCATACCGGGTCCCGAGTCGATTGTTTCCGCGACTCGCTGCATGAGAATGGCTGTATTTATGCCTCGCAGCCCGCAATGAGAATAAAACTTTCTTCAGTGTCTGGTCAGAACGTCCAGCAAAATTCACACCAATTTGCGTGTGCATTGTTGACCCGTAACGCATCGATAATTAGCTTTACAAAAGGCCAATTTTGTCCTGCTTCGCTCCGATGGCTACACTGCCCGGCGGCTAATTATCACCTAAGTGTCTGCACTGCCCCGGGGTGAGATAGGCCCGTACAGGCTTATCTGTCTCGCATCCCGCCACATGGGCAGATAGCCTATGCTTATCTGTCTCGCATCTCGCCACATGGGCAGATAGCTTCTAATTACGGGAAGATATTGCGATAAGCTACCTTTCTCTCGCACTTCGTATCATATGAACCAATTGGTTGTTTTCATTTTTTTTATACCAAAATAAAGAGGAAAGAATGGCCTTTATTCCCATATAAAAATCGCAATTGCGCTAACATAACTGAAAATACAGCAATCGCACAGAGATAGCCGACTTTCGCACTTTTGAATTTTGATACATTTACCCCAACATGCCTCGGCGCTCTATTTCTAAGAAACTACTTGGGATATTTTCATAATTTTTTTATCAGTATATAGATAAAAGAATTGTCTTCAATTCCATATAAAATACGTGTATTTTCGGCAATAACTTTTGATGCGCCAGGTGTCGCGCAGAAGGTGATATTCGGCTTTGAATAAGTGGCGCTCTTAGCATATACCATCATTACGGGCTTTATAACTTGTGAACCGCAAGTCCGATTTTTATAATTTTTACATCATTGTAAATAGAAAAACATTGTCTTCAATTCCATGTATAATGCGCATGTTTTCGGGAAGAACTCTGCATGCGCAAAGCGCCGCGCCAAAAGGTATAATTTTCGCACTTCATAACTTTTGAACCGCAAGTCCGATTTTTATAATTTTTACATCATTGTAAAGAGAAAAACATTGTCTTTAATTCCAGATATAATGCGCATGTTTTTGGGAAGAACTATGCATGCGCGAAGAGCCGCAATATTGATGTACGCATAAGTGAAGAAGTATGATAATATATAACTAAAATACTGTTCTTTTGATACGCAAATATAGAGCTTTATAAACGATGAACAACTGTCATGACGGAATTTTGTTTCCAGTTTTGGAAAAAAAAATATAACATAAAAGTGAAAATATATTTGAGTACGGGACCCGCCGCTCGGGGAAAAGCCTTTTCGTGGGAATATTTTCTCAGGAAAATATTTCACTTTTCGGAGTTTCTAAAAATGCGTGAACATTTTTGTTACTGATGCCATTTGCGAAAGGTTTTTATTTCTAAAATTCAAATGCGAGGGCGCACCTTTCCAAACCATTTGAATTGAATTTATTATTTTATCTTTTACATTATTGAATAAAAGACGTTTCATTCAATAAGATTTGAAGAATTATTTATATGTGTAGCGGACTGAACTGAGCAGATGGAGAATTTGATTCCTCACCACTTTTATTACCAAAGTTCTTTTGTATCACAATTACTTTTTTAGGTATTAGTTTTTTCGTGAGCAGGGGAATTTCCGACGGGATTCGCCATGACATAATGAGAAAAAATTCCCATGAACATGGGCGTGGTCCGTCATCTTCGGGACCGACCCACAAGTATAAATATCTACCGGGGGGTGCGCGGACCCCCCCGCTTTTGGTCGCCACCCCCCAAACTTTTTGTGCAAATTATTATTTTTTTTCTACTTTGAAATAAAGGTTCGTGTCATTCCGAGGTATGAAGGTTTCTGCTATATATGTCGAGAGGGCATGGGAACCCATTCCCAATAGAATCCGGGGTTCGTCCCATAGGATTGTTCCTAGGAGTCTCTCGTTCTCAAAAGAGAACATGGGAAACCTGTCCCGCGATTGAATCCGGGGTCCGCCGCGGAAGACGGGGACGGGAATTCCCGGAGAGCATGGGAGTATGCTCCCATGGGTCCGGGCTCCGCCTCGAGAGACCGCTCCTTGGATGCTCTGCTTCTCGAAAAGAGAAGTCATTCGGCAACTGACAACCCGAGTTTCCCTGACATAGTAGTTTATTTTCCGGGCCTCGCGCCCGGTGCTACACGTCGCCGAGGAAATCAGAAAATGGTCCGTTTGACATATGTGTCGGAAAAATCGGCGCGATGTCAGAAGCCGTCGGCGCCGTCGGCGCTTGCGGCGCAGTCGTCCTAGATGCGCCGGGAGGTTCTGAAACTGGCAAATGAACGTCCATGAAGCTCACATTCATTATCTCTGTATGTTTATTGTCTCTAATCACATGTTATATGTTGCATACATCTAACGCATTTTCAATCATTTACAGGTTGAAGCAGAATGCTGCGCAGACGTGGACGCAAGGCCCTGCTACGGCCTAGGACGTTGCATACTAGGACACGCAGCTTTGAAGCCGTTTCAAGCGACGACGACTTCATCAACGAGATCCATGCTGATGAAGCCTCTGATATGGAGTCAACTGACAGTGATGGTAGCAGTGGTTTAGACAGTGATGATGCATATGATCGGGACACTGTAATAGATAGTGAACATGGTGACACAGATGCTCTGAGTGATATAGAGAGACAGAGATTGCCAGAAAGATTCTAGCCGCCGGTAATTCCACCGAAGAAGACTTTAGTGGTTTTGAGGAGGAGTTTGCCGAAATACCACAATATAATCATGATAATTCACAGACGTTTGATGAGTGGGTGGATGGTCCGCGGCCACGTGTAAACTTGCCTTTCACTGGTCAAACTGGGTTGCGCCAGTTCATAGAACTTCCTGAGAACCCTGAACCTATTGACTTTTTCAATTTGTTTATACATAATGATGACTATGAGGATATGGCAACGGAAACCAATAGATATTTCAAACAAGCAATGGAGGACAAAATTCTAAAACCCCGTTCAAGAACGCAACAGTGGCAAGACACTAATGCAGAAGAGATGAAGGTATTTGTAGCCATGACAATTGCCATGTCATTGGTTGTGCAGAGAAACTTTGCTGATTACTGGTCAACAAGTGATGTTACCTCAACGCCTTTCTTCGCCAAGTGCATGCCCCGAGACAGGTTTTGGCTTCTTATAACCTACCTACACTTGGCTGACAACAGGAGGATGCCGGGCCGTAACACCCCGTGCTTTTCACCAATAAATAAACTGGGACACTTGTATAACCGGATAGTTCACCGTTTTTCAAGAGTGTATAAACCGCATCAAAACATTTCAGTCGACGAGGGCATGGTGCCCTGGAAAGGTAACTTATCTTTCAAAGTTTATCTTCCCGACAAGCCTAAGAAGTATGGGATAAAGGCTTTCATGTTGTGTGACTCGCACAACGGATACGTTTGCAAGTTCAAACTCTACACTGGAAAAACGAATGAACCGGTTTCTGAAGGTGGCAAAACTTATGATGTAGTCATGGACTTGGTGAACGACTACGTTGGACAGGGGCATCACATCTTTATGGACAACTACTATTCGTCCACAAATCTGTACATAAATTTGTGGGAGCGGGGAATAGGTGCCACGGGGACGTTGAGAGCCAATCGAAAGGGACTTCCTGATTCAGTCAAGAAACCTAAAAAGAAAGCCAAGCAAGGGGACAAGACAGTTTCTCACAACCATGGCCTACTCGTTCTTCGCTACGAAGATAGAAAATCAGTGCTTCTCATGTCTACTGTTGAAGATACACAACTTGAACAAACAGGGAAGAAGAACCGGGCAACAGGGGAACCAGTTCTCAAGCCGCGCATTGTAACAACGTACAACAAGTACATGGGAGGTGTTGATCGGGCCGACCAGATGTTGTCGTACACGCCGTTCCGAGTGAAGACCCTGAAGTGGTGGAAACGGGTTTGGTTTCACGTTCTCAACGTTGCCATGTTGAACTCTTACATCGTTTATAAAGAATACAGCAAAGATAAACCTCTAAAAACAAGTCGGGAATACAGGAAGGCTTTGGCGCAACATATAGTAACATTTGCGGACAAGGAACAAGTTCCATCACTTTGCAGACGTCCCCGTGGTCGGCCGAGCACGAGCGACGAGAGTGTCACTCGTCTTCATGGACGTCACTTTCCGACGAAGATTGAGCCTGTCGGAAGGAAGAAAAACGTCACAAGGATGTGTGTGGTATGCTCTAAGGCAAAACGCGCCGTCCTAGCAAAACATATTGAAGAAGGCAATGGGCCAGCAAGGAAGAAAAAACGAGTAGGCAGAGAGTCTTCTTATGAATGTACAGATTGTAATGTTTCTCTGTGCGCCGCACCATGCTTCAAACTGTACCACACCGCCACTGACTATTCCAGGGCTTACATCACTGCCACGGAAAAAGAAAGAAATGAAGAAGGGAATGAAGAAGAAGACAATTGAAAGTAAAGAGAGCCGAAGTGTGGACAACCAGTATATACACATTATATACATACCTTGTTAGGTCCCTAAAGCTGTTCTGCGCACAACCGCAGGTAAATATTGTGTATATTTGTACGTAAATGCATTGTAATTTCATTGTAATACATGTCATTGCAAATAAAATATTTTTTATTTTATCAAAGAGACAGAGAAAGTGAATGCGAGCTTTCATTGGAAGTTCAGCCAGAACCGCATCATAAAAAACACCCATAAATGCTGAACCGGGTGGCCGATTTTCATAAAACTTACATGGGGTAAAGAGGAAAGATTCGGCTTTGATTCAATATAAAATTTATACATGCGCACGAAAAACTAAAGTTGCGGCACGTGCCCCGATATGCGCGATAGTCAAAAAGTTGCCTCAAAGTACCGAGGGTACCTTCATTTGGCCCGCTATAGCTTCCGAACGAAGTTGCGCATTTTTTTTCTTTTTACATCATCGTAAAGAGCAATAAATTGTCTTCAATTCCATGTATCATATGTATATGCGCAGCGAAAAATAAACATGCGGCAAATGATGCGCCAGATGTCGCAAAAAGTTAGTTTTTCAAAAATGAATTTTCTAAGTACTGGGGGTGCCTTCCTTACGCTCTTCATATATTGCGAACCATTTGACGTATTCCAATAATTTTTATATCATTGTAAAGAGGAATAAATTGTCTTCAAGTACATACGTGTTTCGCATGCGCGCGAAATAATTTACGATTTTATAAAGCTGGAAATAAAGACAAACTTTACACCGCGCAACATGTATTGCGTTCGCCGCGGTGATTAGTGTATGCTGTGCTCATTAGTACCCATTAGTTCCACGCGCGCTCGGCTCTGGCACCCTCGAGGAGGTCTCGAGGAGGTCTCGAGGAGGTAACGGTACTGTAATTAGCACAGTCCCGGGGGGACCAAGCAGTGCCAGTAACTTGGTGCGCGTCGGGACCATTCACGTGGTACTGTCGGGGTAGCGTCACTCTCCTTTGGTTGGTTATATTTTCTGAACCATAAGTCGTATTCTAATAATTTTTACGTCATTGTAAAGAGGAATAAACTATCTACAAGCACATATAAATTTCGCAATATGCGCGCTCAGGAGTTTTGATTTCATGAAGCTGGAAATAAAGACAAACTTTAGATGACAATAGAATTATAACCATAGGTCGCATTCTAATATTTTTTATATCATTGTAAAGACAAACATCTGGTCTTCAAGTCCATATAAAAATTTCAGTAGCGCGCTCCAAATTCATGATGTTATAAGGCCCGAATTAAAGACAATCTTTACAAAGTAATAGAAAAGTAAAGAAAAATCGTAAAAAAATAATTCAAAGATGCGGGTATAAAGCAACCATTTGTGTACGGGTGCCGCGACTTGAATTTGTATTCAACGCCCGTATTCGCCATGTAGATGCGGTATATTTCGTAAAAACGGTACCGGAATCGCCGCCTGGAAATTCCGCCAGCAGAGCTCGTTAGTGCCTTAGCTCAAACTACTGCTGCGAGCTGCGAGCCTGTAAATTCCGCCACAGGGGCTAAAAAGGGTAAAATATATATACGCAACGTAAGGGTTAAGGTAACCTTGTTGAACAGATGGCAAGAAATAGATAACAAGTCAAACTATTTCTGACAGAGTTATGTCCCTTTAGATTCAAAGGCTGAAAATCCATTTTTCAAAAGGTTCATTATAGAACTTTGGTTTTTGATTCATATAAACAGCAGTAGTTCAGCTTCAAAATAAGCTACACTATGTGCATGTATGTGTTGCCGTTATTTAGGAGAAGATTTTTGAAGATGCGTACCCTCAAATTTGTGAAAGTTCACATTTTTCGAAATAGCAAAAAATCTATTATTACGGCCGAAAACCATTATAGACCTAATCGATGGGGAATATTATCTTGTTTTTGGTTCTAGTTTTTGAGATATTGAGGTTTGAAATTTACACTTTTTATCCCACCGGTATGTAATACCGTGTTGAAACTTGTTGAATTTGGACATTGTTCAGAGACAGGTTCGTTTCCGGAGCACAGCTCCAAAACTGTTCGTCATATATAATCTTCCTGAAACTTTGCATGTGTATTACCCATTAACTGAAGTGGTGCCTTTTGATATTTTCAGTTTTTTTCTGAATTTTTTTCTTTTTCTTCTGTTGTCATAGAAACATGAGAGGGATGTTGGTTGTTGTTGATTTTGACTGCTTCTGGAGCAGAAGTCTAAAACCCTTAACATACCTGAAACTCCGCATCTGTAATACCCATAAGCTGAAGTACGGTAGTAGATACACAAGTATCTGTCAAAGATATCTTTTACAAATTTTGTGGAACCGGTGGGATATGTCATCTTTTGATGACTCTTGTTTCAAAATTGCCACATTTCAAGTACCCACTGTGAAAAAAGTATTGGGAAATAGAGCCCGTGATGAGATAGCCCCTATAAATAATGCCTCAGCTACATTATTTACAAATAGCAGTTCTCTAGTATTTATATCTTCAGAGGAGAAGATTGTCAAAGATGCATGGGGTCGGGAAATTTTCAAAAGTGGAAAAAAAACAATATGGTGGCTAAACCATGTGACCTACGAATTCGTCATGATTTACTTTTCTGTCCGCATTGCCAATGCGCATCTTTAAAAAATGTTGCAAGTCTCTAGATGCATTTTGGAAATTTCTCCCATTTTAAAAATCAAAGTTTAGATTCGAACTGGACCTTTTATGTTTGATTTGGCCCAAAATAGGACATTTTCGATTCCATGGCAAGGGTTACCAGCCTGCAAAATTCGGTTGCATTTGATTCAGTTGTTTGCGCTAAAAAGATGGTCAAACTATTTTGAAATAATAACAATAAAACACGCTGAAATAAAGGGCTGAATCCTTAAATATTCTACATAACCTTTGCTTGAAAAATATTTTATAAATATCCCCATGCTCACAGATAGGGCCGATCTATTTTGCTTAAGGGATGATAGGTGATTTTTTTTCATATCAAAATTTAGCTTAAAATAAAAGTTGTGAATTCTTGTGAAATAATCTTATTTTTAGCTCATCAGGCCTGAAAGGCCCGATGGGCTTATGGCATGGCATTGCGTCCGTCCATCCGTCCGTAAACTTTTCGCTTTTTCTCCACAGAGCTGAAATTTTATGTGCAGACTCCTTGGCCAATGGGGATTCTAAATTGTAGATTTCGTGACCCCATGATACCAAATGAGGTCACAGGGGTCACATATTTAAAAACCTATTTTCATCTTCTTCTCCAGTACCAAAAGGTCTTGAGAGCTGAAAAGTTGTGTGCAGACTCCTTGGTTAATGGGGATTCTGAATTGTAGATTTCGTGACCCCGTGACCCCAAATGGGGTCACAGGGGTCACAGGGGTCACATGTTTAAAAACCTATTTTCATCTTCTTCTCCAGTACCAAAAGGTCTGGAGAGTTGAAAAGTTGTGTGCAGACTCCTTGGCCAATGGGGATTCTAAATTGTAGATTTTGTGACCCTGTGACCCCAATCTAGGTCACGGGTCATGACCCAAAAACCTATTTTCATCTTCTTCTCCAGTTTATATGTAAAGCTCTAGAAAGGTGAAATGTTGTGTAGTGATTCTTGATTGTAGGATTGGTGACCCTGTGACTCCAAATGTGGGTCACAGGGGTCATGGTCTAAAACCCATATTATTTTGCTTGTTAACAATGTATTACTTGAGATAACTTAGATATTCAACCTTAGATACTAAATCAATGACATCCTGATGAGCTACAGAGCCCATGGCTCTATTTTTTGGGATTCATCATGAAATAATTAAAAAAATCAAGCAAATACATTTGACAGGGAATTAAAAAATGCACTAACAACTTGCCTCCCCTATTCCATAATAGTCTAGTCCGTTTGGCGGGAGAATTCTATAAATAGAACGAAAGTGATGAAATCTGTTTGAAGGCCAACGTTTTAATAGTATTGACATTTTCTAACTTTTATACTAAATTAAAATCTTTTCAGAATGAATGAAGTGGCCTACATCGTCTACATATGGAAATTGATTAATGATAATAGCTTTGTCATGCAAGTGTTGAAATGACAGTTTTGGTAACCTTTAATTATTTAAATACCTATCTGTTGACTAGACCTACTATGCCTACCTCCTCTCTAGGTATGCTATTTCAACCTTAACACAAGACAACCTGTTTTATGTAGGTGTTGAGTTACAAGGGGCCTTGTTGACATGTGCTAGGTGTGTGCTACCTGTCGGGTGGCTGCATGCTTTGCACGTGCAATTCGTGTCTTTTGTTTTTCTCTTGCCTTTGTCGGGTGACTGCTCGGTTCGCACGGCTTTGGTCGTACCTTCCGCCACTCCCTTTGTCTTCTAGATCAGGTGAATCTTCCGATAGCTCGTCGTCTGCTTCGGTTGGCTTTCACCTTTGACTCATCAGTGACCTCACTTAGCGTCTTGTCGTCTACGTTTTTGTGAGCTGTCACTCGCCGTTGGCATTCGACTTGACTCGCCTCGCCAGTGATTCGCTTCGCCAATCACTCGCTTCGCCAGTCATTCGCCTTAGGTAAACCTTAAACCAGTAATCCCTCTGTACTATCTCCTAGCTCCCCATAATTACAATCAACCATCACCTTACAGATAAGCTTTGTTTGATTATAAATTATACTTCACTAGGAGAATAGTACAGGATTCTACGAGATGTTCAAAGCTTGACCATTAACAACAACAAAACACACATACTGATTAAATTTTTAATCATTCAGAAACCAACAAGATAAAACTGTCTCATAACAGTCAGTCATCCAATGGCATGAAACTAGCATTGTCCCTTTAGGATTGATTTAGCGAAAATGTTTGTGTCAACTATAGGTTTGTTATAAAACCTGGCAAATGTCCTGGACCCTGTCCAACCCGTTGTCTGCAGAATGACATTCAGTGGAGTGTTCATGAATCTAGCTTTACTGGTAGCAGCCGCTCTTACTGAGTGAACAGTGAAAATCTCAACATCTATTCCTGCTCGTATCATAGCAGTCTTTATCCAACGAGAAATAGTATCTTTTGATACACACTTGTAAGGTTTTTGGTAACTAATAAAAAGCTTTGTCTCATGTCCTCTGAGAGGTTTAACTCTTGCAATATATTCTTTCAGTACAGTCACAACACATAAACGCCTGTCTGGCACAAACGCAGGAATGCAAATATCAGCTTGATGGAAACCAGGCCTTGAGGTTTTTAACAGATTCTGGAAATTAATAGTGATCCCAGAATATTTAATAGTAAGATAGTCCAAATCTAACATGTGCAAGCTCTGTATTCTTTGTCCTGACAAAATAGCAAGAACAGTAACAAGTTTGAGAGTCAAATCTTTAAGTGATATATTTTTCACTGGCGATAGAGTACGCAAATAATTTAACAAAATGTCAGTATCCCAGATAACTCTTGATCTGGGTATCGAAGGTCGTAACTGAAACATTCCTTTCAGCAATCTCAAAACAAGGGGATGTGTTCCTGTAGGTCTTCCAGTGTCACAAAAAATGAAACATGAGAGTGTACAGCGTGCACTGTTTCTGTTTCTGTCAATACACCATTTCCATATTTTCCTGGCTATGAAATTGCAACTCTGTGACTTGCCTCCCATGTTGACTATATATGACACAGCTACTGTATTGTCAATTTGAATAAGGATGTGACAGTCATGATAACCATAACAGAAAGACTGAAGGGTCAGAAAAGCGGCCATTAATTCAAGTTTGTTAATATGGCAGGCCCTTTCATTCTCAGACCATTGACCCCCGGTGTTTTTTTGTTGACATACTCCTCCCCAACCCATACCAGATTGCAATACAATAGTTGGACTGGATTTGCAGATTTTCTTAACTGCATTATCAATATTGTTAATCCACCAAACGAGATCTAGTTTACCTTGTTCTGAGATGCTCATTCGCACGTCATATGCACCCTTGGAATTCTTCAAGGCTGCAGACTTCTCATTGTCCAGAACTCTGTAGAAAAGAGGACCAAATGTTACAGCAGGAAAACTAGCAACCATCTGCCCAATAACTTCTGCAACTTGTCTAATAGTGAGATTCTTTGATACCAATATTTTATGACAAGCCTTAGCCAATCTAGCCTTCTTTTCACTGGTCAATTCTACAGTCATTGTGACAGAATTCAACTTAAATCCCAGGTATATCAACTCTTGCGAGGGGACAAACACAAATTTATCTGGGTGAATCGTAAAACCCAAGTTCGAAAAAAGATCAACAGAATGTGCAACAGTATCGCTACATTCTTTAATGGATTCCCCTATAAGGAAATAATCGTCAATGTAACCTGTGATCAAATGTCCCATTTTCCTAAGTTTAGAAAACACAGGCTTTGTGATCTTGGTGAAGATACGAGGAGCTGATGTAAGCCCCATAGGTAGACATGTTAATTGATACAGCTGCCCTCGCCAGGAAAATTTCAAGAATTTCTGATAATCTGCATCTATTGGTACTGTATAATAGGCATCCTTCAAGTCAATAGAGGCCAAAAACAATTTGGCGTCATAAGAGCTAAAGCTGTATGAATAGATTCCATCTTAAAATGTCTGTACACAATGTACTTGTTGAACTGAGACAGATTCAAAATAACTCTGTAAGTATTGTCTTTTTCTGTCTCAGAAAAATGTTTGACACAAACTGCCCATTCTCTTGAGATTTACAAATAATATCTTTGTCCAACAATTTTTCAATTTGATTGTCTATAATAACAGCTTCTTCAGAGTTAAATGTTAAAGGCTGGACAGGTTTGGCTTGATACAAATAGATACAAATTCTAGCTTACAGCCACTAATGTTTTCAAAAATATTCCTGTCTGAAGTTATTCTCAACCAGTCATCTCTGAACTTTTTCAGATTCCCAGCTTTAAATTTCACAACTTGTGCATGCAATTCTGTTTTAAATTTTTCAGAAGAAAACAGGCATACCTCGCTGGTAGAGATGTCTTGGGTGTGCTGTCCTACTTGGGACCTCCCCCTCTCTTCTTCTCTGGTGGCATAACTCTTCTGCTTTCCTAAAAAAGCTGGCAGACTTCTGTGAAACTTTCCATGACCAGGCGCATTTGACGAATGAGTGTAGTAACCCCTTTTCTGTGAGTCATTCTAGCATTCTGTTCATACGTCATCCTAGCCCCAATCTTGTGGGTATCTTGAATGTCCTTGATAGACTTGGCCAAGTCATCGCCGAAAAGTTCAGTGGTCACTGCAGTAGTGTAACACAACTTTCTGTACTGAACATTCAAGTCTGGTCTGATCAGATCCCTTCTCTGATTTATTTCCTGCAAACCATTACTGAGAAGAGCAATGGATACAGTCATTTGTATCGTCTTTTGACAATTCCGCTCCTGCTTTCACTTGCATCAAAGTGTCTAAAACACTAATGATGGGAAGACAAGCCTTGTTGATATCACGTGATTTTGTTTCACCTGATATAATGTCCCAAATCTCACAGTTAACCATTGGGGTAACAATTTCGACATTACTTGGAACTTTGTATTTCGTCATAGTGTCTTTCATCTTTTCGTCTCCAAGCTTTTTTCCAAATAAGTCTTTCAAAATGCTTGCAAACTTCGAAGCCAAATATCGCCAAGATCAAAATCCTGTGTGATTTCTCCCAACAAATCTGCGTTCTGGGGCACGACACCTTCAATGTCCCGATTTTCGTTCAGAATATCATCAATCTGAGCCTCGACACTGACAGAATTATCGACAGTAACATTTTGACTCGTATCAGAAACAAAGTCCAATCTCACTCGTTTCTGGCTAGGCTCGAAATATTCTTCGTTGTCCGACGCAAGGGGTTGTGATTCCAGTTTATCCGAGTGAGTTGTGAGAGAATTGTTTCTAATGCATCGTTCTGAACACGTGGTTCCCTGGTCGCCATTACGCTAGCAGTACCCGGTGCTGGTTCGTCACTTGAAGAACCGTTACGAACCGTTGAAGAGTTGTTTGTAGACATGTCTTGTTCAGTCATGCCAATTGTAGCAACGGGAAGAGTTGTTTGGTGTTTTTCTTTTGGTTTACGTTGAAAATGAATTTTCGAGAGAGTGTGAAAAATCACGCCTGATTGCAAGCACGACCGAATGTGCTATGAAGTCACGTGACCGCTTGTGCAATCTCGTGGAATCCCATACTATTCTCCTAGCGAAGTATAATTTATTGAATACACTAGAGACCATAAAATAATTTATGTTATGGTTTCTGATTACACTGAAGCAGTACGGTACCAAACTGAACAATGGTTTCATGTAGGTATTATTAAATCATCTAAGAATTTAGGGAAATGGTTTTATTTCAATTTTAATTTTTAGCTCATCTGGCCTGGCTCATCCGTCCATCCGTCCGTCTGTAAACTTTTCGCATTTTCATCTTCTTCTCCAGAAATTTTGTGTGCAAACTCCTGGCTAATGGGGATTCTAAATTGTAGATTTCGTGACCCCGTGACCCCAAATGGGGTCACTGGGGTCACATCCTTAAAAATCTATTTTCATCTTCTTCTCCAGTTCCAAAAGGTCTAGAGAGCTGAAAAGTTGTGTGCAGAGTCCTTGGCTAATGGGGATTCTAAATTGTAGATTTCGTGACCCCATGACCCCAATCTAGGTCATGAGTCATGATCTAAGAACCTATCTTTTGCTTGTAAACAATGTATTACTTGATAACTTAAATATTTAACCTTAGATATTAAATCAATTAAATACTGATGAGCTACAGAGCCCATGGCTCTATTTTTCATCTAAATCATGAAGATGATTATCTGAAGTTTGGGTATATCAGCATATTATTATATATATATATTAAAACAGTTATATCCGTAATACAGCATGACAACAACTCAATTTAGTTTTTAATTAACATAAAAATCTTTTGAATCATTAATCTTAAAATTTCAAACACGTGAAAAAATGGCCCATCTAAATAAAACCTGGTGGGGCCCCCTGGACCCCCTACCCAATATATGGGCCGACCCAAATTTACCCACCAAAATAAATTCCTAGGTTTATTTTATCCCTGATATATACAAACATTTAAAAAAAATACATACTATAGTAATAAATCTAAGATCAGTAGTTGAATTCAAAATTTTGTCTACAATTTATTTTATTGATACCAATTCTGACCATATTTTACAAATAAATATCGTTCAACAGAGGTTGCTTTTCTGAGTTTTCAAGTGGGGAAACTGTCAACAAGCGAAAGCAACCTTGACCTCTGCTGATTCATGGTCCTTCGCTTCCGAGGTTTTTTTTCACTGAAAGAGGTAGAGCTGTACTCAATAATTATTCGTGAAATCATTTGAATCACATATTATTGTTACCGTAAGCTGAAAATATTATGGATTAAACATAATTTATAAGCGAAGGATGTGCACCTCAAAACGTTTACAAAATGATAGAACTTGAATGTACCTCGATCGCTTTGTTCGGCACTTATTAAATAGTCCAAACACAACGTGAGTTGTGATAAGATGCAAGTTTTCTGGATTCAAAATTTATAATTTATTATCCCCTGCCACGAAGTGGAAGAGGAATATAGGTTTGGGCTCCATCCGGCTGTGCGTGCGTACGTCCGCTATAAAGGGGACAGGTTTTCTCAGAAACTATTTAAGATAGGTTTTCCAAATTTGGTGTGTGGCTTGTGGACATAAATACCCTGATGGAGTTCGAACATAAGAACTGTTTGATTATTTTTTCAGGAATTATTGCCCTTGTTCCCTATTTTTGGACTCTGTTCACGGTATCTCCAAAGGGGACAGCTTTTCTCAGAAACTGTTTAAGATAGGGTTTCCAAATTTGGTGTGTGGCTTGTGGACATAAATATATCAATGGAGTTCGAAAATAAGAACGATGTGATTATTTTTTCCGGAGTTATTGCCCTTGTTCCATATTTTTGGACTCGGTTCAAGTATCTCTAAAGGGGACAGCTTTTCTCAGAAACTATTTATGTTAGGAATACTCAATTTGGTGTGTGGCTTGTGGACATAAATACCTTGATGGAGTTTGAAAATAAGAACCATGTGGTTATTTTTTCCGGAGTTATTGCTTTTGTTCCGTATGTTTGGACTCAGTTCATGCTATCTCTAAAGGGGACAGCTTTTCTCAGAGACTATTTAAGATAGGATTACCCAATTTGATGTGTGGCTTGAGGGCATAAGTATCTTGATGGAGTTCGAAAATGAGAAGCACACAATTAATCTTTGTTGCGTTATTGCCCTTTTTCCGTATATTTGGACTCTGTTCAAGGTATCACCAAAGGGGACAGCTTTTTTTAGAAACTATTTAAGATAGGATAACCAAATTTAGTGTGTGGTTTAAGGCCACACACCAAATGATGGAGTTCGAAAAAAAGAAGCATATGATTATTTTTTTCCGGAGTTATTCCCCTTGTTCCCCTTTTTTGACTCTGTTTCAAGTATCCAAGGATATAGCTTTTCTCAGACATTGTTTTACATCAAATCAGTTGTGTGGCTTGAGGATATCGTTACCTTAATGGAAAGAAAATGCAAAGTGCACAATTATTTCTTCTTGAATTATTGCCCTTGTTGTCATTTCTTGTGACTGGCGGGGGATGTTGATGACTATGTCTTCTTGTTTATTTGTAATATTTACAGAATTTTTATCTACAAACAGTTTCCAACTCAACAAAAGCCGAAATCATAGCTTGTGTCGTGTTGAGATTCTAAATTGTAGATTTTGTGACCCCGTGACCTAAAATCCTGTTTTTATCTTTTTCTCCAGAACAAAAAGACCTAGAACGCTGTAATATTGTGTGCAAACTCTTTGGTCAATGGGGATTCTAATTTGTAGATTTGGTGACCTTGTGACCCCAAATATGGGCCACAGCCTAAAAAAAAAAATTCATTCAGTATTTAACAAAACCTAATTAACTACCTGAAGGAGAGTCATTTCATCTTTTAGATATATGCGAGTCCTAACTTTGGTTTAAGAAATGCAGAATTGAGAAAAAAAAGTAACTTTGCAGTTAATCTTATTCAGTAGGAATGTGAAATATTTGTTGACTTCAGATTAAATTTACATTATGGACTTGTTTGTCAAATTGATGTAATCAATGTGAAATGAGAACTTTTGAATAGCCTATGAACTGAAAATTGTCACAGGTCAAAACATAAAAATCTTTTTATGCCCCTGAATCGGAGATTCCGGGGGAATATCGTTTTTCTGTCTGTGTGTTTGTCCACAAAACCTTTAACCTTGGCCATAACTTTGGATTGCTCAGAGCTAGGGCTTTCATACTTGGCATGTGCATACCTTGTGATGAGACCTTTCAGATGAGGTCATCATATTTGACATTGTGACCTTGACCGTGCCGCAACGGACAATATTCAGAAAACTTTAACCTTGGCCATATCCGGGGGCATCCGTGTTTAACAAACACATCTTGTTTCATCTTCTTCTCAAGAACAAACTAGAAGGGATATTGCGTTCAGAATCTTTAGATGTTTAGATGAAAAGGCTTAGAAACGTTAACAATTGTGCAAAGATTATTTGACCGAGGGGATTCTAAATTGTACTATGTACCATGAGATTCATCACATTGCCTGTTCTCTCTAAGCCATGTACAGTTAGATCAGTGCTGCCAGTGTTTAGTGCAAGGCAGAGGCTATTATATAATTTGGCTGTAAAAGCACAGCTGGCTTGTAACCAGAGCCAAGGGGTCAGCATATTGCATCATCTCCTGTGTGTTGACCTTGCTCAGTGCTCTCTCTCAATTTCAAGACTAAGATTTGTCAGGGCTAGGGATTGTGCATTATATTGAGACGATATATTTCTGTCTTTAACATCAAACAATTTAAACCCTGATGAGCTACAGAGCCCATGGCTCTATTTTGAAAAACAGATAAGGACTTTTTCATTATGATGACTGGGCAATGACTTATTATGTGATATCTTAATCCTTTCCTTAGAGAGATTATTTATTACATAATTCCTGATTAGCTTCAGAGGCAATGGCTCTATTTTTCTGAAACTTCACTCAATGGGTATACATAGATTACATGTATGTGCTTTGTTTGGGACTAATAGGATTAATATTTTGAGAGCTAGGGTCCATGACTAAAAGCCCTCCTCTTTCTGATTTCAGACTTGTGTGTTTGCATTGACATTGGCCGTTTAAATTTTCAGAGATTGGTCAGACAATGTCATAAAGATCAAGCTGATCAAAAACAGTCTCATGTTAAATGCAGATCTAAATAAGATCTAATCTCATGTAATAACTCTTACATTTAAACCAGTCTGATTAAAATCGACCTTGTTCCGAGGAATAAAATTTGCAAAAGTTTGCATCTGCCGGGATACGAACAGGTTCTGTAGATTCCTCGCCACAAGGTCTGAGAACACCACGTATAGGCGTGTGTTCAGAACCAGTTTAGCGCAGCCAAAACCCAGTCAAATAGCTGACCAATCACATCATAGTATTTAAACGGTTGCGGTTTTGAAAGCATTCCGAACAGACAAAAGGATAGCTGTTTGGAGTTATCTGCCCCTAGTTTCTCGCACCGAAAGCATTTGTTGGGCATCTTTTAATTGGCTAGCTGAATTGCGCCCGAACACGCTAGTGTACGGGGTGCTTTCAGACGGTTTGGCGTGGAAACCCACAAACGAGTTCGTATCCCGGTAGATGCACTATTTTGTAATTTTTATTCCACGGAAAACCGTCGATTTTAATCAGACTGACATTTAAACTGTTTATTTGGAAGGATAGAGATTGCGTCATTATGACAATTTTTTTTGCAAGAGATTGTGCATATCTTGAACAATGTATTTTAACATCAAGCAAACCAAATCCTGATGAGCTAAAAAAAAAAAAAAAAAAAAGCCATGGGTTTACAAAATCTGCAACACGGTACAATGAAAGTCCATGCTATATACCAGGGTAGTTGGTGTCTTGAAGTTGAGAAAGTTGGAAACATCTGTTTTGACAAGAACAAGAATTACATTATCATTTTGTTTATGATGTTTCAGTAATGGATCAAGCCACCATGATGATATGGATGAGGCAGTTGGTGGACTAGAAGATAAAGAAATGGAAGACAAACTTGAAATGGACAAAGAAACATTTGAAGATAAAGATGAAGGAAAGTGTTCTTCTGTGACGACAGTTTCCAGTTCTCAGGCCCTCTCTGGCACCATTGCAGCACCGGGCCAGACTCAGCAAGAGGAGGAAGAGGAGGAACCTCCAGGTAACTCGCCTCCATAACACATTACTATTAGGTTTCTTACTTTCACCATGTAGCAAAAAAATCCTTTTTTTAGCTCATCATGCCTGAAAGGCCCGATGGGCTTATGGCATGGCATGGTGTCCGGCGTCCGTCCATTCGTCCCTCCGTAAACTTTTCACTTTTTCGACTTCTTCTCCAGAACCAATGACTCCACAGAGCTGAAATTTTATGTGCAAACTCCTTGGCCAATGGGGATTCTAAATTGTAGATTTCGTGACCCCATGACCCCAAATGGGGTCACAGGGGTCACATCCCTAAAAACCTGTTTTCATCTTCTTCTCCAGTTCCAAAAGGTCTAGAGGGCTGAAAAGTTGTGTGCAGACTCCTTGGCCAATGGGGATTCTAAATTGTAGATTTCATGATCCCATGACAAAAAAAGGGGTCACATCCTTAAAAACCTATATTCATCTTCTTCTCAAGTTCCAAAAGGTCTAGAGAGCTGAAAAGTTGTGTGCAGACTCCTTGGCCAATGGGGATTTTAAATTGTAGATTTCATGACCCCTTGACCCCAAATGGGATCACAGGGGTCAAATGCTTAAAAACCTATATTCATTTTCTTCTCCAGTTCCAAAAGGTCTAGAGTCTGAGAGCTGAAAAGTTGTGTGCAGACTCCTTGGCCAATGGGGATTATAGATTTTGTGACCCTGTGACCCCAATCTAGATCATGGGTCACGACCCAAAAACCTATTTTCATCTTTATAAAGCTCTAGAAAGGTGAAATGTTGTGTAGAGACTCTTTGGTCAAAGGTGATTCATAATTGTAAGACTGGTGACCCTGTTACTCCAAATGTGGGTCACAGGGGTCATGATTTAAAAAGCTATTTTTTTCTTGTTAACAATATATTACTTGAGGTAACTTAGATATTCAACCTTACATAAAAAATCAATGAAATCCTGATGAGCTACACAGCCCATGGCTCTATTATCCCCCGCCGCGCGTTTAGCGCGAAGCGGGGGATGTAGTATTCGGCTGCGTCCTTCCGTATGTCCGTACGAAATGGAATAACTCAAATACTATTCACTGAATTCTTTTCATATTTTGCATATGGGTTCATCATAGGAAGAGTAATGTTCCTACAGAGGTTTGTGACTTTGACCTTCATTTCAAGGTCACAACGAGACTTTGTCATTTTACCCTTGTCAGCGGGATATCTCATTAACCATTTGCTGGATTCTCTTCATATTTTACACATAGCTTCTCCAAGGAAAGACAACGGGCTGATTAGATTTTGGTGATCTTGATTTTATTTTCAAGGTCACAGCGGAACTTTGAATTTTTCGACATGTTAATGTACATGTAAAGCTTGTCAGCGGGATATCTCAAGAACCATTCACTTGAATTCCATCATTTCTTACACAAAGCACCTTCTGGGGAAGACGACTGGCTGATTAGATTTTGGTGACCTTGACATTATTTTCAAGGTCACAGCGGAATTTTGAATTTTTCGACATTTTAATGTACATGTAAAGGTTGTCAGCGGAATATCTCAAGAACCATTCACCGGAATTCCATCATATCTTACATAATGCACCTCCTAGGAAAGACAAAGGGCTGATTAGATTTTTGTGACCTTGACATTTTTCTCAAGGTCACAGTGGAGCTTTGACTTTTTTGACATGTTTGACAGTCGATTTTGCTGATCTTGACATTATTTTTAAATTTTGAAGTATTAATTTGCGGCTGGGGATCATGTCACCTTAGTGACAACTACTTGTTCTATTATCCCCCGCCACGAAGTGAAAGGGGGATATAGGTTTGGGCTCCGTCCGTGCATCCGTCCGTCCGTCTGTGCGTCCGTCCGCTATACAGGGGACAGCTTTTCTCAGAAACTGTTTAAGATAGTTTCCAAATTTGATGTGTGGCTTTTGGACATAAATACCTTGATGGAGTTCTAAAATAAGAACCGTGTGATTATTTTACCGGAGTTACTGCTTTTGTTCCGTATTTTTGGACTCGGTTCATGCCATCTCTAAAGGGGACAGCTTTTCTCAGAGACTATTTAAGATAGGACTACCCAATTTGGTGTTTGGCTTGAGGGCATTAAGTACCTTGATGGAGTTCGAAAATGAGAAGCACACAATTAATCTTTGCAGAGTTATTGCCATTGTTCCGTATATTTGGCTTCTGTTCAAGGTATCACCAAAGGGGACAGCTTTGCTCAGAAACTATTTAAGATAGTATAACCAAATTCGGTGTGTGGTTTTAAGGCCATCGATACCTTGATGGAGTTCGAAAAAAAGTGGCATATGATTTTTTTTTCCGGAGTTATTCCCCTTGTTCCACTTTTTTGACTCTGTTTCAAGTATCCAAGGATATAGCTTTTCTCAGACATTGTTTTACATCAAATCAGTTGTGTGGCTTGAGGATATCGTTACCTTAATGGAAAGAAAATGCGAAGCGCACAATTATTTCTTCTTTAATTATTGCCCTTGTCATTTCTTGTGTCTGGCGGGGGATGTTGATGACTATGTCTTCTTGTTTATGCTGACATGAAGGCGGAACAGGGAAAGGCGAGACCCAAAGTTTTGGGACTGCTCTTCTTTTGCGGTGTCCTGCTAACGCTCATCTAGTTTTGTTTTAAAGTTATCGAAAGCACTCGCGGCTTTGTTAATGAATATGTGATCACTTTTCTCAAATCATTTCACATGTTCGAAATTGATAAAATGATATAGTAAACGGGGTAGAAACAGTTTGATGATAACTGAATAAATATATACCCATCGTCAGTTCTGAGTTTAGTAAATGAGAACCCACAGAAGCAAGTTGGGCCTTAGACCCAGTTCTCCCTGAGAAGGAAATTGTGATGTCAGATTTGATTGACTATGGGACGTTGTGTCACTTCGTTCCGAGTTTCATTTTTGGCTCATCTGGCCTGAAAGGCCCGATGGGCTTATGGCATGGCATGGTGTCCGGCGTCCGTCCGTCCGTCAGGTTTGCGTCCGTCCGTCTGTAAACTTTTCACATTTTCATCTTTTTGTCCAGAACCACTTGGTCTAGGGAGCTTAAATTTTGTGTGCATACTCCTTGGCTAATGGGGATTCTAAATTGTAGATTTCATGACCCTATGACCTCAAATGGGGTCACAGGGGTCACAACCCCAAAAAACCTATTTTCATCTTCTTCTCCAGTTCTAAAAGGTCTAGAGAGCTGAAAAGTTGTGTGCAGACTACATGGTTAATGGGGATTCTAAATTGTAGATTTAGTGACCCTGTGACCCCAAATGGGGGCACAACCCCAAAAACCTATTTTCATCTTCTCTTCAAGTTCCAAATGGTGTAGAGAGATGAAAAGTTGTGTGCAGACTCCTTGGCTAATGGGGATTCTAAATTGTAGAATTAGTGACCCCATGACCCCCAAATGGGATCACAACCCCAAAAACCTATTTTCATCTTCTTCTCCAGTTCCAAAAGGTCTAGGGAGCTGAAAAGTTGTGTGCAGACTCCTTGGGTAATGGGGATTCTAAATTGTAGATTTCTTGACCCCATGACCCCAAATAGGGTCACAGGGGTCACAACCTTAAAAACCTGTTTTCATCTTCTTCTCCAGTTCCAAAAGGTCTAGAGAGATGAAAGGTTGTGTGCAGACTCCTTGGCCAATGGGGATTCTAAATTGTAGATTTGGTGAATCTGTGACCCCAATCTAAGTCACAGGGGTCATGATCTACGAACCTTTCTTTTGCTTGTAAACAATGTATTACTTGAGATAACTTAAATATTTAACCTTAGATAGTACATAAATTAAATCCTGATGAGCTACAGAGCCCGTGGCTCTATTTTTCGAGGAAAAAAAGGTGAAAATTGTGTGCAATTTCGTGGTTTTGAGGGTACGCGTCCTAAAAAATCTTCTCCTTAATCAGGGCAATATATACATATTATATATGATAGCTCATTTAAGAGCAAAATGAATTTATAAAAGATCCCCGAGACTCGAATTTTTAATTACCACTTAGAATTTGTATTACCTGCCCTTGAATATGGTCCTTTTTTAAATATGTCAAAGTTATATTGCAATCTCTTTATAATAACCAGCTCAAAACTTCCATAACATATCATTATCATGTAAAAATTGATAGTTTTGGCACAATTTGGACATATTCCAAAAAAAGTAAAATTTTGTGATTTTGAGACTTTTCAAGGGGTATTTTCTTTGGGGAATTTTCGATTGTAAACCACTGAAGATACAATTATGTTTAATATATCATTTTGAAGTAGAGATGTCCTTTATCAAGGGAAATAAATTTCAGACATTTTTCTGTCATAGCTTATGTGTGTCAGGTCATAGAAGATTGCCATTTTTCAGAAATCGTCATTTTCAGCCAAGTTCAAAGGATCATAACTGCTTAACTCATCAACATTTTGAAATTGTATTCACACCTTCGGATGCACAATTTCAAGAACAACGACGTTTCTGTTGCACCCTTTCATAAAAAAGTTCATAGTTAAGCTCCCAACATCACAAACGTTGTCTAGGGGTCCAAATTTAAGCATTTTTGAGTATTTTCTTGAATATTCAGAAGAACATAACGCATTACTTATGTATACAATCTTAATGATGATTACATCCACTTAAGTGGGTATTCTAAGTTGGAGAACTGAAGATAGACATATTTGATAGCTCATTTTAAAGCAGAGAAACTGATGAATAACTGAGTCCAACATGGAGTTCAAGGTCAAGCAGTAGTCTTGAAGACCTAAGTATTGCCTGTGGCAATCCTAGTTGAAGTTTTTTCTACCCCTGACTTTGGAAGTTTGGAGAATGGCCAAAAATGATTAGGTCTGTGGTTAGAATTATTTTGCAAGTATGTTGACATTTTAGTTCTATCCATTCTGAAAATCTTTTCCAATTTCTTTTCACTAAATCTGCAGTGCCATAATAAATAATAGATTCTGGCTCAGCTTTACAGAAAGTACATAAATTGTTGTCAACAATATGCATCTTCTATAAATCTGTATTTACCGGTAAGATTCGGTGGAGCAATCTGAGCTGAAATCATCTTAATTTAGGGTCTGGAGTAGTTTGGTGAGCTTTAACAAAAGTGAGAGGATAGTTTAAAGTGATTAATAATTCCTCTTCCCATCTTTCAATAGCTTTTAGATTGTCTTCAGATTGAGTTATAATATAGTAGTATTTCTTTGAACCATTTTTACAAGAAAAAAATGATAGCTAAATGAGACATTTGTGTTTGTTATTTCCAAATTAGGGTCTTTTTTAATACCCAGGTCTGTCAGGTATTTATTTGCTGACCTTATAATACCATAGAATTTGGCTCTATTTTTTTTTTTTTAAATCTTAGTATTTTTCTTCTCCAGTTGAAGCTAAACCATTTTCCTGGGCTGCTCTTGCAAGCAAAAACACTGTATGTGCATCATCAACTCAAGCTCCTATATCTGCTCCTACTGTCAAGTCCCAGCAAACACGGCCTGAGCCAAAACCAGACCCAAGTCTTGCTGGTGCAGCCACTGTTCCACAATCTCAAAGAGTTTCAAGGTAAATCATCTGCATTTGTTGAATCCTTCCTATAGTTTACTTTTCTCACCCATTTATGTTTTAAATGTATGTCCTCATTCAGTACAATACATTTTTGGCTCACCAGGCCTGAAAGGCCAGTGTGGCTTTGTCTCTAAACTTTTAACATCTTCGACTTTTTAGCTCATCAGGCCTGAAAGGCCATATGTGCTAATGGCATGGGCTGTATGTTGTCCGTCCAGTCATGACTTCTCCAGGGCCTCCCTTCACAACTAAGGTTAACCTTAACTCTCATTCTTTACACTGCACAGAGGTTACCTTGGTGACTTAATTACGATCACCTTAGTGCTTTGTGAAAGGGGGCAAACTGCTACACCCCTAAAGCTGAAATTTTGTGGGGAGGTGCCTTGTACCAAGAAGATAAATTTGTGTTCAATTCGCGGGAGTCCGAGACATAATGTTTTTGACTCCGTCCGTAATTCCGTAATTCCGTAATTCCGTAAATCCATCCTTCCGAAATGCTTATGTTTCTGGGCCATATATCAAAAACCGTTCAATATATTTTTTTACGAAGTGGAGTGGTGCCTTTTGCTACTTCTCATTTTTAGCTCATCAGGCCTGAAAGGCCTGATGGGTTTATGGCATGGCATGGTGTCTGGCGTCTGTCAATCCGTCCGTAAACTTATCGCTTTTTCGACTTCTTCTCCAGAACCAATGACTCCACAGATCTGAAATTTTATGTGCACACTCCTTGACCAATGGGGGTTTTAAATTGTAGATATCGTGACCCCAAATGTGGTCACAGGGGTCACATCCTTAAAAACCTATTTTAATCTTCTTCTCCAGTTCCAAAAGGCCTAGAGAGCTGAAAAGTTGTGTGCAGACTCCTTGGCCAATGGGGATTCTAAATTGTAGATTGTGTGACCCCAAATGGGGTCACAGTGGTCATGATCTAAGAACCTATCTTTTGCTTGTAAACAATAACTTAAATAAGTTAAATATTCAACTTAAGATAGTAAATCAATGAAATCCTGATGATTTTTTAGATCTAACGTACAAACTACTTTTCAATCCTAATCAAGTAAGATAGACAGTAAGGTCTACACATAGCTATGTGAGATTTGGTAGTCACAAAAACCGGACACAATAAAGAACTCGCGATATTAAAAGCCTGTAATAACGTAGTGTAAAGCCCTGTTTATACGGTGAACGTTGCACATATGCAATATTGCTTATGGTAGTAATATACGCATGTTAGTAAGTAAATTTACTATGCGTTCATGCGTGTTTAATTTCTGCCTAAGAAAATATATGAAAAGAGAATTTCTAAAATATGTCAATTAATATATTAGATGTAAACTGAATAAATGACATTAATTTAAATCTGTCAACATTGGTTTGATTTTGTCTCCCAAATTATAATGAAAATCGGATTAGATCACTTAGATTTAGAAATTCATTGCATGCAAGAAGGAGATTATCTCACTTTGAGTCACTTTCTACTTGTGCTTCTACTAGTTGTCCCCCACCGCAACGCGGAACGGGGGACTATGTATTCAGCGGCGTCCGTCTGTACTTCACATTTCTTGTTTACGCGATATCTTATGAAGCGTTGCATCCAAAGTCTTCAAATTTGATGTCTGCCTACATTATGGGAAGACGCAGACACCAGTCAATTTTGGTGATCTTGGCCTTATTTTCAAGGTCACCGCGACACTTTGACCACTTTTCTAACTCTTGTTATCACCATTTATTATGACCGGTTGGACCAAATGTTTTCAAATTTGGTTTCAGTCTACATTGGAGGATGACGCAGACACCAGTCGATTTGGTGACCTTGACCTTATTTTCAAGGGCACCTGTACACTTTGACCACTTTTTGAACTCCTGTTAACCCGATATCTCAAGTGTTGCATCCAAATTCTTAAAATTTGCTGATCATCATGGCACTTTTTACCAGTAATGCAATATATAAAGTAGCTCCAATGATGTTTCTTACTAACTCAATGTCACCGGCGGGGGACATTGCCATGTTAGTGGCAAACACTTGTTTTGCCTTGCAGATAGTAATTATTTGAACTAGAGTTGCTAGACAGTTACGTGTTCTCCTATCACAAGTACACAAACAAAGCACCCACAATGATTGAACACTGAAACTTATTATCCCCTGCCCAACGTAGTTGGCGGGGGATATTGAAATGAGCTCCGTCCGTCCGTCCCGATTTCGTTTCCGGAGCACAACTCGAAAACTGTTAGACCTAGCTCAACGAAACTTGGTGTGATGAACAATCACCATGTGTAGATGTGCCTTTTTGGGTTTTCAACTTCTTCAAAATATTATTTTTTTTATTTTTGACCATTTCCATGGAAACTTAACTTAGGATTTCGTTTCCGCAGCAGAACTTGAAAACCGTGAGACGTACCTCAGCTAAACTTGGTATGTGCAACGGTCACCAAGTGGAGATGTGCCTTTTGAGGTTTTCAACTTCTTCAGATTTTTATTTTTACCCGTTTCCATGGAAACTTTACTTAGGATTTCGTTTCCCGAGCAGAACTTGAAAACCGTGAGACGTACCTCAGCTAAACTTGGTATGTGCAACGGTCACCAAGTGGAGATGTGCCTTTTGAGGTTCAACAAGTCTCATCTCCCACACACTCTGCTGGTGGCACTCTAGATCTGCTCTTCAGCACATCAGTGCCTCGTCAATGCCATTCATTCCCAGTGCCCTACTCAGACCATCACATTGTCTGGGCCACCTTTCACTAGATTCTCATGGTAAGCAATGTTGTGTATATTCTCTAGTTACAAATTCATTGTATTTATAATTTTTTAAGATACTTGTGACTGTTAAAATACTATAATATGTAGGACAGTCGGGTTAAATGTATCTCAAAAATGCATTACCAATAATTTGAATTGGTAAAAACAAGTCACCATAACATCATGATTTCCTAAACGTTGCCTGTAGAAAAAAAGATGATCACTGTTCAATATTCCACAACTTGTATACTTAACTAACCTTTCCCTTTGGCGGGGGATTTTGCCGACTCTGTCTGCTTGTTATTTTTGCAATAATAATTTTTTGTGATATTGTGAACATATACAATCAGTGGAAATGCATTTTAGTAAATTTATAAAAAAAACGGGATCCAACATAGACGTAGGAAGGGTTCAAAAGTTAGATTTAGAATTTAGTAAGTGGGGGTGGTGGGGTGTAATATAAGCGACATGCATTAGGTATCATTTTGGCGTTGAATATCACTATAGTTTTCAAATGATTTATAACCAGGACATATTTTTTGTGTCTGACAATGCCATTTGAGCTGCCACTTTGGCCATATTAAATTGAAATTAATCTGATACAGTTATTAACCAATGACAAATAATTATACAACTGTGTATCAAATTTCACAGTCAGAGCACGGCCTACACATCCCCATCCTCGGTGGTACCCAAGGTTTTATATATGCTCCGTTACTCTCCACTGGAGCATTTATAAAACCCTGGGTAACCGAGGATGACACATCCCATAAGAAGGCATTATAAAGGACTGTTAAGTACGAGTACTGTAAGACTAACTATCACTTATTTATAAAACTGTTTTAATTTAACTGCTCAAAATGCTCTGAACATAGTGAGACAGATTCCGACGGTTTTCGGTCCTTCTTTCCCCTTTGACACTATCCAAACCTTTCGCCGCGCTGCATCAGTCTTTTCACTTTAAAATTAAAAATATGTAAACTTCTGTCCAGGCTTTGATGAATTACTGCACACCAACGCTGCACAATATACCATATCAAGTCAGAAACTACCCGAATTCTACGTATTCAACCGATTCTTCATCTACTCTAATGCTTTCCCTTTCACTGCGCTAAGGACCAACGCAGGCCATAGAGCATCTCTGACGTCACAGCCTAAACCTGCCGAAGGCTACCGGCAAATATGCATACGCGCACAGGCAACAGCAGGCGTGGTTGTTATATCGCGTAATTAGTAATTAAACACGACTTTCCAAATTATTTTGGGGGTAATACGTTTTTTAAAGTACTTTTTACTATAACAGAATATAAATCTTAACAAATATTCTCCTTTAATGAACCTCCTATCATGCAGTTAGTGATATCTGAATTAGCAAGTACCTGTGAAGGCCTGTTTGTCTAACTAATAACTTATAAATTTTTGTGACCTTTGGTTTATATGGAAAAAAACCTTAGACTATAAACATGCTAAAGGCTAGGGGTGAAACGTTACGCCTATGCCACGGTTCGGTGCGTATTGCGGTACAGAGCTCTCGGTGCGATACTTTTCGGTTCGGTTCCTCAAAAGTTCAATACCACTCCTCAACAATAAAAAAAAAATAACAGATGAACTGCACAGATAATTTTAACTGTGGAAATAGTTAACAGGAAGACATTCAAATAATTCAAAAGAGTTAAATTAAGCCCTGGACACCCAAATGAACAAGCACTGCAAATCATCTGGTATTCAAATTGACTCATCACACACTGAGTGGTTGGTGAATTTATTTTTTTAGAATAAAAAGGTTCAATTGGGCTTTGCATGTGCCATAAATTCTTATTTTTAATTTCATCTAAAATGACTAGACAGTAAAATAACAATTTGAAATCACATTCAACAAATTCAATAAAACATTCAATAAATCTTGAACACAAGAAAATCAGTGATATTTAACCCTTACGTTGCGTATATATATTTTACCCTTTTTAGCCCCTGTGGCGGAATTTACAGGCTCGCAGCTCGCAGCAGTAGTTTGAGCTTAGGCACTAACGAGCTCTGCTGGCGGAATTTCCAGGCGGCGATTCCGGTACCGTTTTTACGAAATATACCGCATCTACATGGCGAATACGGGCTATATACGGGCGTTGAATACAAATTCAAGTCGCGGCACCCGTACACAAATGGTTGCTTTATACCCGCATCTTTGAATTATTTTTTTACGATTTTTCTTTACTTTTCTATTACTTTGTAAAGATTGTCTTTAATTCGGGCCTTATAACATCATGAATTTGGAGCGCGCTACTGAAATTTTTATATGGACTTGAAGACCAGATGTTTGTCTTTACAATGATATAAAAATTATTAGAATGCGACCTATGGTTATAATTCTATTGTCATCTAAAGTTTGTCTTTATTTCCAGCTTTATGAAATCAAAACTCCTGAGCACGCATATTGCTAAATTTATATGTGCTTGTAGACAGTTTATTCCTCTTTACAATGACATAAAAATTAATAGAATACGACTTATGGTTCAGAAAATATAACCAACCAAAGGAGAGTGACGCTACCCCGACAGTACCACGTGAATGCGTCCCGACGCTCACCAAGTTACTGGCACCGCTTGGTCCCCCCGGGACTGGGCTAATTACAGTACCGTTACCTCCTCGAGACCTCCTCGAGGGTGCCAGAGCCGAGCGCGCGTGTAACTAATGGGTACTAATGAGCACAGCATACACTTATCACTGCGGCGAACGCAATACATGTTGCGCGGTGTAAAGTTTGTCTTTATTTCCAGCTTTATAAAATCGTAAATTATTTCGCGCGCATGCGAAACACGTGTGTACTTGAAGACAATTTATTCCTCTTTACAATGATATAAAAATTATTGGAATACGTCAAATGGTTCGCAAATTGCAATATATGAAGAGCGTAAGGAAGGCACCCCCAGAACTTAGAAAATTCATTTTTGAAAAACTAACTTTTTGCGACATCTGGCGCATCACTTGCCGCATGTTTATTTTTCGCTGCGCATATACATATGATACATGGAATTGAAGACAATTTATTGCTCTTTACGATGATGTAAAAAGAAAAAAAATGCGCAACTTCGTTCGGAAGCTAGAGCGTGCCAAATGAAGGTACCCTAGGTACTTTGAGGCAACTTTTTGACTATCGCGCATATCGGGGCACGTGCCGCAACTTTAGTTTTTCGTGCGCATGTATAAATTTTATATTGAATCAAAGCCGAATCTTTCCTCTTTACCCCATGTAAGTTTTATGAAAATCGGCCACCCGGTTCAGCATTAATGGGTGTTTTTTATGATGCGGTTCTGGCTGAACTTCCAATGAAAGCTCGCATTCACTTTCTCTGTCTCTTTGATAAAATAAAAAATATTTTATTTGCAATGACATACATTACAATGAAATTACATTACATTTATGTACAAATAGAAAAACATATTTACCTGCGGCAGTGCGCAGAACAGCTTTAGGGACCTAACAAGGTCTGTATATAATGATTATATACTGGTTGTCCACACTTCGGCTCTCTTTACTTTCAATTTTCTTCTTCTTCATTCCCTTCTTCATTTCTTTCTTTTTCCGTGGCAGTGATGTAAGCCCTGGAATAGTCAGTGGCGGTGTGGTACAGTTTGAAGCATGGTGCGGCGCACAGAGAAACATTACAATCTTTACATTCATAAGAAGACTCTCTGCCTACTCGTTTTTTCTTCCTTGCTGGCCCATTGCCTTCTTCAATCTGTTTTGCGAGGACGGCGCGTTTTGCCTTAGAGCATACCACACACATCCTTGTGACGTTTTTCTTCCTTCCGACAGGCTCAATCTTCGTCGGAAAGTGACGTCCATGAAGACGAGTGACACTCTCGTCGCTCGTGCTCGGCCGACCACGGGGACGTCTGCAAAGTGATGGAACTTGTTCCTTGTCCGCAAATGTTACTATATGTTGCGCCAAAGCCTTCCTGTATTCCCGACTTGTTTTTAGAGGTTTATCTTTGCTATATTCTTTATAAACGATGTAAGAGTTCAACAAGGCAACGTTGAGAACGTGAAACCAAACCCGTTTCCACCACTTCAGGGTCTTCACTCGGAACGGCGTGTACGACAACATCTGGTCGGCCCGATCAACACCTCCCATGTACTTGTTGTACGCTGTTACAATGCACGGCTTGAGAACTGGTTCCCCTGTTGCCCGGTTCTTCTTCCCTGTTTGTTCAAGTTGTGTATCTTCAATAGTAGACATGAGAAGCACTGATTTTCTATCTTCGTAGCGAAGAAAGAGTAGGCCATGGTTGTGAGAAACTGTCATGTCCCCTTGCTTGGCTTTCTTTTTAGGTTTCTTGACTGAATCAGGAAGTCCCTTTCGATTGGCTCTCAACGTCCCCGTGGCACCTATTCCCCGCTCCCACAAATTTATGTACAGATTTGTGGACGAATAGTAGTTGTCCATAAAGATATGATGCCCCTGTCCAACGTAGTCGTTCACCAAGTCCATGACTACATCATAAGTTTTGCCACCTTCAGAAACCGGTTCATTCGTTTTTCCAGTGTAGAGTTTGAACTTGCAAACGTATCCGTTATGGGAGTCACACAACATGAAAGCCTTTATCCCATACTTCTTAGGCTTGTCGGGAAGATAAACTTTGAAAGATAAGTTACCTTTCCAGGGCACCATGCCCTCGTCGACTGAAATGTTTTGATGCGGTTTATACACTCTTGAAAAACGGTGAACTATCCGGTTATACAAGTGTCCCAGTTTATTTATTGGTGAAAAGCACGGGGTGTTACGGCCCGGCATCCTCCTGTTGTCAGCCAAGTGTAGGTAGGTTATAAGAAGCCAAAACCTGTCTCGGGGCATGCACTTGGCGAAGAAAGGCGTTGAGGTAACATCACTTGTTGACCAGTAATCAGCAAAGTTTCTCTGCACAACCAATGACATGGCAATTGTCATGGCTACAAATACCTTCATCTCTTCTGCATTAGTGTCTTGCCACTGTTGCATTCTTGAACGGGGTCTTAGAATTTTGTCCTCCATTGCTTGTTTGAAATATCTATTGGTTTCCGTTGCCATATCCTCATAGTCATCATTATGTATAAACAAATTGAAAAAGTCAATAGGTTCAGGGTTCTCAGGAAGATCTATGAACTGGCGCAACCCAGTTTGACCAGTGAAAGGCAAGTTTACACGTGGCCGTGGACCATCCACCCACTCATCAAACGTCTGTGAATTATCTTGATTATATTGTGGTATTTCGGCAAACTCCTCCTCAAAACCACTAAAGTCTTCTTCGGTGGAATTACTGGCGGCTAGAATCTTTCTGGCAATCTCTGTCTCTATATCACTCAGACCATCTGTGTCACCATGTTCACTATCTATTACAGTGTCCCGATCATATGCATCATCACTGTCTAAACCACTGCTACCATCACTGTCAGTTGACTCCATATCAGAGGCTTCATCAGCATGGATCTCGTTGATGAAGTCGTCGTCGCTTGAAACGGCTTCAAAGCTGCGTGTCCTAGTATGCAACGCCCTAGGCCGTAGCAGGGCCTTGCGTCCACGTCCGCGCAGCATTCTGGTTCAACCTGTAAATGATTGAAAATGCGTTAGATGTATGCAACATTTAACATGTGATTAGAGACAATAAACATACAGAGATAATGAATGTGAGCTTCATGGGCGTTCATTTGCCAGTTTCAGAACCTCCCGGCGCATCTAGGATGACTGCGCCGCAAGCGCCGACGGCTTCTGACATCGCGCCGATTTTTCCGACGCATATGTCAAACGGACCATTTTCTGATTTCCTCGGCGACGTGTAGCACCGGGCGCGAGGCCCGGAAAATTAACTACTCCGTCAGGGAAACTCGGGTTGTCATTTGCCAAATGACTTCTCTTTTCGAGAAGCAGAGCATCCAAGGAGCGGTCTCTCGAGGCGGAGCCCGGACCCATGGGAGCATACTCCCATGCTCTCCGGGAATTCCCGTCCCCGTCTTCCGCGGCGGACCCCGGATTCAATCGCGGGACAGGGTTCTCATGTTCTCTTTTGAGAACGAGAGACTCCGAGGAACAATCCTATGGGACGAACCCCGGATTCTATTGGGAATGGGTTCCCATGCCCTCTCGACATATATAGCAGAAACCTTCATACCTCGATATGACACGAACCTTTATTTCAAAGTAGAAAAAAAAAATAATTTGCACAAAAAGTTTGCGCACCCCCGGTAGATATTCATGGGAATTTTTTCTCATTATGTCATGGCGAATCCCGTCGGAAATTCCCCTGCTCACGAAAAAACTAATACCTAAAAAAGTAATTGTGATACAAAAGAACTTTGGTAATAAAAGTGGTGAGGAATAAAATTCTCCATCTGCTCAGTTCAGTCCGCTACACTTATAAATAATTCTTCAAATCTTATTGAATGAAACTTCTTTTTTTCAATAATGTAAAAGATAAAATAATAAATTCAATTCAAATGGTTTGGAAAGGTGCGCCCTCGCATTTGAATTTTAGAAATGCAAACCTTTCGCAAATGGCATCAGTAACAAAAATGTTGACGCATTTTTAGAAACTCCGAAAAGTTAAATATTTTCCTGAGAAAATATTCCCACGAAAAGGCTTTTCCCCGAGCGGCGGGTCCCGTACTCAAATATATTTTCGCTTTTATGTTATATTTTTTTTTCCAAAACTGGAAACAAAATTCCGTCATGACAGTTGTTCATCGTTTATAAAGCTCTTTATTTGCGTATCAAAAGAATAGTATTTTAGTTATATATTATCATACTTCTTCACTTATGCGTACATCAATATTGCGGCGCTTCGCGCATGCATTGTTCTTCCCAAAAACATGCGCATTTTATCTGGAATTAAAGACAATTTTTTCCTCTTTACAATGATGTAAAAATTATAAAAATCGGACTTGCGGTTCAAAAGTTATGAAGTGCGAAAATTATACCTTTTGGCGCGGAGCTTCGCGCATGCAGAGTTCTTCCCGAAAACATGCGCATTATACATGGAATTGAAGACAATGTTTTTTTCTTTACAATGATGTAAAAATTATAAAAATCGGACTAGCAGTTCACAAGTTATAAAGCCCGTAATGATGGTATATGCTAAGAGCGCCACTTATTCAAAGCCGAATATCACCTTCTGCGCGACACCTGGCGCATCAAAAGTTATTGCCGAAAATACACATATTTTATATGGAATTGAAGACAATTCTTTTATCTATATACTGATAAAACAATTATGAAAATATCCCAAGTAGTTTCTTAGAAATAGAGCGCCGAGGCATGTTGGGGTAAATGCGCCACATGTATCAAAATTCAAAAGTGCGAAAGTCGCCTATCTCTGTGCGATTGCTGTATTTTCAGTTATGTTAGCGCAATTGCGATTTTTATATGGGAATAAAGGCCATTCTTTCCTCTTTATTTTGGTATAAAAAAATTGAAAACAACCAATTGGTTCATATGATACGAAGTGCGAGAGAAAGGTAGCTTATCGCAATATCTTCCCGTAATTAGATGCTATCTGCCCATATGGCGGGATGCGAGACAGATAAGCATAGGCTATCTGCCCATGTGGCGGGATGCGAGACAGATAAGCCTCACCCCGGGGCAGTGCAGACACTTAGGTGATAATTAGCCGCCGGGCAGTGTAGCTATCGGAGCGAAGCAGGACAAAATTGGCCTTTTGTAAAGCTAATTATCGATGCGTTACGGGTCAACAATGCACACGCAAATTGGTGTGAATTTTGCTGGACGTTCTGACCAGACACTGAACAAAGCTTTATTCTCATTGCGGGCTGCGAGGCATAAATACAGCCATTCTCATGCAGCGAGTCGCGGAAACAATCGACTCGGGACCCGGTATGGGGGATAGAAAAGTACTTAGACAGCCGTGAATTCTTCTAAGTAAGCGTTCCGGGATCCGTATTGAGGTACCTCAGAATCGCTTATAGCCCGCCCGGATAATTCCGGGACCGCATGTTAAGGGTTAAGTTGATTAAGTAATTACTTACGTTGTTTTTAAAGGGAGGAGAGAGCCGCCATCAATGTTTATTTACTGTGTATAACCATAACTTTTGTTATTTATTAAACAGCTGTGAAAATGTTTCATTGCCAGACTCCCGGAGCAAAAAACAAGGTCAAGCTTACAGTTAATTGTTTGCTTGTGATAAGTAATATCTTAAAAATAAAAATAAAAAGTACAACTTTTGACTTGCTGTGTCTATTTAATTATTAGCAGGTCCGGCTAAGTCAGAGCTGCTATCAGTTTTTGTGCAGTTTCCATCGCCGCCGCGTTTTGTTTTGAGAACTCCTATACATAACTTCTTACTTATACCCCTGGGGAATTTTTTGGACATGTTCACATTCAAGGTCAAAGGTCAAGGTCACGAGTTCTGAAATCGCTTAAAAAATCCTTGTTAACACGATAACTTGAAAAATATTTGTGCTATCAGGCACTTATTTGGTGTATATCAACTATGGAGAAAGGCCAAGATTTGAAAAGGTTTTCGCTAACATTCGTCAAAGGTCAAGGTCATAGCGAGGTCACAACTTAAGCATGCTTTTGCGAAAATGTCTTTTTTCAACTATTAACACTTTGAATCATTACATGATTGTGATACACAATGAAAAGTGATCACCGATTGTGTGACCTTGAATTTTAAAGGTCAAGGTCATGAGATATGGTCATGCTGACAAGTTCTCAAATCACTAAGTAACTTTTTCCCATGAAGATATTAACACCTCATATAGATAGCTTAATTTCCTTCTTATACATCTGGTGAATGATTTTGACATGTTCACATTCAAGGTCAAAGGTCAAGGTCATGTGTTCTGAAATCACTACAACAATCCTTGTAAACATGATAACTTCAAACTTTTTTTGTGCTAATAGGCTCTTATTTGGTATATATGAACTATGGAGAAAGACCAAGATTTGTAAACGTTTTCTCTAAAATCTGTCAAAGGTCAAGGTCACAGTGAGGTCAAAACTTAAGCATGCTTTTGTGAATATGCCATATTTTAACTATGAACACTTTGAGTCATTGCATGATTGTTATACGCGATGAAAAGTGATCATTGATGGTGTGACCTTGAAGGTCAAAGGTCAAGGTCATGAGATATTGGTTAAGGCCACATTAATCCTTTGATCAAATTTTGAAAGAAGAAATAGCTTTTAAGAACAAATTTGTGAAAAGTGACCCCAGTGATGATTAGTAATAACTCGAATAATGAACAAATTTTTTTAAAAAAGAATTCCCATTTTATTGATGCTGACGAGAAGGCGGAACAGGGAAAGGCGAGACCCCAAGTTTCTATTGTTTGTTATTAGCCTTGTCATTGGTTAACTTGGGGACTTCCCTTTTCAATCAGAAATTTAAATACAAAGTTCAATGCATAGTGTACGTAGTCTAGCATATAAAACGGGGAAAATTATCAAACTTCTTTTGTCAAGAAATTCATTACTTCAGACGAAGTTCATTTGATTTCTCAATTGATATATTAAATAAATATGAAACAATTACGTTCTTTAGCTATTTAAACTGTAGTATAATGATTAATAAAATGTACACTAACTTACCGACTAGCATGATGTCGCCGCATGGTGTAGTCGCTTCTAGGGGTGTGCAATATAACCGGTATATCGGTATATACCGGTTTTAGATTGAGCAATACAATTATTGCAATATGTTTTCCATTTGGCAATATATCGCACATTATAATTTCAAGTGAAATATATGCATATATCAGAATAATATCTTGTTCTAATGTAAACTTACAGGTTTTAAATGCAAATAAATGCTCTTGATGTGCAAGAACATGTGTTGGGCTGTGTTACAAGTGAAAGTTTCCATTTTGGAATCTACTGTACCAAATTTGCTTTTGATCTTTTTGAGAAATATCCTGTCATTTGAAAGATCAGAAGTGTAAAACTTTAAAACAAAGTTCTTTCAATATATTGCAATATTTTCGCAATACAGAGGCTATGTATTGCAATATATCGCAATATAAAATTTAGTGCAATATCCAACCCTAGTCGCTTCCAGATTTGGAAATTAATTTTGCATTTTTTACTCACAGAAACTTGTGAAATAGTCTATTATTTTTTTATTTATGTGTTTGTTCATGAATTTGAATAAAGTACCCGGTGAAAACACTCATATGTAACCCGCCAAAACTTGGTAGTAAACGGTCGACATGTCAAACGATCGATAAAGAAATCTCATGCCACATGTCAACCAATCGGTATGACTGTACGTAGTACGAGAACCCAATGACGTGTAATTTTTTGACCAATCACAAAGGTAGTTACATCTCAATTAGTTCTAAATATAAAAAAGGTTTTCCAAATGAAAACTGAACGTAAACGATAATATTGTCACATTTTCACCTGCCTTGAAGTTTAAATCTGAAAGTCGATCCAAATCTTTGAACCACTAATTTTTAGAATCAACTTGATAATTTATACCTTGTGTTATACAGTAACTTTCTGTCAAATAGTTTATTCATATCGCTGTTTTGACTTTTGTTGACATGTCCACTCGAGTCATAACACAGAAGTTTGATTTTCGACTACGTAAGGATGTCTTGTGAACTTTGGACTTTAGAATGAAATTTGATAGAATACAATAGTTTGTGCTGACACTTGAGTGACATTTTTTAGTGTATTTGACAGGGAAATGCATGAGTAAAGTAGATAAAAATGAACAAAAAAAAAAAGAAGTTGTTCTAATCGTTAGGAGTTTCGTTTACAAATTTAGCATATATTTATGAAAGAAGAATTTTGAAACTAGCTCTGAAGATTTTATCTGATCAAGATCATGTTTTACACAGTGAATATGTTAAGCTGTCTTCTGGAAGGAGATATTTACTACCGCGTTTCAAAACCAATAGAGGTCAAAATACATTTATTCCTTTCAGTATTTGAATGTTAAATGATATTTAAAGGAATACTAGGTTCTTGAATAAAACACTGGAAAGCGTAAATTCAGTAGGGTAACAGCGAGTAGGAAATGGCAGCTAGCGTTACCTCTACACAGTGAGGTTTCCGTTGCGCAGTGTCTTACTCGTCACTGATTGCCGTACAAGCGCGAATATGAATGCATTTTAATTGAAACAAATACTTCTGTCTGTTTAGTTTTACATGGTAATTGTCTGTTATCATGATAAAAAAAAGAAGGGAATCGGCAAACCAGCTAAAGGACTTATGTATTGCTCAAGAAAAATGTCTATATATCATTTTGTAAAAAAACAAAAGTACAAGTATATCGCATGCGAATAGCAATCTACAATGCGTCCAAAGATTAGAATAACGAAACTGTTTTCATCTTGAGCTTAATAATCCATGTACTATAATAATCGTCCTATGTCAGCGATATGTTTTTCTTCAAATGCCAAATCTGCTTGTTTGAGGTTTTTCGCCAAAGAACACGGAATACAAAGCTCATCCTATTCCTAAATTCCATTGGTGGAATATATGTTCCCATCTTTCAGTGAACATTTCATTGGCTGACAAATATCTAGACTGACTGTCGCATTAATGTTATTTCATGATAGTTTGTGTCTCACCAAGATGCCGGTCACCGACATGCCATTTGTTATATAATTGAACCGGTCCAATAAACTTGTTATCTGTAAAAACTTAATTACACTGGAGTCTCCTTCTCACCTTTTCAGCCTATTTGACTTTGTTCAGCTTAATTGTGTAAAATAATTTGCTGTCACAACATTTCTCTCCTTTGAAGAAACATCTATATGGTATGTTAAACTGAGAATTTGTATTGGAGCTATCACCGTATTTACCCATCAATTTCGTTTTCATTTGTGAGAGTGTGTATTAGGATGCATCTGGTAACATAATTCATTCATTCGATCGTGTTCTATAAATGTGTATAATCATAATGTATATGTGTGTGTGTACAATGGTGCGATCTTGTTGACCAATCCAGTTCAAGTACATTGAATATTTTATGCCCCCGAATCGGAGGTTCCGGGGGTATATTGTTTTTCACCTGTCTGTGTTTGTCCACAAAAACTTTAACCTTGGCCATAACTTTGGATTGCTCAGAGCTAGGGCTTTCATACTTGCCATGTGCATACCTTGTGATGAGACCTTTCAGATGAGGTCATCATATTTGACCTTGTGACCATGACCTTGCCGCAGTTGACATCTTCAGTTAACTTTAACCTTGGCCATAACTTTAGATTGCTCAGAGCTACGGCTTTCATACTTTGCATGTGCATACCTTGTGATTAGACCGTTTGAATATGGTCATCATATTTGACCTTGTGACCTTGACCATGCCACAGTGGACAATATTTAGAAAACGATAACCTTGGCCATAACTTTGGATTTCTCAGAGCTACGGCTTTCATACTTTGCATGTGCATACCTTGTGATGAGACCTTTCAGATGAGTTCATCATATTTGACCTTGTGACCTTGACCGTGCCGCAGTGAACAATATTTAGAAAACATTAACCTTGGTATATCCGGGGGTATCCGTGTTTAACAAACACATTTTTTTTTTTAATGGTTTGCATTACATTACATCATATATAAAATATTTTGATGGACATACTTGGAATTATAGTAACCTTTTATATTTGATACACAATGTTACTTAAAGAGCAACTCCCGGATGATTTTGCTCCAATTTCTTTCAAGTAACTGCCTATGGTGTACATGCACATTGCAAAGACATGGAAATTATGTGAATCGGTTTATAAACAACAAATTCTCGCATCCCATTACCATTGAAATTATGTCTGACTTTAGCAAATCGTAAAAAAAGTCAGAAAACTGTCTGTTTACGTCGCTTTTTGACGTGTCGGCCATCTTGTTTTACGGAGAACACCGGAAAAATCTCGATTTTCCCTGAAGGAAGGTATGACGTCAACTGGAGAAAACAAACGAATGCAAATGGCGACCGCCGTAGTAATAACACTGTCAGACGAGTAAACTGCGCGGGCAATAGGAATCATACCAGTCGACCATTTAATGTCAAAACTTGCAAGATATTTGCATATGACAACTTGAAGAGAAACAGAAAAGGAATAAACTCAATATCAGCGATAAAGTTTTAAAAATGGTTCTTACTAAACCCGGAAGTAAAATCCCAAATAATTAACCGAACAGCTGATATCATACGTGTTTCAGTGCTGACATAGCTGGCAAACTTACATATTTTAGATACATCATTAATAGTGTATGCATGTAGTTAAATATTTTGTAATTTGGTGACTATAATACAAAGGTTTTTTCATTTTGGGCGAAATAACTTTACCGTGCCTGCATGGTCACGTGATGTCTTCTCGGGATGCAGTGAACTCCAATGCATATCCACACGTTTCGCTGAACTCGTACCCAATTTTGTTTTAGGATGAATAGTGTATTGCAAAAGAAATAATTTAATTGTAGTGATATTGTTTCATAAATATTGAAAGACATTGAATGAAAGAATGAAAATATTGTATCTAACTGATCTGTATTTTAGTGGATAAAATAGGTAAGAATAATGGAATTTTTGGTGATTGATATCTTATTTAAATGATAGGATAATTATTATTCATTTCAAAGTTTACATAATATTTTCTGAGTATATTTTGTCAAGTATATATATCTGATCAAATGGAAAATTCAGACATTTATCATTAACATTTGCAATTTTAACTAACCTGTATTTTCGGTTACATATAGATCTATATATATAAAAAATAAAACATATGTACTTCATCAGAATGCATATGATTAATTTTGTAAATAGCATTATCCAAAGGGACAAAGATATTTATTTCTATAAAATAGATTTGTAACTGTGTGTAAATAGTACTAAATTTGTGTTTTTTACATTTGCCTTCACCTACCTGCATATCAAACAAACTTACCTTGAAACAGACCTAAGAATTCTGAAAAAATATATACATTCAAGTTTTCTATTTTTACTGTGACATTAATGTCACTTAAGATGCAATATTGCATTTCCACTTTTTAATCATGAATAAAACAAACAACAAATATAAGAGCCAAATTTATTCAACTAAGTATACAACATGTATTGACCATTATTTTTTGTAAGTGTTTGCATTTTAGGAATTACATAGAAACAGCGCACATGAAATTAATTTTTATCATAAAATTTATTTTTAATTTTTTTTGGGGAAATATTTGATTTGATTTACTCTCATAATTAAATTGAATATTAATTTGATTTACTATTACACTGTTTTGTGTAGTCTTTCTCTGAGGCAGCTCAAGTTTGCTTCAAAGTTGAATACAATATTTCTAAAACATTCGTTGGCACATTCTCATATCCAAGAGAAGATAATGATTTGGATATCAGTTCACACAATCAGCATATATATCACTTCTTATAACAATGTTTATATATATCATTTCCTGATATCAAAGGATCACACCTTCAGCACCAATATTTTACTGCACATACAGTCCATTCCTAATGGTTTTTTGTTGTTGTTGTTGTGTTCTCATGTATTAGGGACTCCAATCACCTGTAACAACAATAATAAATCTTTCTTGATGCTGCATATGTTTACACATGGTTAATTCATAACATGGTTTTTTTGGTATTTGGTATAGGACCTTTGATATTTTTATGTCAGGCAAGTGAAATAATTCTAAACATCTACAGCCTCAGTCTAATTTCATCACAAACAAATGAATAGTTATCAAACAAAATATTGAAAACTTTTATGGAAAGCCATTTCTTTGAAAATTTAAATATGCATATACATTCATGATCACTAACTCATATGGCTTCTAATTTGTAATTTTTAAATACCAGTAGTAATTTCTACTACATTGTTATATGGATTTGAATTTGATATCTGTCTAATATATTTCATTGAAAGCAAATGTCGATATTTAAAAAATAATTTCCTCAAGTCGAAGACAAATCAATTATAAACGTTTTTTAAAAAGGCGAGTCATGCACACATTAACATTTTACCAAAGAAATGGTGCAAATTAATTATAAGTTCTCATAATTGACATGTTAATGAATCTCTGGGCTAAAATTAACACCAGTCATTCAGTCCGAGGCTAGTAAAAATTACTATGGATACTGCCATCCCTGTGGGCCAGACAAATTTCTTTAAAAAATCACTTTGGAAGATTGTGAGCGCGTATCGAAAAATGATTCTGTAAAACACTCGACGAGAGCCACGATTTGAGAGACTGATAATGTTGTTTTCCTCGACTCAGATTGAAAATTCAAGTAATATTTATATTTTCGAAAGAACATGTCCATTCACATAACAAATTATGCATCGTTAGAAGAAAGAAATCAAAGACCCACTTACCGAAATCATTCCGTGTCGACAGAGGACAACGACTCCTTCACTAGGCTGCAGAATTTGACATGTCCTTTCGGATCATGAATTCTTCTCATAATTATGTACCAAAACAAATATTTAGCTAATTCCTCGTTGCCATTATACTTTCATACAGCAGATATTCGAATTTCACTCTCAGTTTAACTTTATTTGTGACCCAAATCGTCAAAACGCGATCACCGAAGTAAAGCGCTGTGTTGTTTACATTGTCACGTGGCTGTTACGTCACGTTTGTTTGCCCCAGTTGACGTCACATCCGGTTACATCACCGGAACAAAACGATCACGGCAAGTAAATGACGCTATTTTTTATAATCGCAAATAATAAAATAATCTATTGTTTTAAAAATTTTAAGACCTAACGGAAAATCATATTTATCTAGATACTATGCATACAGATGCATATTAGTGTACAATTTAGCTTGGTTTAGTCAAACGAATTTTGGTCCATTTTATCCGGGAGTTGCGCTTTAATTACACTTATTGATATACTTTGTCACTGATATCAAACGTTTATACAATATAAGAGTAAACGAATATTTCTTTACAAAAGGTTTTAATGTAACATCCATATTGCAGGGAAATTCTTGAGCAGTGAACCACGAAGATCGTGTACTGCTAAAATCCATCCACAATTTTATCGTTAAATCTAAAAGATTTTCAGATTTTTCATAAATCAATCTGTTTCTTAATTATTTCTATTCTTATCATCCATTGCCTTCTGTTATGTAAAATTCAACATCTTTAAAGTTTAACGCTTTCAATTGTGTCTTGTAATATCGTACCATATATACATGCCTGTTGGTTTAATATTTTATGATTTTGAAATGTTTGCAACTTATTTGTTAGTTTGTTGTGTTTGTAGTTTGTAGGGAGAGGCATTTATACAAGCATTGATTTGCTTGTTTGCCGATTCCGTCACTTTTACAGTGTTTTAATACGTTTAAACTATGTCAAACGTTATAGCAACAAATAAGAAACATTAAATGAAATGATAGATTAAACCTTGATATTTTTAACAAACACAGACTCATCTTACCAGGAAATCTATGTCACTCAGTCTCTATTACCTCTTATGCATTCCATGAAACCATCCAGTAGCATTTTAATTAGGTATTCAAGACGAAAGTCAGAAGACCTATTGTTATTATCCTGTTTCTTTTTCACTATTATTATTATTATTTGTACTTTTCTTGTACGGAAAATGCTGAAGTAACGGTTGGACCAATTTGCATGAAATTTTCAGGGTTGATAGCCCATGACATTCTCTCAAAAATAACGAGGGCGATTTTGGATTTTCGTCTTCTTTCTTGAGTTATCTCCCCTTGAAGTCAAAACTTCAACCCTTAATAGCTCGAAAACTAAGAAAGATAATTTCACAAAACTTTCACCAAAATGTGCGCAACAAAATTCCCCATCGAAAAGCTCAACGGTATTTTTTCGCCTGTAATAATAGATTTTTTGCTATTTCGAAAAAACTGAAAATTTGGTGAATTTTCGCGGCTTTGAGGGTATGCGTCTTTGAAAATGTACTCCTCCCTCAGTTTTATGAATACAGCTATGTATTATAGCTTATTGTGAAGATAAATGAATTGTGAAGAGGGCTCTTTTGAATTTCATCTTAGAATTTTAGTTATCTGCCCTTGGACATGGTCCTTTTTTATAAGTTCGAATTTCGGGTTCAAGTTCAAAGGGACGTTACTCTGTTACAAATAAAGATATCTCAAAGTTACTTATTGCAATCTCATGCATATACATTACCTAACATTTTTCTTTCAGATCTTTATCATGTAAAAACTGATATTTAGGTCACAAATTGAACATTTGTCAACAATTATGAATTTTTTTGATTTTGAGAACTTTTGAGGGGCTTATTTTTAGAAGAATTTTTTGTCGTAAACCACGGAAGATACAAACATGTTTAATAGCTCATTTTGAAGTAGAGATGTCATTTTATTACGGCCAATAAGTTTCAAGCATGTGTCTGTCATACTTTACGTGTGACAAGTCATAGAAGATTGTCATTTTTCGAAAATCGTCATTTTCAACCAAGTTGAAAGGTTCATAACTGCTTAACCTACGTATGCACAATTGCAAGAAGAACAACTTTTATGTTTACCGCTTTCATCAAAAAGTTGATAGTTAAGCCTCGAACATCGCGAACGATGTCTAGGGGTACGAAAATGAGCATTTTTTAGTATTTTCCTGAATATTCAGAAGAGCATAGCGTATTAATTATGTATGCAATCTTAATGATGATATCATCTTCTTACTTGAAAAATAAAGTATAACATATCCTATGTTACACCTTATTATGAAAATGTTTACCGTTTTGTCTTAATAGTGAGAAAGATCATGTAGGGGTCCATTTTTTCGTGATTTTTCCATTTTCAGAGGGTCATTGTCTTAGGGGAATTTTTATAAAATAACTACTGAAGATAGAGACATGTTTGATAGCTCATTTTAAAGCAGAATAACTGGCGAATCACTGAGAGTCCAACATGGAGTTCAAGGTCAAGCAGAAGCCTTGAAGACCTAAGTATTGCCTGTGGCAATCCTAGTTTTATTATTGGTTATTATTAAGCACCTTGGTAAACTACTCTCTGTGAAATATCGTAACAAATTTGTTGAAACACAATCATGGACAAACATCACATGAAGTATGGTAATAATAAATTACATATACACGTGTATATGTACTTGTAACCCTGTTTGTCAACCCTTCTTTCCATGTAACATCTTGAAATAAATGCCGTTTAAATAATATACAAGTACTTACATTTACCAGGGATAGACACTCGCACTAGTCCGCTGGCCCGAGGCTAGTGAAAATTCAAAAGGGCTAGTGAAATTTGTTTGTATCACTACAGATTAACATATGTCACTAGCCCGAAGAGCACTTCGGGCTAGTAAAGATTTCCAGCGACATCTACCCCTGTTTACATTTAATCCTGTAAGTGAAGTTGTATTGCTGAAGAAGACTCCGTTAGATTGTATCAACAACCTGTCAATTAATTGCGAGTTGAAAATAGTTATCTTGATTTTGTCTCATGATGATATTATATTATCAGTAATAATAATGTTAATAAATGTATACATAAAAACTTACTCTTCAAATACGTCATCTGAAGCGTGACAAGGTGTACATATTGGTGTGTGTTTTGGGTGTAAATTACTTTGTCGGCGACTTATCTTTTTCTCTTCACCTTCATTTTCTAATCGTCACTTCTTTGCTGATCTAGTCAGACACATGATTTTATCTATTTCATATTTTATGATGCTAATACAACCTGTACCCTAACCTTTTTTAGCTCATCTGGCCTGAAAGGCCCGATGGGCTTATGGCATGGGATGCCGTCCGTCCGTCCGTCCGTCCGTCCATCCGTCCGTAAACTTTTCGCTTTTTCGACTTCTTCTCCAGAACCAATGACTCAAGAGAGCTGAAATTTAATGTACAGACTCCTTGGCTGAAGGGGATACTAAATTGTAAATTTGGTGACCCTTTGACCCCAAATGTGGGTCACAGGGGTCATAACCTTAAAAGCTATTTTCATCTTCTTCTCCAGAACCAATGACTCCAGAGAGCTGAAATTTTATGTACAGACTCCTTGGCTGAAAGGGATTCTAAATTGTAGATTTGGTGACCCTGTGACCCCAAGTGTGGCTCACAGGGGTCATTACCTAAAAAAAACTATTTTCATCTTCTTCTCCAGTCCCAATGAACGTAGAGAGCTGAAATTTTATGTACATACTCCTTGACTGAAGGGGATTCTAAATTGTAAATTTGGTGACAGTGAGACCCCAAATATTGGGTCACAGAGGCAATGACCTAAAATGCTATTTTCATCTTCATCTCCAGTCCCAATGGCTCTAGCGAGCTGAAATTTTATGTACAGACTCCTTGGCTGTAAGGGATTCTAAATTGTAAATTTGGTGAGTCTGTGACCCCAAATATGGGTCACAGGGATCATAACCTAAAAGCCTATTTCAGTTTACAGCATCTTTCTGAGATTATATGTGCACTTCAATCAGTAAAGTAGGTAAGGGAGGTAATTTTAAAGAAAACAGCTGAGTTAAAGGCATTTCATCTTTCTGATGTGAGAGTTCTAACATGTGCTTTGAGAATATAATATGTCTGATGAAAAAGAGATATTGAGAATTAAAAACTTAGAATTGGAGGTCTAACAAAAATTATAAGTGATATTTTATCTTTGTCTCACATTTCACATATGAGTAATTATTTGTATTTTGCAAGTGAATTTGCTGATAAAGGTACACAAGTCTAAAAGTATTCTAAAGACTTAATACAGAATCTTTTATTAAATCTAATATAATGTTCTTTGTAATTTAAGAGTAAATAATGGAGTTTTTTAATATCTCATGATATTGTGTAATTATTTGGAGAATTAATTAATTAATTAATGAGAATTTCCAGTACGAGTCAATTTGGTATACCTTATTTATATCATATTTTATACTTTATAACTGATTTAGTTTTCTATTAACTTTGCAGTTAATTTTATTCAATAGGAACAAGAAATGAGATAGATGTCTACATCATGGACATGTTTAATGTGAATCTATTTGAAATGAGAACTATTGAATAATGAATACCCTTTGAAGGAATAACTTGAAGAGGAATTAAATTTTTTCATTTTACATGAGATATGTGAACTGAATATGACTAGTGATGACTGGTGATAACATAGGACTATAAAAGAAGTAGCTATATGAGATTGTGACATCACACCTATTTTCATCATCTTCTCCAGTACAGAAAAATAATTAATTGTAGGAAAAACTGCATCTAACATATAAATTTTACTGGCTGTGAGTCCAGTGTCTGCATTTTATGTAATTGCATTGTGTTGACCTCTTCCTGGCAGAAGGATGAAAACTGATAGTTACACAGAGGTTTCAGGTTACTTCAAACTACTGTGCAGCACTGTGTTATCATAGACTGTGCGTGAGACTGCTTTAGCCTTCCACTGACTCTAAAAAAGAATTTATTCATAGAATATCACCATTTTATCAAATATTGAAAGGGAGCCTATAAGAAATGGTGAAAAAGAATTTACTAAAAAAAAATTTACCAATTTATTAAGTATTGAAATGGAGCCTATGAGAAATGGGATTTTCAAAAACTGAGGCTCCTATTCATTATGTAATAAATGTTGGTATTGCCATAATGCAATTAAGAATTAAAACAATATAATGCAAAGGTGTATGATATTCATAACGAATGTTGATTTATGTGTAACCAATTTTGATAATAATTAGCAGGGGTCATGACCTAAAAAGGTTTTTTTCATTTTCTTCTACAGCCCCAGGCCATTATTGCAATAGCTGACAGTGGTGAATTGTATGCAAAGAATTGTACCCGGGGTATTCATTATTATATAATGTGTGTACGATCTTAGAAAATAGTATGATCTCTCCACCACATTATTATATGTTTGATACCAGCAATTTATTTCCAAGCTTTGCGTTGCTCTTTCAACACATATATATAGCAGATTGGCAAAGTTATGGTAACAAAATATTTTTAAACTGCTTTAATCGTTTCACTACCTAGATTCTTATTACTACATTCCATTATCTGACCATTGCTATAAAGTCCACTCCATAACATAGCCCACTTATTATCTCCTGATGAGCTACAGAGGCCATGGCTCTATTTTCTTATTGTACCAATTGTCTGCAAATGTAAGGATAATAAATGAATCTAAATCTGAAATGTCTTGTTTGTTTGAAAAACCAATCGTTCAGTGTATATGAAATAATGTCTACCAGACTATTTATTAATACATACAAAGCAAAATATAATCTATATCCAGGCATTTTAGTACGAGTTCCGTTTTGATTACAAATCCCGAATGAGACGAGTTCACTTTGGATACGAAAATGCCGGCTATCGCTCGTCTGCACCTAGTTTGCGTCACGTGGCCTGTACACATTGCGTAACGGTCTCTACCGCAGTCTCAAGATCGCTTGGACAAGAGCATCTTTAAATTGATTGTGATTGATTGTTCAATGTACATGCTTGTAACTTGTATTGTCTGTCTTTATTGTACAAGATCTGTCATGACACAAAATGAATTCCTTTCGGGGTAATAAAGTATTATTATCCCCCGCTGCGAGAGTTGAGAGTGAAGTGGAGGATATAGTATTCGGCTGCATCCGTCCGTACATCCATACGAAATGGAATAACTCAAATACTATTCACTGGATTCTTCTCATATTTTGCATATGGGTTTGTGACCTTGACCTTCATTTAAAGGTCACAACGAGACTTTGTCATTTTACCCTTGTCAGCAGGATATCTCAAGAACCATTCACCAGAATTTCATCATATCTTACACAAAGCACCTCCAAGGTAAGGCAAAGGGCTGATTAGATTTTGGTGACAATGACATTATTTTCAAGGTCACAGCGGAACTTTGAGTATGTCGACATGTTAAGCTTGTCAATATCACAAGAACTGTTTATTTGATTCTCATCATTATCTTACACTAGTGGTTCTTTTAGGGAAATTTCAGGGCCCAGTCGATTTTGCTGATCTTGACATTATTTTGAAGTATTAATTTGTGGCGGGGGATCATGCCAACTTAGTGACAACTACTTGTTTTCTTTAGAACTTAAATTTTGGTTACAGGCACCTTTTGTAGATGAGGATTGTGAATTATAGATTTGTCTTTTACAACTAGCCTGATGAGCTACAGAGCCATTAGCCAATACCTCTATTTTGTTTTGTTGTTTAGTATTTTCTGTAACACTTAAAATGTTGACATCTGTGGTTTTAGGACTTCATTCAGTGATGAAGGGCCTGATTGTTTTAGACAAGCCCGAGAGCAACGAGGAAGTGAGTCTCGAGGGGAGAGGACAAGTTTGAGTCGTGATGATGGCGGTGATAATGACCTCAGTGGACGGCGAGGTTCTCGTTTTCCTGACAGTCACCAACTTTTTGTAGGGAACCTGCCTCATAACATTTTGGATAAGGAACTGAGAAATTTCTTTGAAAGTGAGTATTAATTATGCTTTAAGTTCTGTTTGCTGGACTAATTATTCAAGGACATCTGTTCGTCCCGTTGTTGTTGTTGTTAACATAGCTCATGAATGACAGCAATCAATGTTCTCAAATTTGATGACAGCTTATATAAGCAAATTATGCAAACACCAGTTCATTTTCTTGCGCCGCTAATGGCTGCAATACTGCCGAAGCGGCGTTAAACAATAACTCACTCACTCATTTTCTTAACTTTGACCTCATTTTCAAGGTCACTACAACACCTTAATCACTTTTCAGACTCTTGTTAACGTGATATCTCATATCTTTTTAGCTCATCGGCCTGAAAGGCCGGATGGGCTTATGGCATGCTATCAATCCGTCTGTCTGTCCGTCCATCTGTCCGTCTGTAAACTTTTCGCTTTTTAGCTCATCATGCAGGCCTGAAAGGCCTGATGGGCTTATGGCATGGGATGCGGTCCGTCCGTCCGTAAACTTTTCACATTTTCGACTTCTTCTCCAGAACCAATGACTCGAGAGCACAGACTCCTTGGCTGAAGGGGATACTAAATTGTAGATTTGGTGACCCTGTGACCCCAAATAAGGGCCCCAGGGGTCAGAACCTTAAAAGCTATTTTCATCTTCTTCTCCAGAACCAATGACTCCAGAGAGCTGAAATTTTATGTACAGACTCCTTGGCCAATGGGGATTCTAAATTGTAGATTTGGTAACCCTTTGACCCCAAATAAGGGCCACAGGGGTCATTACCTTAAAAGCTATTTTCATCTTCTTCTCCAGTCCCAATGAACATAGAGAGCTGAAATTTTATGTACAGACTCCTTGGCCAATGGGGATTCTAAATTGTAGATTTGGTAACCCTGTGACCCCAAACAAGGACCACACGGGTCACAACCTAAAAGCATTTTTCATCTTTTTCTCCAGTCCCAAAAGCCTTAGAAAGCTGAAATGTTATGTACAGACTCTTTGGCCAATGGGGATTCAAAATTGTAGATTTGGTGATCTTGTGACCCCAAATATGGATCACAGGGGTAACCACTTAAAACAGCTGTTTTAATGAGCTGTGAAGATAATGAGATTTTATGTGCACTTCATATGTCAGCTTAAGAGTAATACTACATTATGGACATGTTTGATGTAATCAATGTGAAATAAGAACTATTGAATAGCCTGTGAACTGAATATTGTGACAGGATGCATAGGAAAAAATGTTTTATTTTACATTAGATATGTGAACTAAATATGACTGGTGATCAAGTAAGATAAGACTATTAAAACTAGCTACATAAGTTTGTGATACCACATCTTCTTTTCCAATCAAGAAAAATAAATAAAGATGGGGAAAACCAAATTTAAAATATATAATTCACTGGCTGTGAGTCCAGGGTCTGCATATTGTGTAATTGCAGATGTTGACCTGGGGAGTGACCACTCCCTGGCAGAGATGCAAACAGCAGCTTATACACAGAGGTTTCAGGTTACTTCTCTGGTGTGTTACTGATTTAGTCTTACTCGGATGCTCAATAGAATTTATTAATTAAATATAGAAAAGGAGCCTATGAAACTATGAGCCTATGAGAAACAGGATTTTTAGAAACAAATAGGGGAAGTAAAACAATAAACTGCAAAGGTCTACATTATTTATAATGAATATGGATTAATGTGTAACCAATTTTGATAATAAATTTGATGACTGTGCAATGACTTATTATGTGATATCTTAATCTTTTCCTTAGGGATAATTAATAACATGATTCCTGATGAGCTTTATTTTTGTATATCAACCTATAATGTTTAAATGAATTATCAAATATATGTATAGTAATAAAAACCACAATAATACATAATAATCATAAAAGTATCTATTTCCTGTTTGTAAGCAATGTCCATGAGTTGACATCGATGTTCTGTATTGCTGTTTCTGGTTTCTGTCAATCGAGCTTCAAGATTTTTATGCCCCCGAATCAGAGATTCCGGGGGTATATTGTTTTTCACCTGTCGGCCTGTCCGTCTGTGTGTTTGTCCACAAAAACTTTAACCTTGGCCATAACTTTGGATTGCTCAGAGCTAGGGCTTTCATACTTGGCATGTGCATACCTTGTGATGAGACCTTCAGATGAGGTCATCATATTTGATATTGTGACCTTGACCTTGACCTTGGCGCAGTGGACATCTTCAGTAAACTTTAACCTTGGCCATAACTTTGGATTGCTCAGAGCTACGGCTTTCATACTTGGCATGTGCATACCTAATGATGAGACCTTCAGATGAGGTCATCATATTTGACCTTGTGACCTTGACCTTGCCGCAGTGGACAATATTCAGAAAACTTTAACCTTGGCCATAACTTTGGATTGCTCAGAGCTACGGCTTTCATACTTTGCATGTGCATACCTAATGATGAGACCTTTAGATGAGGTCATCATATTTGACCTTGTGACCTTGACCTTGCGGCAGTGGACAATATTCAGAAAACTTTAACCTTGGCCATAACTTTGGTATATCCGGGGGCATCCGTGTTTAACAAACACATCTTGTTTCTTCTAAAACATTGACCCCTTATACACGGTAACCTAATGATATCTTTTTTCTAATGTTGATACCTGTTGCTTCTTGTTAATCTAATTAAATAGTAATTATACTGGCTCAGTATTAATGCATATCTTATAGCTTTAAACAATAGTCATTTCATTATAGGTCAATGACACTTATTTGTCAACTGTCAAGGCATAAAATTAGAGTGCGACACATGAGTAATGTCATAATGTTACGTTGGAAATTTGACTGAAAGTTCAGATATTTTTAAAGGCCCAATGGGCTCATGGCATGGTCTGGTGTCTGTCGTCCATCCATCCGTCCTACTTTTTGCTTTTTCGACTTCTTCTCCAGAACCAATAACTCTAGAGAGCTGAAATTTCATGTGCAGACTCCTTGAGGATGTACAGACTTATGGGGATGCTAAATTGTAGTTCTCGTGACCCCATGACCCCAAATGAGGTCACCGGGGTCACATCCTTAAAAACCTATTTTCATCTTCTTCTCCAGTTCCAAAAGGTCAAGAGAGCTGAAAATTTGTGTGCAGACTCCTTGGCCAATGGGGATTCTAAATTGTAGATTTCGTGACCCTGTGACCACAAATGGGGTCACCGGTGTCACATCCTTAAAAACCTATTTTCATTTTCTTTTCCAGTTCCAAAAGGTCTAGAGAGCTGGAAAGTTGTGTGCAGACTCCTTGGCCAATGGGGATTCTAAATTGTAGATTTTGTGACCCTGTAACCCCAATCTAGGTCACGGGTCATGACCCAAAAAGCTATTTTCATCTTTATCTCAAGTATGTAAATCTCTAGAAAGGTGAAATGTTGTGTAGAGAGTCTTTGGTCAAAGGTGATTCTTAATTGTAGGATTGGTGACCCTGTGACTCCAAATGTGGTCACAGGGGTCATGATCTAAATACCTATTTTTTATACCCCCGCCTTACAGCGTAAGCGGGGGTATATAGCGTTCATTCTTTCCGTCCGTCTGTCCGTCCCAAAACTTTGTGCGGAGCTGATCTCCCAAACTATACATGCTAGCTTCACCAAACTTCACACACATGTCAATCATGACCCCTAGTTGTGCCTTTTGAGGGTTAGAATGATTTCTAAATTTTAATTTTTGCGGTTTCCATGGAAACGTGACTTAAAAGTGACTCTGTGAGGAAGTAATTTTGTGCGGAGCATATCTCCCAAACTATTCGTGCTAGCTTCACTAAACTTCATACACATGTAAACCATAATCCCTAGTTGTGCCTTTTGAGGGTTAGAACTATTTCTGAATTTTGATATTTGCGGTTTCCATGGAAACGTGACTAAAAAGTGACTCTGTGAGGTAGTCATTTTGTGCAGAGTATATCTCCAGAACTATGCATGCTAGCTTCATCAAACTTGATATACATATCAACCTAGTTGTGCCTTTTGAGGGTTAGAACTATTTCTGAATTTTAATTTTTATGGTTGCCATGGAAATGTGACTAAAAAGTGACTATGAGGAAATCATTTTGTGCAGACCCTTTGTCCAACACTATGCATGCTAGCTTCATCAAATTTCATGCGCATGCCAACTATGAACCCTAGTTGTGCCTTTGAGAGTTAGAACTTAATTAATTATCAAATTTATTATTGAACATAGACCTATAGATGTGTCTTTTGCTGATAATGAAATTTGTTGAAGAAAGGGAGAATTGGGGGTATGTGAGTTATACTGGCTTCTTCACTTGTTGCTAGTTAACAATGTAATACTTGAGATAACTTAGATATTTAACCTTAGATAATAAGTCAATGAAATCCTGATGAGCTACAGAGCCCATGGCTCTATTTTTCCATGTTTTGAGCCATAAACATTTCCAATATTATGGGAATAAACAAGACAAGACATTTAAATATTTTATTTGGTTAAAAGAGCAACAACCGGATGATTTTGCTCCAATTTCTTTCAAGTAACTGCCTATGGTTTACATGCACATTGCAAAGACATGGAAATTATGTGAATCGGTTTATAAACAACAAATTCTTGCATCCCATTAATATTGAAATTATGTGTGACTTTAGCAAATCGTAAAAAAAAAGTCGGAAAACTGTCTGTTTACATCGCTTTTTGACGTGTCTGCCATCTTGTTTTACGGAAAACACTGGAAAAATCGTGATTTTCCCCGAAGGAATGTATGATGTCAACTGTTGAAAACAAAGCCTTGCAAATGGCGGCCGCCGTATCAATAACACTATCAGACTAGTAAACAGCTCTGGCAATAGGAATCATACCAGTCGACCATTTAATGTAAAAACTTGCAAGATATTTGCATATGACAACTTGAAGAGAAACAGAAAAGGAATATACTCAATTAAAAATGGTTCTTACTAAACCTGGAAGTAAATTCCCAAATAATTAACCGAACAGCTGATATCATACGTGTTTCAGTGCTGACATGTCTGGCAAACTTACGTATTTTAGATACATCATTAATAGTGTATGCATGTAGTTAAATATTTTGTAATTTGGTGACTATAATATATATAGGTTATTTCATTTTTGGCGAAATAACTTTACCGTACCTGCATGGTCACGTGATGTCTTCTCGGGATGCAGTGAACTATGCATATCCACACGTTTTCGCTGAACTCGCACCCAATTTTGTTTTAGGATGAATAGTGTATTGCATTAGAATTAATTTAATTGTAGTGATATTGTTTCATAAATTTTGAAAACGTTGAAAGAATGAAAATATTGATGTGTATTTTAGTGGATAAAAAAAGTTAGAATAATTAAATATTAGCTCATCAGGCCTGAAAGGCCTGATGGGCGCATGGCATGGCATGGCGTCCCGCGTCCGTCCATCCGTCCGTCCGTCCGTCCATCCGTCCGTAAACTTCTCACTTTTTCGACTTCTTCTCCAGAACCAATAACTCCACAGAGCTGAAAATTTATGTGTAGACTCCTTGGCAAATGGGGATTCTAAGTTGTAGATTTCATGACCCCATGACCCCATGACCCCAAATGGGGTCACAGGGGTCACATCCTTAAAAACATATTTTCATCTTCTCCAGTTCCAACAGGTCTAGAGAGCTGAAAAGTTGTGTGCAGACTCCTTGGCAAATGGGGATTCTAAATTGTAGATTTCGTGACCCTGTGACCCCAAATGGGGTCACAGGGGTCACATGTTTAAAAACCTATTTTCATCTTCTACTCCAGTTTCAAAAGGTCTAGAGAGCTGAAAAGTTGTGTGCAGACTCCTTGGCCAATGGGGATTCTAAATTGTAGATTTCATGACCCCAAATGGGGTCACAGGGTTCACATGTTTAAAAACCTATTTTCATCTTCTTCTCCAGTTCCAAAAGGTCTAGAGAGCTGAAGAGTTGTGTGCAGACTCCTTGGCCAATGGGGATTCTTAATTGTAGATTTCGTGACCCCATGACCCCAAATGGGGTCACAGGGGTCACATGTTTAAAAACCTATTTTCATCTTCTTCTCCAGTTCCAAAAGGTCTAGAGAGCTGAAGAGTTGTGTGCAGACTCCTTGGCCAATGGGGATTCTAAATTGTAGATTTCGTGACCCCATCACCCCAAATGGGGTCACAGGGGTCACATGTTTATAAACCTATTTTCATCTTCTTCTCCAGTTCCAAAAGGTCTAGAGAGCTGAAAAGTTGTGTGCAGACTCCTTGGCCAATGGAGATTCTAAATTGTAGATTTCGTGACCCCATGACCCCAAATGGGGTCACAGGGGTCACATGTTTAAAACCTATTTTCATCTTCTTCTCCAGTTCCAAAAGGTCTAGAGAGCTGAAAAGTTGTGTGCAGACTCCTTGGCAAATGGGGATTCTAAATTGTAGATTTTGTGACCCTGTGACCCCAAATGGGGTCACAGGGGTCACATGTTTAAAAACCTATTTTCATCTTCTACTCCAGTTTCAAAAGGTCTAGAGAGCTGAAAAGTTGTGTGCAGACTCCTTGGCCAATGGGGATTGTAAATTGTAGATTTCATGACCCCAAATGGGGTCACAGGGTTCACATGTTTAAAAACCTATTTTCATCTTCTTCTCCAGTTCCAAAAGGTCTAGAGAGCTGAAGAGTTGTGTGCAGACTCCTTGGCCAATGGGGATTCTTAATTGTAGATTTCTTGACCCCATGACCCCAAATGGGGTCACAGGGGTCACATGTTTAAAAACCTATTTTCATCTTCTTCTCCAGTTCCAAAAGGTCTAGAGAGCTGAAGAGTTGTGTGCAGACTCCTTGGCCAATGGGGATTCTAAATTGTAGATTTCGTGACCCCATCACCCCAAATGGGGTCACAGGGGTCACATGTTTAAAAACCTATTTTCATCTTCTTCTCCAGTTCCAAAAGGTCTAGAGAGCTGAAAAGTTGTGTGCAGACTCCTTGGCCAATGGAGATTCTAAATTGTAGATTTCGTGACCCCATGACCCCAAATGGGGTCACAGGGGTCACATGTTTAAAACCTATTTTCATCTTCTTCTCCAGTTCAAAAAGGTCTAGAGAGCTGAAAAGTTGTGTGCAGACTCCTTGGCCAATGGGGATTCTAAATTGTAGATTTTGTTACCCTGTGACCCCAATCTAGGTCAAGGGTCATGACCCAAAAACCTATTTTCATCTTCTCCAGTTTATATGTAAAGCTCTAGAAAGGTGAAATGTTGTGTAGAGATTCTTTGGTCAAGGGTGATTCTTAATTGTAGGATTGGTGACCCTGTGACTCCAAATGTGGGTCACAGGGGTCATGATCTAAAACCCATATTATTTTACTTGTTAACAATGTATTACTTGAGATAACTTAGATATTCAACCTTAGATAATAAATCAATGAAATACTGATGAGCACAGAGCCCATGGCTCTATTTTTGGTGATTGATATGTTATTTTAATAACAAGATAATTATTATTCATTTCAAAGTTTACATAATATTTTCCTGACTATATTTTGTCAAGTATATATATATATATCAGATCAAATGGAAAATTCAGATATTTATTAATAACATCTGCAATTTTAACTAACCTGTATTTTCAGTTACAGATAAAAAAAACAAAACAACCAAACACTTCATCACAATGCAAATTATTAATTTTATAAATAGAATTATCCAAAGGGACAAAGAGATTTATTTCTATAAAATAGATTTGTAACAGTGTGTAAATACCTATGTTAGCATGAGTTGTTTTTTACATTTGCCTACACCAACCTGCATCTCAAACAATTTTATGTTGAAACAGACCTAAGAATTCTGAAAAATTATTATGTTCAAGTTTTCTATTTTTATTGTGACATTAAAGTCACTTAAGATGCAATATTGCATTTCCACTTTTTAATCATGAATAAAACAAACAACAAATATAAGAACCAAATTTATTCAACTAAGTATATATATGTATTGATCATTATTTTGTGTAAGTGTTTGCATTTTAGGAATTACATGGAACAGTGCACATGAAATTAATTGTTATCATAAAATTTATTTTTAAATAATTTGGGAAAGATTTGATTTTATTTACTCTCATAATAAAATTGAATATTAATTTGATTTACTATTACACTGTTTTGTGTAGTATTTCTCTGAGGCAGCTCAAGTTTGCTGCAAAGTTGAATACAATATTTCTAAAACATTGGCACATTCTCATATCCAAAAGAAGAGAATGATTTGGATATCAGTTCACACAATCAGCATAATTATATCACTTCTTATGACACTGTTTATATATATCATTTGCTGAAATCAAAGGATCACGGGGGCGGGATAGCGCAGTGGTTAGCGCGTTCGGCTTCGGATCAAGAGGTCCGGGGTTCGAGTCCCGCCAGGGGCACGGCAACTTTGTCTGCAGTAGAGAACTGTTCTACACGCAGTAAGGTTTGGGTGCAATGCTACACTGAATTTCAGTGCAGTACCACCCATGGTTCGCTAGTTCCAGCCGATGCTCGCAGGTTTCACCGCAATGCATAGCCACATGGCGTTGCGGGCTTTCTCCCTGCCATAATACTAGCAGCCGCGATATAAGTGAAATATTCTTGAAAGCGGCGTTAAACCCCAACTCACCTCACCTCACCTCAAAGGATCACACCTTCAGCACAAATATTTTACTGCACATACAGTCCATTCCTAATGGTTTTTTTTGGTTATGTTCTCTGGTATTAGGGACTCCCATCACCTGTAACAACAATAATAAATCTTACTTTATGCTGCATGTGTTTACACATGATTAATTCATAACATTTTTTTGTTGTATTTGGTATAGGACCTTTGATATTTTTATGTAATAATGAAATAATTCAAACATCTACAATCTCAGTCATTTCATCACAAACAAATAAATAGTTTTCAAACAAAATATTGAAATCCTTTATGGAAAGCCATTTCTTTGTAAATTTAAATATGCATATACATTCATGATCACTCACTCATGGCTTCTAATTTGTAATTTTTAAAATACCAGTAGTAATTTCTACTACATTGTTATATGAATTTGAATTTCGATATCTGTCTAATATATTTCATTGAAAGCAAATGTCGATATTTAAAAAATAATTTCCTGAAGTTGAAGACGAATCAATTATAAACGTTTTTTTAAACGTCATGCACACATTCACATTTTACCAAAGAAATACTGCAAATTAATTATAAGTTCTCATAATTGACATGTTAATGAATCTCAGGGCTAAAATTAACACCAGTCATTCAGCCCGAGGCTAGTTAAAATTACAATGGTTATCAAAATTTGGATACTGCCATTCCTGTGGGCCAGACAAATTTCTTAAAAAAATCACTTTGGAAGATTGTGATCGTATCGAAAAATGGATCTGCAAAACATACTCGACGAGAGCCACGGTTTGAGAGACTGATAATGTTGTTTTCCTCGACTTAGATTGAAAATTCAAGTAATATTTATTTATTTATTCCATACACATAACAAATTATGCATCGTTAGAAGAAAGAAATCAAAGACCCACTTACCGAAATCATTCCGTGTCGACAGAGGACAACGACTCCTACACTAGGCTACAGAATTTGACATGTCCTTTCCCATCATAAATTCTTCTCATAATTATGTACCAAAACAAAGATTTAGCTATTTCCTCGTTGCCATTATGCTTCCATACAGCAGATATTCAAATTTCACTCTCAGTTTAACTTTATTTGTGACCCAAATTTTGACAATTTGGGTCACAATGTTGTTTACATTGTCACGTTTGTTTGCGCCAGTCGACATCACATCTGGTTACATAACCGGAACAAAATGATCACGGCAAGTAAATGACGCTATTTTTTATAATCGCAAATAATAAAATAATCTATTGTTTTAAAAATGTTATGACCTAACGGAAAATCATATTGAGCACGATACTATGCATACAGATGCACATTAGTGTACAATTAAGCTTGGTTTAGTCCAACGAATTTTGGTAAATTTTATCCGGGAGTTGCGCTTTAATAATCACATAAATCACATCTTTGTTACCTGAAATCATAAAAATAGTTTATCAATCAAATTGAAATAAGTTACAGATTTATTGAAAATTATCTTAGCTTGAACATGATATGCAGCATGGCAATTAATATTTTACATAAAAAAGCTTTTGAAAACCGCAAAGACAAAACTAAGTACAAGTCATTTTGACGTCTGTCTGGGAGCTCAGGGTACACAACGTCATAGTCTCTGGTTAGCCAGTGCGCCTGGCATTCAGTGCTGTGGTTTGCCAGTGGTGAAAAAGTTAAAATGTTCATAGGATATTGGTGTTATACTATGAACACAGTTATACAGTGAGTAAATATGCAGTAAAGTTAAATATATTTTTATTGAAGACATTAGCACGAATGAATAAATTGAAGATTGTCTCTGTTGGGTTTTTTGTTTGTTGATTTTTGTGGTGGACTCCTATAATGACTAATCAAAATCCAATGAAATACTGTTTATCTACTAACCATATCATATATATCATATATATCATATATCATATATCATATATCATATCATAAGCAGTTGTTAAACAATTCAGTCACTAAGTCATCAACCTGAGATATTAAATCATGCAATTTCTGTTGAGCTACAGAGCCCATGCCTCTTTTTATCCCACCGGTATGTAATACCGTGGGATATAGCCGTTCGTCCGTCCGTCTGTCCGTCCGTAATCATTTCGTTTCCGGAGCAGAACTCCAAAACCGTTCATGATATCTTTCTGAAACTTTCCATGTGTATTACCCACCAACTGAAGTGGTGACTTTTGATATTTTCTGATATTTTCATAAAAATTATTTTTTTTCTGTTTCCATAGAAACATGAGAGGGATGTTGGTTGTTGTTAATTTTGACTGCTTTTGGAGCAGAAGTCTAAAACCCTTAACATACCTGAAACTCAGCATCTGTAATACCCACTAACTGAAGTACGGTAATAGATACACAAGTATCTGTCAAAGATGTGTTTTACAAATTTTGTGGAACCGGAGGGATAGGTCATCTTCTGATGACTCTTGTTTTGTAACTTGTCTCACATTTTATGTGAGTAATTAATTATACCCCTGCTACAACGTAGTTGGGGGTATATAGAGGGCAGCGTGTCCTTGTGTCTGTCTGTCCATCCGGATTGTTTTTGTTCCGTTCATAACTCTGACATTAGTTGTTCAAAATTTCACCATGATGTGTACATCTGCCTTTTGCATGTTTCATAACCTCATTTGCATAATTCATGCAAATTTTCTCAGTATTTCCACTTCGTCTTTCACACGCTTTGTTCCACTCAAAACTCAAACACTATTTGTTCAATTGTTTCGAAACTTGGTAAATATAATGACTATGATGTGTACATCTGCCTTTTGTATGTTTCATACCCTCATTTGCATAATTTATGCAAATTTTCTTGATTTTTCAACTTTTACTTCTAAAGCACTCTTTCAAGTGTATCTATGAAGACATACTTACTATTAAAACACACATACTCTGCTTTCATAGTACTGCTGTGGTTTGTTTGTATAGAAGACTAAACATTGATGTCTATCTGCTATTATGAAACTTCTTCTTTGACCAATGATAAAAAAGCGGGGGTATATGAGTGAGCACAATGAGCTTCAGAGCCAATGGCTCTTGTGTATTTTGTCTTCTCCTGAACAATAAGACCTAGAAGGCTGTCATATTGTATGGAGATGTTTTAGCCAATAGGTATTCTACATTGTAGATTTGGTGACCCTGTGGCCCCACATAAGGGCCTCGTAGGCCATTACCTAAAAATCTATTTCAGTCTTCATCATTTAAAACAATATTAACCCTGATGAACCCTTATAGATACAAACTAATGTTTGTAATATTGATTCATTCAGACATGTTACCCATATGTGTTTTGAGATCAAATATGCACATGTTTGATTCTTTAAATTACTATGTGCGAGTTATCCTTTAACTGCATAACAAACAAGTATCCTACTGTTTGAAATGTCTTTATTCTTGTCTTCTTTTCCCTGAAGTAATTTACTAAAAGGCTCCAGTGAGTAAACATATTTTTATGAAATTTTCAGTAATGATTGCTGAAATAATGTACTATTCAGTGAACCAATCACAATTGCGGCTTAATCCTGTTATTGTCACCTGTCACTGTATTTTCTTTTCTTTTCAGAATATGGTAAAGTAATGGAGCTTCGGATCAATACAAAAAGTGGTGGTGGAAAATTGCCTGTAAGTTATTTGTGAGAATTATTATCTTGCATTTGTTCGCCAGTTTTATTTTCCCATTATCTTGAATCTATGTGTAAAACTAATTGCTGGGTATACCTGAGTCCTCTACTACTAAGTATTCAAAATTGTAGATTTGGTGACCCTGAGGCCCCAAATTCACAGGAGTCATGACTTAAAAATTAACATGGAGGACAGTGATGTGTGATATGACCTTTGCTTGTGAGATTATTCTGAACATAAAAAACTGTTACTCAATTTAATGACTGCAAAAGGGTGTTTCAGATAGACTACTGCTTTCCAGCTCAAGATGTTAAAAGATTTAACCTGAAATCTATAAACATTAAAATGGAAATAAAGAACACAAAACAGATTCAACAGTGTTTTATTCATTCAATTTTTAAAAAGTTGATATTTTATCTTTAGCAAATTGGGCCTATGGAATGGCATGGCATGGCATGGTGTCAGCGTTTGTCCGTCCGTCTGTCAATCCGTCCGTCTGTAAACTTTTCGCTTCTTCTCCAGAACCACTTGGTCTGGGGAACTGAAATTTTGTATACAGACTCCTTGGCCTATGGGGATTCTAAATTGTAGATTTCATTTGGTGATCCAGTGGCCCCAAATAAGGGCCTCACAGGCCATGACCTAAAAACCTAAAAAAATTCTAAACATGAAAGGAGATTGCCATAACTGCTAAATATAATATTATGTTGAATCATGATTTATTATTTTTTAGCTCATCGGGGCCTGAAAAGCCCGATGGGCTTATGGCATGTTGTCCGGCGTCCGTCCGTCCATCCGTCCGTAAACTTTTCGGTTTTTCGACTTCTCCAGAACCAATGACTCCACAGAGCTGAAATTTTATGTGCAGACTCCTTGGCCAATGGGGATTTTAAATTGTAGATTTTGTGACCCCATGACCCCAAATGGGGTCACGGGTCACATCTTTAAAAACCTATTTTCATCTTCTTCTCCAGTTCCAAAAGGTCTAAAGAGCTGAAAAGATGTGTGCATACTCCTTGGCCAATGGGGATTCTAAATTGTAGATTTTGTGACCCCATGACCTCAAATGGGGTCACCGGGGTCACATCCTTAAAAACCTATTTTCATCTTCTTCTCCAGTTCCAAAAGGTCTAGAGAGCTGAAAAGTTGTGTGCAGACTTCTTGGCCAATGGGGATTCTAAATTGTAGATAACGTGACCCCATGACCCCAAATGGGGTCACAGGGGTCACATCCTTAAAAACCTATTTTCATCTTCTTCTCCAGTTCCAAAAGGTCTAGAGAGCTGAAAAGTTGTGTGCAGACTCTTTGGCCAAAGGGGATTCTAAATTGTAGATTGTGTGACCCTGTGACCCCAAATGGGGTCACAGTGGTCATGATCTAAGAACCTATCTTTTGCTTGTAAACAATAACTTAAATAACTTAAATATTCAACTTTTGATAGTAAATCAATGAAATCCTGATGAGCTACAGAGCCCATGGCTCTATTTTTTTCATCATCTTCTCCAGTTCCAAAAGGTCTAAAGAGCTGAAAAGTTGTATGCAGACTCCTTGGCCAATGGGGATTCTAAATTGTAGATTTGGTGATCCCATTACTCCAAATAGGGTCACATGGGTCATGATTTAAAAACCTGTTTTCATCTTCTTCTTTATAAGTCTGAAACGCTCTATAGAGCTGAAATGTTTTGTACATACTCCTTAGACAATGGGGATTCTAAATTGTAGAACCTATTTTTGACTTCTTTTCCAGTATGAAAGAAGCTGAGAACTAATTATTTCGGTTTTGCAAACAATACAAATCCTGCTGAGCTACAGAGCCCATGGGTCTTTTTTAAGCTCATCAGGCCTGAAAGGCCCAATTGGCTTATGGTATGGGATGTCGTCCGTCCGTCCGTCAGTCAACTTTTCACTTTTTCGACTTCTTCTCTTTGAGAGCTGAAATTTTATGTACAGACTCCTTGGCCAATGGGGATTCTAACTTGTAGATTTGGTGACCCTGTGACCCCAAGTAAGGGCCCCAGGGGTCATAACTTTAAAAGTTATTTTCATCTTCTTCTCAAGAACCAATGACTCCAGAGAGCTGAAATTTTATGTACAGACTCCTTGGCCAATGGGGATTCTAAATTGTAGATTTGGTGACCCTGTGACCCCAAATAAGGGCCCCAGGGGTCTTAACCTTAAATGCTATTTTCATCTTCTTCTCCAGAACCAATGACTCCAGAGAGCTGAAATTTTATGTACAGACTCCTTGACTGATGGGAATTCTAAATTGTAGATTTAGTAACCCTGTGACCCCAAATAAGGGCCACAGGGGTCACAACCTAAAAATCATTTTTCATCTTTTTCTCCAGTCCCAAAAGCTCTAGAAAGCTAAAATGTTATGTACAGACTCTTTGGCCAATGGGGATTCTAAATTGTAGATTTGGTGATCTTGTGACCCCAAATATTGATCACAGGGGTAATCACTTAAAACAGCTGTTTTAATGAACTGTGAAGATAATGAGATTTTATGTGCACTTCATATGTCAGCTTAAGAGTAATACTACACTAGGATTGCCAAGGCAATACTTAGGTCTTCAAGACTTCTGCTTGACCTTGAACTCCATGTTGCTCTCTCAGTTATTCATTAGTTTCTCTGCTTTAAAATGAGCTATCAAACATGTCTCTATCTTAAGTAGTTTTTTTTTTTAAATCTGCAAAGACAATGACTCTCTTAAAATTGAAGAATTGCTTATTAATGGACCCCTACATGACCTTTCTCACGATTAAGACAAAATGGTTAATATTTTCATACTAAGTTGCAACATACAGAATATCGTGCTTTAATTTCCACTTCAGTAGACGTAATCATCATTAAGATTGTATACATAAGAAATGCGTTATGTTGTTCTGAATATTCAAGAAAATACTAAAAAATGCTAAAATTATGACCCCAAGGCAACGTTTGCGATATTCGGAGCTTAACTATCAACTTTTTGATGAAAGGGTTCAACAGTAACGTTGTTGTTCTTTGAATTGTGCATCCGAAGATGTAAATACAATTTCAATATCTTAATTAGTTAAGCAGTTATGATCCTTTGAACTTTGCTGAAAATGGCGATTTCTGAAAAATGTCAATCTTCTATGACTTGTCAGATGTAGAGCATGACAGATACATGATTGAAGGTTATTGTACTTGATAAATGGCACCTCGTCTTCAAAATAAGGTTTTTATATGATAATGATATGTTATGGAATTGTTAAGTTGGTTATGATATAGAGATTGCATTAAATAACATTGTCATAACTTAATTCCAGACTGAGTTATGTCACTTTGAACAAGGAGCCGAAAAATGAACAGTTAAAAAAGGACCATTTTCAAGGGCAGATAATTTTAGTTTTAGGACGAAATTCAAAATTCGGGCTAGAGCATTCTGTGGAGCAGTTATTCAGCTTTAAAAGTAGCTATCACACATGGCTGTATGTATTGTCGTGAATTAGAAGATTCTCAAAGACGCGTACCCTCAAAACCACGAAAGTTTACAAAATTTTCAGTTTTTTCGAAATAGCAAAAAATCTATTATTACGGCCGAAAACCGCTATAGGTCTTATCGATGAGGAATGTTGTTGCCCACATAGTGGTGAAGGTTTTGTGCAAATATATTGAATAGTTCCCGAGCTATAAAGGTTTAAAGTTTCAACTTCAAGGGGCAATAACTCGCGCAAGAAGTCGAAAATCCAAAATCGGGCTTCGTAGTGCACTAGGTAAGGTCATAGACTATCCTCACTGAAAATTTCATGAAAATCGGTCAAGTGGTTAAGCAGGAATCCTTCTCACAAAAAAGGTCAAATAATAATTTTAAAAAACTAGGATTGCCAAGGCAATACTTAGGTCTTCAAGACTTCTGCTTGACCTTGAACTCCGTGTTGGACTATCTGTTATTCATCAGGTTCTCTGCTTTAAAATGAGCTATCAAGCATGTCTCTTTCTTTAGTAGTTTTTTTACAAAAATTCACCAAAGACAATAACCCTCTTAAATTGTAACAATCGCTTATTAATGGACCCCTACATGATCTCACGATTAAGACAAAATGGTTAATATTTTCATAATGAGGTGTAACATAGAAAATGTTGTGCTTCAATTTCCACTTAACTAAATGTAATCATCATTAAGATTGCATACATAGGTAATGCGTTATATTCTTCTGAATATTCAAGGAAATGCTAAAAAATGCTTAAATTTGGACCCCTAGACAACGTTTGCGATGTTCAGAGCTGAACTATCAACTTTTTGATGAAAATATTCAACAGAAAAGTTTTTGTTCTTTGAATTGTGTATCCGAAAATGTAAATACAATTTCAATATCTTAATTAGTTAAGCAGTTATGATTCTTTGAACTTTGCTGAAAATGGCGATTTCTGAAAAATGTCAATCTTCTATGACTTGTCAGATGTACAGCATGACAGATACATGAGTGAAGGTTAATGTACTTGATAAATGGCATCTCTTCTTCCAAATGAGGTATTAAACATAAGTGTATCTTTGTTGGTTTACGATAAAAAAAATCTATAAAGAAAGAACCACTCGAAAATATTCAAAATCACAAAATTTAACTTTTTGGGGAATATGTCCAAATTGTGCCGAAACTATCAACTTTTATATGTTAATGATATGTTATGGAATTGTTAAGTTGGTTATGATAAAGAGAATGTCATGAACAGCATTGTCATAACTTTATTCCAGACAGAGTTATGTCACTTTGAACAAGGAGCCGAAAAATGAACATTTAAAAAAGGACCATTTTCAAGGGCAGATAATTTAAGTTTTAGGACGAAATTCAAAATTCGGGCTAGAGCATTCTGTGGAGCAGTTATTCAGCTTTAAAATGAGCTATCACACATAGCTGTATGTATTGCCATGAATTAGATTTTCAAAGACGCGTACCCTCAAAACCGCGAAAGTTTTTTAAAAAATCAGTTTTTTCGAAATAGCAAAAAATCTATTATTACGGCCGAAAATCGCTATAGGCCTAATCGATGGGGAATGTTGTTCCCCACATAGTGGGGAAAGGTGTGAATATATTGATTAGTTCCCGAGCTATCAAGGTTTAAAGTTTCAACTTCAAGGGGAGATAACTCGCGAAAGAAGTCGAAAATCCAAAATCTGGCTTCGTAGTGCAATGCTTTAGGTCATAAACTATCACCACTGAAAATTTCATGAAAACCGTTCAAGCGGTTAAGCAGAAATCCTTAGCACAAAAAAGGTCAAATAATAATATAAAAAAAACACGATAATAACAATAGGTCTTCCAGACGTAGTCTTGAAGACCTAATTAAAAAAAATAACACGATAATAACAATAGGCCTTCCAGACTTAGTCTTGAAGACCTAATTATGGACATGTTTGATGTAATCAATGTGAAATAAGAACTATTGAATAGCCTGTGAATTGAATATTGTGACAGGATGCATAGGAAAAAATGTAAAAAGGGTTAAGAAATGTTTTATTTTACATTAGATATGTGAACTAAATATGACTGGTGATGAAGTAAGATAAGACTATTAAAACTAGCTACATGAGTTTGTGATACCACATCTTCTTTTCCAATAAAGAAAATAAATAAAGATGGGGAAAACAAAATTTAAAATATATAATTTACTTTCTGTGAGTCCAGGGTCTGCATGTTGCATAATTGCAGGTGTTGACCTGGGGAGTGACCACTCCCTGGCAGAGATGCAAACAGCAGCTTGCTAATACACGGAGGTTTCAGGTTACTTCTCTGGAGTGTTACTGAAATAGTCTTACACTCAGATGCTCAATAGAATTTATTTATTAAATATTGAAAAGGATCCTATGAAACTATGAGCCTATGAGAAACAGGAGTTTTAGAAACAAATAGGGGCTCTTTTTCATTATGTAATAAATGTTGATAATTCCAGGATAAAAATAGGAAGTAAAACAATAAACTGCAAAGGTCTACATTATTTATAATGAATATGGATTAATGTGTAACCAATTTTGATAATAAATTTGATGACTGAGCAATGACTTATTATGTGATATCTTAACCTTTTCCTTAGGGATAATTAATAACATGATTCCTGATGAGCTTCAGAGCCAGTGGCTCTATTTTTTAAAGTAAAATTTTAGGACTGGCCAAATATTACAAGGACTGATATTTTTTGTTTTTGCCGCTCCTTTGGACTGGCAAATATAAAAGCTAGCGGGAACACTGGACAGTGTTCGAACACTGGGCAGGAAACGGTCATAAAGAAAGTTCTGATGTCATCTTTTCTTAAATAATGTTCATTTATGCCTTTTAATATATCTATGAATTTTTTGTTGCAGAATTTTGGGTTTGTTGTCTTTGACAGTCCCCAGCCAGTGCAGGATATCTTGAAGATAAAGGTAAAAATGCCAGCTGTTTTAAAATATATGCTATGTGAACACAGGAAGAAATTGTTAGACGTGTCAATGATTGAAGAATAATTATACCATGGGGGTATATGTACATAGCAAAATTAGTGTTGAAACATTTATACCTAAAATGTGAACCTGTCAAAATGTAAGAATAAATGGATTGAATTAAACTAAGACATAAGGTTAAGATAGGTAAGCCTGATGGGGTCATGGCAAGGCATCCAGCGTCAGTCCATCCGTAAACTGTTGGCTTTTTCGACTTCTTCTTCAGAACAAATAACTCCCGAGAGCTGGAATTTTATGTACAGTCTCCTTGGCCAATGAAGATTCTAAATTGTAGATTTCATGACCCCCTGACCCCAAATAGGGTCACATGGGTCACATCCTTAAAAACCTATTTTCATCTTCTTCCCCAGTTTCAAAAGTTCAAGAGAGCTGAAAAGTTGTGTGCAGACTCCCTGGCCAATGATAATTCTAAATTGTAGATTTCATGACCCCCTGACCCAAAATAGGCCATGACCTTAAAACTTATTTTCTTCTTCTTTTCTGTAATGAAAAGACCTATAAGGCTGTTATGTGATGTACAAACTCTTTAGCCAATGGAGATTCTAAATTGTAGATATGGTGATAAGATAAGGGCCACATATGCCATGACCTAAAATCCTATTTTCATCTTCTTCTCCAGAACAAAAAGACCTAGAAAGCTGTAATGTAGTGTACTGACTCTTGAGCCAATGGAGATTCTAAATTGTAGATATGCTGACCTGTGTCTCTTAATAAGGGCCTCACGGGCCATGACCTAAAAATCTATTTCTGTCTTCATCATTAAACATTATTAACCCTGATGAGCTACAGAGCCCATGGCTCTATTTTCTTTCATTTTATTAGCACCTGTACACAATTTTAATTATACCCCCGCTAGGAAGTAAGCGGGGGTATATAGCGGTCATTCTGTCCGTCCGTCCGTCCTTCCGTCCGGTCAATTTACTCAAAAACCGTCAAAGGTACATCAACCAAACTTTGTACAGTATTTAACCATGTTCTTCCGATCGCGCACAGACAAATGGGGTCACAGGGGTCACATCCTTAAAAACCTATTTTCATCTTTTCTCAAGTTCCAAAAGGTCTAGAGAGCTGAAAAGTTGTGTGCAGACTCCTTGGCCAATGGGGATTCTAAATTGTAGATTTTTTGACCCCATGACCCCAAATGGGGTCACCGGGGTCACATCCTTTAAAACCTATTTTCATCTACAGTTTGAAAAGGTCTAGAGAGCTGAAAAGTTGTGTAGAGACTCTTTGGTCAAAGGTGATTCTTAATTGTAGGATTGGTGACCCTGTGACTCCAAATACGGGTCACCGGGGTCATGATCTAAAAACCTATTTTTTGCTTGTTAACAATGTATTACTTCAGATAACTTAGATATTCAACCTTAGATAATAAATCAAATCTTGATGAGCTACAGAGCCCATGGCTCTATTTTTTTTAGTTGGAAACGTCACATTTTGTGTTCAATCGGGACAAGTGTTCTCGTAAACTGTTCAAACTAGGTGAATGAAATTTTGGTAGGGAATACCATACTCTTTATCGAGTTCATAAACCACTTCCGAAATATTATTAGCTCATCAGGCCTGAAAGGCCCGATGGGCTTATGGCATGGCATGGTGTCCAGCGTCCGTCCGTCCATCCGTAAACCCGCAAACTTTTCGCTTTTTCGACTTCTTCTCAAGAACCAATGACTCCACAGAGCTGCAATTTTATGTGCAGACTCCATGGCCAATGGGGATTCTAAATTGTAGATTTTGTGACCCCATGACCCCAAATGGGGTCACAGGGGTCACATCCTTAAAAACCTATTTTCATCTTCTTCTCCAGTTCCAAAAGGTCTTGAGAGCTGAAAAGTTGTGTAAAGACTCCTTGGCCCATGGGGATTCTAAATTGTAGATTTCGTGACCCCGTGACCCCAAATGGGGTCACAGGGGTCACATCTTTAAAAACCTATTATCATATCTTCTTCTCAAGTTCCAAAAGGTCTAGAGAGCTGAAAAGTTGTGTGCAGACTCCTTGGCCCATTGGGATTCTAAATTGTAGATTTCTTGACCCATGACCCTAAATAGGGTCACAGGGGTCACAACCTTAAAAACCTATTTTTTGCTTGTTAACAATGTATTACTTGAGATAACTTAGATATTCAACCTTAGATAATAAATCGAATCCTGATGAGCTACAGAGCCCATGGCTCTATTTTTTTTTACGGAGTTATGGCCCTTGAATCCGAAATTGAACTTAGTACCAAAAGAACTGTGATGCTCCAATGGGGACAAGTTTTCTCGGAAACTATTACATCTAAGTGAATGAAATTTAACATAGAGGTAGTCCAGATGATACTCTTTATCGAGTCCAGTTCCGAAATGTTATTTTTACAGAGTTATGAAGCCCTTGAATCTGTAATTGAACTTGGTACAAATTACCGGTGTGATGCTCTTATGGGAAAAAATAAGTTATCTGTAAAATATTACATCTGGGTGAATGAAATTTTGTAATAACAAAGCCAGTTCCCAAAATTATTTTGGACAATATTATAATGCTTGAAGCTGTTCTTTAAATATAGTACCCTTCACATCTATAATGGACGGATAGCAGATGGCGGCGGTATGTGAGCCATGCTCACTTTTTTTTTTAGCTCATCAGGCCTGAAAGGCCCAATTGGCTTATGGCATGGCATGGCGTCCGTCCGTAAACTTTTCGCTTTTTCGACTTCTTCTCCAGAACCAATGACTCCATAGAGCTGAAATTTTATGTGCAGACTCCTTGGCAGATGGGGATTCTAAATTGTAGATTTCGTGACCCCAAATGGGGTCACAGGTGTCACATCCTTAAAAACCTGTTTTCATCTTCTTCTCCAGTTCCAAAAGGTCCAGGGAGCTGAAAAGTTGTATGCAGACTCCTTGGCCAATGGGGATTCTAAATTGTAGATATTGTGACCCTGTGACCCCAAATGGGGTCACAGGGGTCGCAACCTTAAAAACCTGTTTTCAGCTTCTTCTCCAGTTCCAAAAGGTCTAGAGAGCTGAAAAGTTGTGTACAGACTCCTTTGTCAATGGGAATTCTAACTTGTAGATTTTTGTGACCCTGGCCTGGGACCCCAAATAAAGGCCTCTCAGGCCATGACCTAAAAACCTATTTTCTTCTTCTCCTCCAAAACAAAGAGACCTAGAAGGCTGTAATATTGTGTGCATACTCTTTAGCCAATGGGGATTCTAAATTATAGATATGGTGACCCTGTGGTGCCCCAAATAAGGGCATCAAGCCATGACCTAAAAATCTATTTCAGTCTTCATCATTAAACAATATAAACCCTGATTAGCTACAGAGCCCATGGCTCTATTTTTCTTGTTTACACCTGCATTTTTAACCCCCTGGTGAAACCCAATGGGGTAATTTCCATAATTTTCTGAATCAACCCCTCCCACAGTTTTTGATCACTCTTTCTTAAACTTTACACATGTTATGGATATACATCGTTGATACGCATGTCCTTTTTGGGGACCGATCGGATTAATATTAGTTACGGCCCTTGACTTAGAGCACTTGGCTTTCGAATTTCAGACTGAGAGTACCTGTGTTCTGAAATCAACTCCTACCACAGTTATTGATCAATATTTCTGAAACTTTGCTTTGGATAGTGTTCACGCTAGAGCGCGGCAATGCTGCGCATAAAGATCAAATGTCCCCATTAAAATCACCTAATTTGGCATTGGCCCGCACAAATAATGCATAGATAACGCGTTACTTACTGCTAGAAATAATTTTAATGACATTGATCGGCCATATTTTGCTAGCTCTCCTTCACTGAGTTTACAACTTAACTTTCTGAAACCGGTTTCAGTTGCTAACGATGCATGTATCATTTAGAGTTACATACCATTATTACTTAACCAGTTTTGGTTGTATCAATATCCTCTAACCAGCTAAGTAAACGATTATAAATGAACTTGGTTTGAGAATAAATTGTTAAAAATATATGATTTTGTTAGTCAGTATCCAATGAGAGTCAGCTTCAGGAGTCACGTGTTCTGTTACGACAGATTAAGCGCTGCATAATTAACCTTCGGGTTTTTAGCTCATCAGACCTGAAAGGCCAGATGGGCTTATGGCATGGCATGGTGTCCACCGTCCGTCCGTCCATCTGTAAACTTTTCGCTTTTTCGACTTCTTCTCCAGAACCAATGACTCAACACAGCTGAAATTTTATGTGCAGACTCCTTGGCCAATGGGGATCCTAAATTGTAGATTTTGTGACCCCATGACCCCAAATAGGGTCACAGGGGTCACATCGTTAAAAACCTATTTTCATCTTCTTCTCAAGTTCCAAAAGGTCAAAAGAGCTGAAAAGTTGTGTGCAGACTCCTTTGCCAATGGGGATTCTAAATTGTACATTTCGTGACCCAGTGGCCCCAAATGGGGTCACCGGAGTCACATCCTTAAAAACCTATTTTCATCTTCTTCTCCAGTTCCAAAAGGTCTAGAGAGCTGAAAAGTTGTGTGCAGACTCCTTGGCCAATGGGGATTCTAAATTGTAGATTTCGTGACCCCATGACCCCAAATGGGGTCACAGGGGTCACAACCTTAAAAACCTATTTTCATGTTCTTCTCAAGTTCCAAAAGGTCTAGAGAGCTGAAAAGTTGTTTGCAGACACCTTGGCCAATGGGGATTCTAAATTGTAGATTTCGTGACCCCATGACCCCAAATGGGGTCACATCCTTAAAAACCTATTTTCATCTTTATCTCAAGTATGTAAAGCTCTAGAAAGGTGAAATGTTGTGTAGAGACTCTTTGGTCAAAGGTGATTCTTAATTGTAGGATTGGTTGCCCTGTGACTCCAAATACGGGTCACAGGGGTCATGATCTTAAAACCTATTTTTGCTTGTTAACAACGTATTACTTGAGATAACTTAGATATTCAACCTTAGATAATAAATCAATGAAATCCTGATGAGCTACAGAGCCCATGGCTCTATTTTTCTGTAGTTCTTGTCAAAATATTGTCACCACGTGATATCGACAATACGCTGTCTGCTAGCATTTATTATTATGAAGTGACTGACATAATATTGAAACGTCCTCATTATGCCTAAAAACAGATTCGACTGTCATATTTTCTAAAAGCAAGCGTGCCAGACATGACAATGAACGTGCATTTTCAAGTGACAGTGAGTCGGACATTGATAATGGCACTATCAAACCCGAGTTAAATGCATTCCTAAAAACGTTAACATGACAGAGTTTGGCAGGATTTCTGGTGTAACTATCATGAGATGAACATTATTTAAGTTGCAACCCAGACCATAATACTCAAGTGCATGTCATAATCAGTCAATAGCCGACTCTTAATATTTATGCATAGCGGTGACCTAGATATCGAAAACGAGGCTAAGCCCGCAAGCTTCCAAGATGGCAGACGAAAATGCCGTAATGCGACGTGCGAGTCCGATATCGTATTTCATGAATAGCTTTACTGCAAACTCACAAAAAGTTTTCTACTTTTGCAAAAAAGTCTGTTGCTGTTTTCTAAAGGAGTCCGTGTTAAATTTGACAACAATGATTAAAATTTTCATTCATAAAGTGCCTTGCTGAAAAGTCAAAGCATCGTGGAACGTTGATTCGCAGATATGAGTACTTGTCAAATATCTAAATTTTTTACAAAATTCATGTGATATTATACGATAAGAAACACAATTTTACGTTGGAAATAGATTTTGTGTTTTTTGGAACAATCTATTATCATCTAGTCATATTGATATATTCGCTTTTTTCTGCCGTTTGTACGTAATCTCTAACATTCGATCAACTTCCGGGAGGCTTGCAATCTCACAATGCGTCACCTGTGCAACTTTCCTACATTAACAGGTTTATTATCTATGTCGTATATCTACCTAAAAAACAAAATAATAATAATACTCAATTTGATGTTTCTATTTACGAGTTCACGCGCTATATACAGGCCGACCAACGGGAATAGAATTGACCTTATTCAGGAGCCTGTACATAGTCCAATGCAGGTCTAATGTGCATGTATAATTGTATATTTAATAGATTTACAAACGAACCTTCTTCAACTATAAAGTTGTAAACACATTTTAATTTTAAGTGTTTGGCGTGTTTAAGTATATATGATTTTTGTTATAGTTTTAACAATTATTTAAAATTCTGTATTATGTTATTGCAAATACTTTGGGGGGAAATGGGTAAAAAGTAAACTTTCAACTGCCCTTTTCATTGGGAAATACAATTCGACAAGTGCAAATTGGTTCCTGATTTTTTTAAGTAAAACATCACTCAAATAACAAAATTATATAATGTCTGTACCTGAAACCCTTATATCAATTTAGAATTTTATGGATATAATTCATATACATCTTAATCATGTTTTGGACCTGACTCAGAAATTTACATGGATTGATCATGTTGATACATGGACTTAAGTTGATCTGTTTTGCTTTAGTAATGATTTTCTATTGAGTAGGGGGAACCATATAGAGGTATACATTACTCAAATTGAATTATCAAAATTAACTACATTTTCATATTATTTTAAGAGTTTTGTTTGACTCAATCACGGTGATACCTGACAAAATAAAGCTACACTTTGTAAAGATATTAACAGTTTAACAGTCTAATCTAATTATTATATTTTATCACTGAAGGGTAGCATATTTTCAAAATGGTCAGATTCCTTTAGATATAATATAATTGCAGAAAATATTAATTAAGATAGTATAGCCTTATTTATGTAACTAAATCTTATCTAAAACTCCTAATTAAGAGATTAATTTTAACTTGACATGTAAATATTTTATTATTTTTTTTATAGATTTTAGTTGAAACTTAGTTCTTTATCTAAAATTTACTTGACCTTTCTGTAAGTTTCCAAGGCATAAAATTGTTTATATATGTCTACAGCATCAATGTTAAGAACATGAAAATTCTATAATTTATGGTCAAACTTTCTTTTAATGAAACTTTCCATATCATTTATGCCAAATCTATTCAACATCACAAATTTACAAAATAAATTTGTTTATAATTTAGACCAATTATATAGTATGCCTCAAATCTCTGATTCATTATATTTTTACAAGACCTGAATAATGATGTGTATATATATAAACTGACATCAGCACAATCACAAAATTTACAAGTAAACTATAAATCCATTTGTGTACATATTTCAATCCATTTGTGTACATATTTCAATCCAGATTATATTTGGTTTTGATTGTGACTTTGTCATATTTTTCATCTTATTTGTAAAAAAAAAATCTTATATGAAAATCATATATTACAAATGTACCATGTTAAACAAAATATAAAATTCGGCACATATTACAATTTCCCATGTAACATTGTTATTAACTTGAGATATAATTAAAACCCTAATATTTAATGCATAATAAACTCAGATAATATTTTGTATACACAATTAATTTTAGTTATTTATTTTCTTGATTTTCTGTAGAATTTACAGTTTTTAAAAAAATCATGCAGATGCTTTATATTAAAATTATTTTAAATATATAACTATACTTACCTTATAATTGATTTATTCAAAAATATTCACATCTGCCAGCATGAAAGTACAAGTCAAGTACTACTATATAATAGGTCCCCCAATGAAAAAGTTACCGGGAATCCCAGTGGGATTCCGGTGGGATCCCGCCGGGAGAAAAAAGCGGGATTTATCGGGATCCCAGCGGGATCCCGGTGGGATTCCGGTGGGATCCCACCGGGAGAAAAAAGCGGGATTTGTCGGGATCCCAGCGGGATTCGGGTGGGATCCCGGCGGGATTTGTCAGGATCCCAGCGGGATCCCGCCGGGAGAAAAAAGCGGGATTAGTCGGGATCCCGGTGGGATCCCAGTGGGATTCCGGTGGGATTCTCTTGGGATCCCGCCGGGAGAAAAAAGCGGGATTTGTCGGGATCCCAGCGGGATTCCGGTGGGATCCCGCTGGCAGAATAAGCGGGATTTGTCGGGATCCCGCTGGGAGGAAAAGGCGGGAAACAGTCATGTTCTGCAACAAACAGAAAACACACTTTGTTAACAGTTACTGTTCTGTTATTAATTCAATAGTATGTAGTTACAAATCATTATACAGAGTAAACACTATCAGCAAACTATCTTTGAATCAGGGAATTTGGAAAGGTAGGGGCCATGGGCCTTTTTGCACAGAAAAAATGGCCCATTAAAATTTGAAATTTTACTATTGCTACAAAGGGGAATGGCCCATTCAAATTTCTGAAAATGACTAAAAGCACTTAAAATGGCCCATTGTCAAAGGCGTCATTCCCAATCCCTGTTTAAATATAAATGAACTCTTAGTAATTAATTATTTTACACTTGGTTACTCTGCTAAGAATTACTTACTCTGAGATTGTTTGACCAGTGATCATGACACAAGTAGTTTGATTCAAACGGGAAAATATGAGTAGCAGACATGAATTTTACTTGAATATATGCTACTTGCAACTTGAAAGTACTGAAATATAACTCAAATAAACTCTTACTAAGTGACAAAATGTCAGGAAAACTTACTCAACATGATAGTAGGGTTTACATTATTTTATGCATGAACTAACACTTGCCCAGTACTTTACACATTAAAACAGACAACATGGGCTGATAAGAAGATCAAATAAGAGTTTAAGCATTACTATACCTGAGGGTGGAGCCTCTCTGGCTCTAGACATGATGTTTTTGACAAGAAATTACATTGCTAAGATCTACTTCATTATTGTTTTGGTTCCCACCTTTTGGCGTCTGCTATTCTACAAAACTCCCAACATCACTGTAGCTTAAGTAAACCCAAAAGGGTGCAATGAACGCTGCAAAGAGCTTTGAGGTAGAGCTCCTTGCACTGAAGACTGAGCACCATATTAGCTGATAAAACGTTGCATGCAATGCTTTGAGTTTAAGAGTGGAAGAAGCACCCATAAAATCCCTTAAAACTTATAAATATCATTAGGAAATAGAACAAATTGAAATTGCCTTGTCAAATGAAAGTATATAATTAAATTGAAATATTTACATAAAATGCACATTTAAAGGAAAGTATTTTTAGCAAGTGTTGATGGTAGTTCTAAATAATAATTCATTAAACGATATTTGTTTAAGTGTTATAGTAAAACAAAAAATCCACATTGCCTGTAGAAAAGGAAACAATTTTATTTTAAATATATATAAAAGAATATATTACAATATCATAAGGCATACATATATATTGCCTTTGCACTAATCGGCACAAATTCTTTGCTTTTTTTTCAACTGTCCACAGTTTTTTTTTAGATCTTTGAAGAAAAAAGGATATAGTAGGATGAGTCTGTGCCAACTAGAGACACTGAGTACACATACCCATATTCATTTATCTCTATGTAAACATAAGTTTTGGGAGATGAAAAGTTAAGAACCAATATTTATGGTAAATTTTTAATTTATGGTTGTTTTACTTTGTTGGAATGGGGATTTATTGGAATGCGGAGATTGTTTGTGATTTCCATTTGTACGTAATATAGTAATCCTAATTTAGGTACTTTTTAAAATATTAATTTTCTCAGTGAAATCTTGGTTTGTTAAGGGGTTTGAAAAATGAAATTCCCGGTTTGATCCGGGATTTCAGTATAAATTCCAGTCTGATCCGGGATTTCAATGTCATATTTTCCCGATGGAACCGGGATCCCGGTTGTTGAAAACTAATCCCGGTGATCCCACCTATTCCCAGTATATCCCGGTCTGAAAACCGGGATTCCACCGGGATACACTGGGATCCCGCTGGAATCCCGGTTTCTTTTTCACTGGGGTCTGCTTGAATCAATTCCGCCGGCTAATTTAAGTCAGCACATTTATGAAATTATAATATTATATTTACATTTAGGCCTATAAGTTTTCACAGAAATCTGCATGGTAACAAAAAAATGTTTTTGTCAACATCACTGGTTGGCGAGACACGGCATGCGATTGTTCATGTCGAGTATCTTCATGGCTACAAGTCAGGAAAATAAATAAGCTCACAATGTATTTTATCATCACGAACTGATTGGGCTTACATCAATATCACAATCGTATTTAGTACTTTGAATTTAGTATGAAACAGCAATATTGGATATTCGTAAAAAAAAATCTCTCTTGATTTCACGTTTCAATAATGAGCGCAAGTTTACTTCGGCCAACGTTGTCATCCGTTCAAATACTGAATTTACACCACACGTATTTTGAGTCAAATAAACATTTGAGATGTTATTTTAGCTTTTAGTTCCGTCATTAACTAGTGACAATGTTTGAAAGTGGTATAAAACAAACTTTTTGGCGACATGTTACGAGAGAAAACTGCGATCAGTCACTTCCGGGATCACGCTGTTCGTCCATGCGGGCTTAGCCTCGTTTTGGATAGCTCATGAATATTCATGACGTAATATTAAGAGAAGTCTATAGCTGTAGTTAGTAGCTCCGACTAAGTCGGAGCTGCTATCAGTTTTTGCGCAGTTTCCGTCGCCCCCGGCGCGTTTTGTATTGGCTATAACTTTGTTCCTAGAAGGTTTTGAGAACTCATATACATAACTTCTTGTTTATACCCCTGGGGAATTTTTTTGACATGATCACATTCAAGGTCAAAGGTCAAGGTCACGAGTTCTGAAATTCTAAAATAATTCTTGTAAACACGATATCTTTAAACTTTTGTTGTGCTATCAGACTCTTATTTGGTGTATATCAACTATGGAGAAATTTGAAAAGGTTTTCGCTAAGGTCTGTCAAAGGTCAAGGTCACAACGAGGTCATGACTTAAGCATGCTTTTGCAAAAATGTCTTATTTCAACTACTAACACTTTGAATCATTACATGATTGTGATACACAATGAAAAGTGATCATTGATGGTGTGACCTTGAAGGTCAAAGGTCAAGGTTATTAGATATTGGTTAAAGCCACGTTAATCCTTTGATCAAATTTTGAAATAAGAAATAGGTTTTAAGAACAAACTTGTGAAAAGTGACCCCAGTGATGATTAGTAATAACTCTAATAACGCTCATCTAGTTTAAAATTTGTAATTAAACTGTAAGTACTGAATAAAAATAACTATATATTAGATATTAAACAAAAACACAAAACAGGTACAGTACTGTTTCATTTTATACATTTATCTACATGATTATCAGGACATTATCAATAAACACAAATTTCAAAAACCCTTTGTCCCCACTATTGACAAAATGTCCCCACTTTTTAGACACATGGGGACTGAGGGTCCCAATGTTTGGAAAAGCTGGCTCCAACACTGTTTGGATATACCTACGTTGGTGATGCGCATGTGCTCTTTTGGAACCGATCGGATTAATATTTTCAGAGTTAAGATCCTTGACTTAGAGATCTTGGCTTTCCAAGCTACAGTAACTTTTAATTCATCAGCATTTAAAAATGTTCTATTTGTCCCCCGCTGCAACGCGGAACGGGGGACTATGTATTCAGCGGCGTCCGTACGCCCGTCCGTCACATTTCTTGTTAACGCGATATCTCATGAAGCATTTTATCCAAAGTCTTCAAATTTGGTGTCAGTCTACATTGTGGGAAGACGCAGACACCAGTCGATTTTGGTGACCTTGACCTTATTAGCAGCTCCGACTAAGTCGCCATGTTTTATATTCGCTATAACTTTTTTCCTATTAGGTTTTGAGAACTCATATACATAACTTCTTACTTATACCCCTGGGGAATTTTTTTGACATGTTCACATTCAAGGTCAAAGGTCAAGGTCACGAGTTCTGAAATTGCTAAAAAAATCCTTGTAAACACGATAACTTGAAAAATGTTTGTGTTATCAGGCTCTTCTTTGGTGTATATCAACTATGGAGAAAGGCCAAGATTTGAAAAAGTTTTTGCTAATATCCGTCAAAGGTCAAGGTCATAGTGAGGTCACAACTTAAGCATGCTTTTGCGAAAATGTCTTATTTCAACTATTAACACTTTGAATCATTACATGATTGTGATACACAATGAAAAGTGATCACTGATTGTGTGACCTTGAGTTTTAAAGGTCAAGGTCACGAGATAGGGTCATGGTCACCAGTTCTGAAATCACTAAATAACTTCTTTCCAAGGAGGTATCAACACCTCATATACATAACTTCTTACTTATGCCCCTGGGGAATTATTTTGACATGTTCATATTCAAGGTCAAAGGTCAAGGTCACAAGTTCTGAAATTGCTGTAACAATCCTTGTAAACACGATAACTTGAAAAATATTTGTGCTATCAGGCTCTTATTTGGTATATATCAACTATGGAGAAAGGCCAAGATTTGAAAAGATGTTCGCTAACATCTGTCAAAGGTCAAGGTCATAGCGAGGTCACAACCTCAGGATGCTTTTGCGAAAATGTCTTATTTCAACTATTAAATTTGTTTATCATTACATGATTGTTATACACAATGAAAAGTGATCACTGATTGTGTGACCTTGAATTTGAAAGGTTAAGGTCACGAGATATGGTCATGCTGACCAGTTCTGAAATCACTAAGTAACTTTTTTCCATGAAGATATTAACACCTCATATAGATAGCTTAATTTCTTTCTTATACACCTGGTGAATGATTTTGACATGTTCACATTCAAGGTCAAAGGTCAAGGTCATGAGTTCTGAAATCACTACAACAATCCTTGTAAACAGGATAACTTCAAACTTTTTTTGTGCTATTAGACTCTTATTTGGTATGTATAAACTATGAAGAAAGACCAAGATTTGAAAAGTTTTCGCTAAAATCTGTCAAAGGTCAAGGTCACAGTGAGGTCAAAACTTAAGCATGCTTTTGGGAATATGCCGTATTTTAACTATGAACACTTTGAGTCATTGCATGATTATTATACACGATGAAAAGTGATCATTGATGGTGTGACCTTGAAGGTCAAAGGTCAAGGTCATGAGATATTGGTTAAGGCCACGTTAATCCTTTGATCAAATTTTGAAAGAAGAAATAAGTTTTAAGAACAAACTTGTGAAAAGTGACCCCAGTGATGATTAGTAATAACTCGAATAATGAACAAACTTTTGTTTAAAAGAATTCCCATTTTATTGATGCTGACGAGAAGGCGGAACAGGGAAAGGCGAGACCCTAAGTTTCGGAGCTGCTTTGCTTTTGCGGTGTCCCGCAAACGCTTATCTAGTTTTCAAGGTCACCACGACACTTTGACCACTTTTCAAACTCTTGTTAACGCGATATCTCATGAAGCGTTGCATCAAGAGGTTTCAAATTTGTTGCAAGGCTGCATTGGGGGGATGACGCAGACACCTGTCGATTTTGGTGACCATGACCATATTTTCAAGGTCACCACAACACTTTGACCACTTTTCGAACTCTTGTTAACGCGATATATCATGACTGGATGGACCCAAAGTCTTCAAATTTGGTGCCAGGCTACATTTGGGGATGACGCAGACACCAGTGGATTTTGGTGACCTTGACCATATTTTCAAGGTCACCACAACACTTTGACCACTTTTCGAACTCTTGTTAACGCGATATATCATGACTGGATGGACCCAAAGTCTTCAAATTTGGTGCCAGGCTACATTTGGGGATGACGCAGACACCAGTGGATTTTGGTGACCTTGACCATATTTTCAAGGTCACCACGACACTTCGACCACTTTATTGTCTCTTGATAACGTGATATCTCATGACCAGTTAGATATTTAGAGGTTATAACATGTCACTTTTCATACCATACCCCATATCAGCCCGAGACCCCCATATCAGCCCGAGGGCCGCAGGCCAGAGGGCTGATATGGGTCGAGGGCTGATATGGGATATGGTATGAAAAATTACATGTTGTAACCTTTTTATCATATATCATACTTTTTGTCTATAGCATGACAAACTATTTACAGAAATATTAAAATTCGATGCTTTCATGCGAAAATACATTATATATAATAATAAAATATAGGCTACCCTCCATTTTAAATAAGTCTTTAAATTTTGTTTATGTGAGCCGTATCCCTTACTCAACTTTCGAAGTAAAAGCATATTTAATCAAATAAGTTAAAGGCGTCAACAACATCCTTGTTTTGAGGCTACTCAGTCGGAAATGAGCCAGGTACTCTGACACTGCTTCGCTTGTGACGTTACTCTGTGTTAGTGTACCTGTAAGTAAAGGGAGATCACTCTGACCTAACGTCGCCCGGGCTGATATTGATATGGATTTGCGGACCAGGCTGATATGGATTTTCGGACCGGGCAGCGATATGGGTGCGGTTTCCTAACCTCTATCACACATGCAAAACATCCCATATCTTTGATAGATATATGATAAAATGTCTTAATATTTTCTGACAGCCTATATTGGCGGTTTACGCAGTCGATTTAGATGATCTTTACCTTATTTTCAAGGTCACCACATTGCTTTGAGCACTTTTCAAACTCTTGTTAACGCAATATCTCATGAACCCAAGCACCCAAAGTTGTCAAAGTTGTTGTCAGTCTACATTTGGGGATGACGCAAGACACCAGTCGATTTTGGTGACCTTGACCTTATTTTCAAGGTGACTAAGACACTTGACCAAATGATGTGGCTTACTAAACTCAATGTTAACGGCGGGGGACATTGCCATGTTAGTGGCAAACACTTGTTCTGACTGTTATAACCTTTGACCTTGTGACCTTGACCTTGCTGTAGGATCCATTTTCTGAGAAACTTAACCATGGCCATAATTTTTGATTGATTGGTGATAGGCCTTTGATATTTGACATACTTATTTATTATCCCACTTGTATGTAATACTGTGGGATATAGTTGTCTCCCTGTCCGTCTGTCTGTTTCCGGAGCAGAACTCGAAAAAGGTTCATGATGTTGAAACTTTCCATGTGTATTATCCACCAACTGAAGTGGTGCCTTTTGATATTTTCAAATTTTTGACAATTTTATTTTTTTTCATTTCCATAGAAACATGTTGGATTTGGACCTTGTTCAGAGATGGGTTTGTTTCCGGAGCACAGCTCCAAAACTATTCATCATTATCTTCCTAAAACTTTGCATGTGTATTACCCACTAGTTGAAGTGCTGCCTTTTGATATTTTCAGGTTTCTGAATAAATTTTTTCTTTCGTTTTCATCGAAACATGTTGGATTTGGACTGCTTCTGTAGTAGAACTCCAAAACCCTTTATCATGCCTCAAACTCAGCATGTGTATTACCCCCTAACCGAAGTAATTGATATACAATTATCTGTCATAGATGTGTTTTACAAATTATGTGGGACCGGTGGGATATGACATCTTCTGATGACTTGTCTAATAGGTCATTCAGACAATTTCATAATTTTCAAGCTGATTACATTAAATGCAGATCTATATAAGATCTAATCTTTCTTAAATTACCTTAACATTTAAACTGCTTTTTGTCCCCCGCCGCCGCGAAGCGCGGAGCGGGGGACTTAGTATTCAGCTCCGTACGTCCGTCCCGCTTCTTGTTAGCGCGATATCTAATGAACCGCTCAACCTAGAATCTTCAAACTTGGTACCAGTCTTCATCTGGGGAATACCCAGACCTGAAAAGTTTTTGGTGACCTTGGCGTCATTTTCAAGGTCACGGCGAGACTTTGACCAGTTTTGAAAATGATGTTAGCGCGATATCTAATGAACCACTCAACCTAGTTTCTTCAAACTTGGTTGAGTGGTTCATCTGGGGAATACGCAGACCTGAAAAGTTTTCGGTGACCTTGACCTTATTTTCAAGGTCACGGCGAGACTTTGACCAGTTTTGAAAATGTTGTTAGCGCGATATCTCATGAACCCTTTGACCTAGAGTCTTCAAACTTGGTACCAGTCTTCATCTGGGGAATACGTAGACCTGAAAAGTTTTCGGTGACCTTGACCTCATTTTCAAGGTCAGGGGGAGACTTTGACCAGTTTTGAAAATGTTGTTAGTGTGATTCCTCATGAACCGCTAGAACTATTGGTTTTAAATTTAGTATCCGTCTTCATTTGGGGAATATCCAGATACCAGTCTATTTGGTTGACCTTGAAATTATTTTCAAGGTCACTACAAGACTGATTGTCAAATGTTGTTAGCACGATATCTCATGAACTGCTGTACCTAGAGTCTTCAAATTTGGTACCTGTCTTATTTGGGGAATACGCAGACACCATTCAATTTGGGTGACCTTGACCCCGTTTTAAAGGTCACTACAAGACTTTGACCATTTTAAAATTTTTGCCCGATATAACAATCAATCAAACATGTAAATGTCACTACTCGGTACAAGCTGTGTGTCCATTCTTTAAGCTAATTTCTTAATTGCGGCGGGGGACATGTTCACGTTTGTGACAATTACTGCAAGGCCCCCCCCCCCCCCCCCTACCTATTTGATAAAAACCAAAAATCTCTTCTTAATGAAAGTAATAAATTGGCACTGAAAAACATTACAGCACAAAAAGAAGTTTGTATTAAAGTGATTATTTCGTACCTTTCAGCAAACCCAGCCAATAAAATACAATGGAGAACACAGATTAAATGTAGAGGAGAAGAAGCCGAGAGGAGATGGTGGACGGATGGGAGGCGGAGGTCGCGGTGGAGTGGGCAGTTCTCGGGGAGGTGGTGGCATGAATCGCACTTCAGGAGGGGCTAGTGGAGGTGGCAGCGGTGGTTTCGGAGTGCCAGGACGAGGGAATATGAGAGGTGCAGGAGGTGGCATTGGTCGAGGAAGTGGTGGCAGTACAAGTGGCAACGTGGCAGGAGAAAACAGAGCTGGTTTTGGGAATGCTCGAGGTGGCCTTTCCGTTGGTGCAGGAAGGCGCTGAGAAGACTCCATGGTGCTTAACTTTTGAAAGTATGCAATTCTGAATGAGGTATACAGACAGGCATATCAGAATTTGAAGCTGTCTTAATAATGACCCCATGTGGTGCAATCTGAACAGCTGAGTGGTTGTGTTAAATCTTTGTTTTTAAGACTTTCTAAAAAAACAAAAAAAACAAAGTGCACCTAAACTCTTTATTTCAGAATATATTAACAATCATTTTTATTTTCCCTGAAATAGCAGTGGGACAGTGGAGTTGACTAGTTAATTAAGTGATGCAGATAACGCCATCCATCCATCCTGTGTCTGTGCAGCATTCCTTGATTATTCAGTGGAACCAATGAAACCGATTCTAAACAAATGTACAGTAATGAATTATATGGTATATAGAACGGGTCTATTGGTTTTCATTGGTGCTTCTTAATTCTGGTGTTGCTCCGTGATAACATTGTGAGTGATAGCAGAATTGCATATTTTCTTGTCTGTGTACATGTTTGTGTTTCTTTGTGTAATTGTTACATGCTGCATAACAAAAATTACACACAGAACTCCTGGTTTGAAATGGGACAGTTCATAAATCTGTAACAACCAAACTATCCACCATGTACATTTGTTGTTAAGAAGAATTAAAATGTGAAAACAAAACAAAATATTGTTATTTTGCTATTGACATAGTTAACAATTTGTATACACTATGCAAATTTTTTCCTCCACTTTGTTACAATATTTTAGTTAACTGACCTTCTCTTGCTGTGAGTAACTTAATGCCATCCAACTAGTTTATATATAGCTTTGAAAAGTACATTCCTTTTCATCCTTGTTGGAAACTTGTTAAATTTATTCATAACACATGTCAATGTAAAATGTTATAAAACCCATTTAATTTCATTTCATGGGGGTCTTCTGTTCCATAATTGTTGAACAGAATCATGGGAAAGCATTGTCGTGCAAGTCAATGTTAGTCGGCTGCCTGTCATCCACTTGTGTGCAAATAAACTATTTATTACATTTTTAAGATGTGTAATTGACATGTCATAATATATTGTATACATATTTTACACATTTTGTTCATAGTTACATCTTCAAATACTTAAAGTTTAAGGACAAAGTTCCTATAGGCCTTTGTGCTTATGACATGGGCGTTGAGCATCATTCATAAGGCTAAATTTAAAAAATGAAATTTTCTCGGGCATTTACACATCACTTTTATTTTAAGCTTGACACATGTCATTTGATATATGAATTAAGAATTTGCAGCAGCCATGTTGCCAGAACGTGGGCGTGAAACAACGAGATTACACAATGAAAGACACACCAATAAGTTAGGAGACGCCACTGTTTTCAATGGCGAGAGATGCAGGCCTGTCAAGCATGTTTTTAGCTCATCAGGCCTGAAAGGCCCAATAAGCTTATGGTATGGCATGGCATGGTGGCTGGCGTCCAGCCGTCCATCCGTAAACTTTTCGCTTTTTCGACTTCTTCTCCAGAACCAATGACTCTACAGAGCTGAAATTTGGCCAATGGGGATTCTAAATTGTAGATTTAGAATGGGGGTAACTGTTGTCACATCCTTAAAAACCTATTTTCATCTTCTTCTCCAGTCCCAGAAGGTCTAGAGAGCTGAAAAGTTTGTGTGCAGACTCCTTGGTCAATAGGGATTCTAAATTGTAGATTTGGTGACCCTGTAACCTCAATTGGGGTCACGGGTCACATCCTTAAAGATATTCTAACCTCAGGGTGTAGGTTTCGCGGAAATGATTCTGACAACAGTAAACTTAAAAACAAAAGTATTGGATTACAAATCAACCCCCAAAATAGTAGAAAAACGTTTTTAAAAAATACTTCAGTAACACAGCCGCGAGGTGTGACGTGTTGCTCAGGAGTCGTGTCCGCGAATTTCTGGCTTATGTTATTGTTTACATTATACATTCGTATAGCCGTCACATATTTTTCTTTGATTTCACTTGTCAAAACAGCGTCAAAGTGATCAAAGCTATTAGAAACAATGTCGGCATATTCTGTTCAGTCGTAAATTAACTTAAGTTGTAAGATAAGATAAGATAAGATTAGATAACACTTTATTACGGTTACCCAAAAGGGAATTCTTCGTACATCCAACAGAGCATGACATAATACATTATAACATTACATATATTTACAATACAACACTAACAGTTTCAACAATTTAAATGTACATATTTCATTAACATTCCCCAAAATTTTTGTTCAGAATTGACATACTACAAGGTACAAAAGATTTCCTGGTTCGGTTTGACTTATGATAGGCACATTAAAATGTTTTCCAGATGGCAAAAGTGAATATTCTTAGTATAAAATGTGTGATGTATCCGAAATGTTTTGCCTAGTATGTAATAAAAAAAAATCATCATTTATTGACATTGGATGGTCTAAAATGGTACCGACAATTTTTGAACTAATGTTCTATTTTGAAGACTTAGAGAGCTATACCAACATTGTATGCCAAAAGACCAGACGCTCTGGACAAAGCATGTGTAAAAAACTTTAAATAATTTCATATCAACATCAAAAGATCTTAATTTCCTCATAAAATATAGTCTGTTGACACTTTTTGTACAGAGCTTCAGTATTACTATTCGAATTCAATTTATCGTCAATGATGGTACCTATAGATACTTTTATTCCGAGACAATTTCAACAGGAGTGTCATTCATACTAACATATTATAGTGGGGGGCGGGATAGCGCAGTGGTTAGCGCGTTCGGCTTCAGATCAAGAGGTCCGGGGTTCGAATCCCGCCAGGGGCACGGCAACTTTGTCTGCAGTAGAGAACTGTTCTACAGGCAGTAAGGTTTGGGTGCAATGCTACACTGAATTTCAGCGTAGTACCACCCATGGTTCGCTAGTTCTAGCCGCTGCTCGCAGGTTTCACCGCAGTGCATAGCCACATGGCGTTTCGGGCTTTCTCCCTGCCATAATACTAGCAGCCGCAATATAAGTGAAATAATCTTGAAAGCGGCGATAAATCCCAACTCACTCACTCAATGGTTCTAAAATCAAATATCATTTCCTTTGTTTTCTTAACATTTATGTGAAGAAAATTTATCTGGCACCAATCTGTAAGATTAGAAATTTCTGATCGATATCCATCTTCATTAGAATTATTATTCAATAGAGCAATGAGTGCCGTGTCATCCGCGAACTTCACAATTGAACAGGATGGATCTTGTGCCATAAAGTCATTTGTATATGTAATAAATAACAAAGGTGACAACACGCATCCCTGAGGAGCACCAGTGTTGATAGTAACAGTTGAAGAATTGCAATCATTGACACAGACTGCCCTGTTGGTAAAAAAATTACTTGTCCATTTTATGATAAGAGTGACTGACACTCAAGTTTATGATAAGAGTGACTGACACTCAAGTTTATGATAAGAGTGACTGACATTCAAGTTTATGATAAGAGTGACTGACACTCAAGTTTATGATAGAGTGACTGACACTCAAGTTTATGATAGAGTGACTGACACTCAAGTTTATGATAAGAGTGACTGACACTCAAGTTTATGATAAGAGTGACTGACACTCAAGTTTATGAGTTTATGGACAAGAAGGTGGGGCTGGATTGTATTAAACGCTGATGACAAATCAACAAATAAGATTGGGCATAAGATTTTGGAGTTTCAAGATGATTATACAATTTATTTAACACAGTTAGAGTGGCATCTTCCACGCCAGACTCTGCAAGATAGGCAAATTGTAATGGATCCAAAATATCATTCATACTCTGTAATAAAACGGGAAGCAATAACACGGTGTACAATCCCATACAGTGCAAACCGGATATAGTTCTCTGTACGCTCATTGGTTCATAGCTATGTTGACACGGGCTGCTTTTTCTTGTTTTCTATATGTGTGAGTATAATTCACGCACACAAATTTGCGAAATACTTCTTCTTATACTTATACACAAGAATTCACTGCGATATTCAATCATGACCCTCTGAAATCGTTCTCATATCAAAAACGCATTGCCGATCTTGCTCCTCTGCTAAGCGCCCCATATATAATGTCGAAATGCTCTCATCGTATGTACTTTGTGGATACAACCTGATTATATATGAAATATATGATCATTAAACTTACAGATGGTCTTTAACATAGTTAATATAGAGCATTAGTTTTTTGACACGAGAGCAAAACCTCTCCCACCTATGTGCCATTACCATAGTTTGATAGCCGCCAATACAGTTGGTTGATAGTACTTCCAACAGAAATCACTGTATGGTTTATAGTTCCAGTATGTAAGTGCATGGTTGCTTTTTCTTTTATAAATAGACACTCTTACTTAAATATTTTGGGTTATTTTGTTACAGGTGCATCCATTGTGTTTAATATATTATTTATTAAGTTACGTTTCCAATTAAAATGAAGAAAAATCATTATACGTGTGAAGTAACCGAAACTACACGTCCGATTTACATGCTAGGTAGTTATATGACTTATTTAACATTAGCAACCCAAATTTGTCTTTTTATCTGTTGCAAATAAGTTTCCAAAATTATGTTTTACTGTTAGATACGCGTCAGTCGCGGTGATTTGTCCATCTTTCTATCAGAAATCACCACTTACAATTATATCGTCACAATACTGAGTCGACCAACATAAAAATGTTAATTTTCGGCAACAATCACTACTTCTCGATAAAATAACGTCATTATTAACGTTTGGTATGTGTGACCTTGAATTAAATTCAGTCTGCTGCTAGTTTGACTTTCAAACAGGGAATGAGAAAGTCTCTTTCACACAAATTAAATGATTTCAAAATCACCATTGACCATTGGCCTTCTAGAACAGAGGTTAGGATCTGAAAGGAGTAACCTCTGTTGGTAGAGAATGACGAATCAGAGATTTCTCTGACAATTGTGATCTCTTTGTGAGAGCTTAGATTTGGGTACCATGACAGAACTGATGCTTCCAGATGTTTTACATAACTTATAACAAGTTGGGCAGGATATATTTCTGAAATGTTCAAGACTGGTCATTAGCAGCTCCGACTAAGTCGGAGCTGCTATCAGTTTTTAGCTCATCAGGCCTGAAAGGCCCGATGGGCGCATGGCATGGCATGGCGTCCGGCGTCCGTCCGTCCATCCATCTGTAAACTTTTCGCTTTTTCGACTTCTTCTCCAGAACCAATGACTCTAGAGAGCTGAAATTTTAAGTGCAGACTCCTTGGCGAATGGGGATTCTAAATTGTAGATTTCGTGACCCCGTGACCCCAAATTGGGTCACAGGGGTCACATCCTTAAAAACCTATTTTCATCTTCTTCTCCAGTACCAAAAGGTCTTGAGAGCTGAAAAGTTGTGTGCAGACTCCTTGGCCAATGGGGATTCTAAATTGTAGATTTTGTGACCCCATGACCCCAAATGGGGTCTCAGGGGTCACATGTTTAAAAACCTATTTTCATCATCTTTTCCAATTCAAAAAGGTCTAGAGAGCTGAAAAGTTGTGTGCAGATTCTTTGGCCAATGGGGATTCTAAGTTGTAGATTTAGTGACCCTGTGACCCCAATCTAGGTCACGGGTCATGACCCAAAAACCTATTTTCATCTTCTCCAGTTTATATGTAAAGCTCTAGAAAGGTGAAATGTTGATTCTTTGGTCAAAGGTGATTCTTAATTGTAGGATTGGTGACCCTGTGACTCCAAATGTGGGTCACAGGGGTCATGATCTAAAACCCATATTATTTTGCTTGTTAACAATGTATTACTTGAGATAACTTAGATATTCAACCTTAGATAATATATCAATGAAATCCTGATGAGCTACAGAGCCCATGGCTCTATTTTTGTCCAGTTTCCATCGCCGCCGCCGGCGCGTTTTGTTTTGGCTATAACTTTTTTCCTTATTAGGTTTTGAGAACTCATATACATAACTTCTTACTTATACCCCTGGGGAATTTTTTTGACATGTTCACATTCAAGGTCAAAGGTCAAGGTCACGAGTTCTGAAATCGCTAAAAAAATCCTTGTAAACACGATAACTTGAAAAATATTTGTGCTATCAGGCTCTTCTTTGATGTATATCAACTATGGAGAAAGGCCAAGATTTGAAAAGGTTTTCGCTAAAATCCGTCAAAGGTCAAGGTCATAGCTAGGTCACAACTTAAGCATGCTTTTGCGAAAATGTCTTATTTCAACTATTAACACTTTGAATCATTACATGATTGTGATACACAAAGAAAAGTGATCACTGATTGTGTGACCTTGAATTTTAAAGGTCAAGGTCACGAGATGGGGTCATGGTCATTAGTTCTGAAATCACTAAATAACTTCTTTCCAAGGAGGTATTCACACCTCATATACATAACTTCTTACTTATGCCCCTGGGGAATTATTTTGACATGTTCATATTCAAGGTCAAGGTCACAAGTTCTGAAATTGCTAAAACAATCCTTGTAAACACGATAACTTGAAAAATATTTGTGCTATCAGGCTCTTATTTGGTATATATCAATTATGGAGAAAGGCCAAGATTTGAAAAGGTTTTCGCTAACATCCGTCAAAGGTCAAGGTCATAGCGAGGTCACAACCTAAGCAGGCTTTTGCGAAAATGTCTTATTTCAACTATTAACACTTTGAATCATTACATGATTGTGATACACAATGAAAAGTGATCACTGATTGTGTGACCTTGAATTTTAAAGGTCAAGGTCACGAGATATGGCCATGCTGACTGACTGACTGACTGGTCACTAAGTAACTTTTTTCCATGAAGATATTAACACCTCAGCTTAATTTCTTTCTTATACACCTGGTGAATGATTTTGACATGTACACATTCAAGGTCAAAGGTCAAGGTCATGAGTTCTGAAATCACTACAACAATCCTTGTAAACATGATCACTTCAGACTTTTTTTGTGCTATTAGGGTCTTATTTGGTATATATGAACTATGGAGAAAGACCAAGATTTGAAAACGTTTTCGCTCAAATCTGTCAAAGGTCAAGGTCACAGTGAGGTCGAAACTTAAGCATGCTTTTGTTAATATGTCATATTTTAACTATGAACACTTTGAGTCATTGCATGATTATTATACGCGATGAAAAGTGATCATTGATGGTGTGACCTTGAAGGTCAAAGGTCAAGGTCATGAGATATTGGTTAAGGCCACGTTAATCCTTTGATCAAATTTTGAAAGAAGAAATAGGTTTTAAGAACAAACTGAAAAGTGACCCCAGTGATGATTAGTAATAACTCGAATAATGAACAAACTTTTGTTAAAAAGAATTCCCATTTTATTGATGCTGACGAGAAGGCGGAACAGGGAAAGGCGAGACCCTAAGTTTCGGAGCTGCTCTGCTTTTGCGGTGTCCCGCAAACGCTTATCTAGTTTTCAATGCATTCCCATTAGACATTATTGCTTACATGCTGTTTTCCAAAGTCGTATGTTGGTTTTCGCTCCACAATTGCAACACCGTCCAGATGACATATAGTGATGTTACCAAACCTTTTGGAGAGTTGGTTGGTTTTTAAAAAAAAATCATCTTGGGCACGAAAAATAACTGCAGCAGTGTCAGGAGGAAACTTCCAAAGGTGAATGTACGTTCCAACTGATTCTCAAATAGACTTTCTAAATTCTTTGAATTCTGTTATATATAAGAATAATTAAAGAGTTGCGAGGAATTATACGGTTTATCTGCCCCGTGTTAATTATTTTGATAAACACCGACCTTAATGCTACTGACCTTAATGCTACTTACGCTCTTTTTTTCAGTAAGATTGTTATGTAATTGTTGAATTTTATTCACAAAATTTATCTTAAATTATAAGAATAAAAACTTGTTTATATTGTAAATAGTGTCGCAGAATGAGAAAAATATTTGTAAATAGTGAACAAGCAATCGAGCAGTTGCAAGATAGGAATGTAATTACGTCATAATTAACGACGTCACAAATTAATGATGTCACGACAGTCACGATCAACTCGTGCATGCCGCTTCCCCCAGCAAATTTACTGTAAATACAGTCTCGGAAACATGGATTGAACATGGTTGTCTACTTATTATGTGTTTCTGACTTCTGAATTAAAATGTATATGTTCCGAATTGATCATATATAAGCCTTGTTTATACGGCGAACTTTGCACATATGCAATATTGCTTATGGTAGTAATATACACACGTGAGTAAAAGTAAATTTGCTTTGCGTTCATATGCATTTAATTTCTGCCTAAGCAAATGGGCTTCCAACTCTTTTAATATATGAATAGAGAATTCCTAAAACATGGCAATTAATATTTATTAGATGTAAACTAAATAAATGACATTAGTTTATATTTGTCAACATTGTTTGGACTATATCGCCCTAATTATAAAATTGAAATCGGATAGTCAGATAGATTTTAAAGGTCATCGCGTGCAATATAGAGAATTTGAAAAACAGTATTAAGAGTTTCCAATGTTCTCTTATATATTTTCTCAACCTGGGTGCAGTCACTGTCTGTATCCGACGAACTTTTACTAGAACAGTGAAAATACCATATTTACTCATGGTAGTAAACATTTGCACCTGCCCCTGACTAGGTGCAAATTTGCTTACGGTAGTGAAAAATTTGCCTACGGTAGTAAAATATACATATGTGCAAATGCGTCCATACGGCGAATTTTGCTCATATGAGCAAATTTGCATATGTGTAATGCTTTACTCATATGCAAACGCTCGCCGTATAAACAGGGCTTATGTGATTGACCTAAAATAGTACAGCTAAGCAATTGATAAATTGGTGTAAAATACTTCCGTCAACCAATTCCCATGACCATTATGACAACTTTAATTCCCGTAATATCTTTGCCCAGAACATTGATGTAACTCGTCATGATGTGTGATATCTCTTGGACAAATGCTGGGACAACATATTAACACGTTAAATGTTGGTTAATATGTCAATAAAGACACCTTTTAAACAAAATCAGATTTCATGACGTTATTGAATTACGGGCTACATTCCATACAGAGATTCACTACGCTTCGGCCATGAACCAGTACAGTGATGCTGCATTGTTGCTGCTAACATCTTTCTTATCTTCATATCTAGGAAACTTTGAAACTTGAAATTCTATACATACATGGTACAATCTATTAGGAATTCAATATTTAGATACATTTTGAGCAGCATGTTTGTATACGTGAATAAAAACGGAAACGCACGGGCTTGTCAAATTTTGCTCGATGCGTTCGTAACGAAAATAATGTGTTTTCATCAACATACAACTATTTCTCAAGAACTTATATTTTTTTATTCACTGTACTTGTATGCATGTCACAAATTGATGAACCGGAGCCTATTTGCATACGTTGTAACGCCGCTAATGGCTGCAATACTGCCGAAGCGGCGTTAAACAATAACTCACTCATACGTTGTAAAGCTGTATAATGACTTAAAATTACTTATTTGATCCAACGAACAACAAACACTTGACAGAGCTATGAACCACTGAACGAGCGTACAGCGAACTATATCCGGTTCGCACTGTATGGGGTTGTACACCGTGAATAACCTCCAAAACATTTCATGGCCACTGACGTGAGGGAAACAGGTCTATAATCATTTAGATCTTTTGGTCTTGATCGTTTAGGAACTGGAATCACTGTGGAATCTTTCCATATCTTCAGTATTTCATTAGCATCAAGAGAGGCTTGGTACAGCTTGCAAAAAAATGGGGCTTGTTGATCAGCACAAGACTTGAGCAAAATGCCTTTTAAATTATCAGGCCAAGAAGCTTTACGTATATTAATTTTAGTAAAGCATGATTTTACATTCTCTACACTAAGTTTGAGGTCATTTGTGGTGTTTATGAAAATTGAAGAATCATGTTCATTTTTTAATTCATCTGAAAAATCCCTGGTATCAAATCTTGCTTAAAAGGAATTGGTTTAAACATATCTTATTCAATAGAAAAGGATTGGCAAACAAGCCTAAATGGCTTACATAGAGTACATAATACATAGGTTCACATTTAAAATCGTTTTGAAGAAATAATGAATTGAACTGACTCGAGAATAATTATATTCCTCTCGTGCGATATTGAGTTATTACCGTTTAGTACATCCCGTATGGAACATCCTTGTAGAAGTATGATTCGTATCGAATGTTACTATATTCAGGACACGTGAAAAGGAAATGTTTAAGTCACTGCATCCTAATCTAAGACGACAGTGAATGATTTGACAGAATCGCGTACCGTAATTAAAATCAAACATTGTATAAGTATCTGCCTGTGGTTTGATTAGGTTCTTAAACTGCCCAACAGAGGAAGCATTTGTAACATTTGAAGGAAGATTATTCCATAACTTGATTGAACAGGAACGAATTAGCGTAATAAACATATACTGACGTTCAAAAGAAACTTCCCACTTTTAAAAAATCATACGAATCGAATCGAATCCAAACAAGTTTCACAAACGTTTCCAGCCTGAAAACATTCGCCAAAAACACAATAAGGGTATATAGGGCGAGCATTGCGTTGAACAGCTCAATAAGTCAAAAAATGGTAAAATGTGTTTTTCGTGCCTCAAACAAATTGCACGTGCTCAATGTTGACATAAAAGGCTTTCTCTTATCATACGAAATTGCCAGTTACAAAAAGCACACGAAAAAAATGCCACGGTTATCGGCCGAACAACGTGAGAGCTATTGGTATGATGGAAATGGCAGCTTCACAGTCCCATATAGCGAGGACGTTCGGCTGTTCCAGACGAACGCTGTATGCACTAGGCCAAGGACAGGAAGACCTAGGGTCACAACTCAACGAGAAGACCATCTTGTGAGGGTTATTCACTGGATCCGAAGCCGAACGCGCTAACCACTACGCTATCCTGCCCCTTTCCTAATCAAGGAATCCAGGGGAAGAAGATATTCATCACGAATGACCTCATTACAGAAGACCGGGAGTTGAAATCCAAACTAAAAGACGTCATGCAGCAAGCCTTCTTGGAGAAGAAGAAGATAGTGTTCTCAAAAGGGAAACTATTCATCAACGGCATGGTCTACAGAGGTCCGGAGACAGTTGGGTACTACTAGCAGACCAAGACCAGACAATCAAAATGTTAATATGATTATCTTAGTTTAAAGCATTAGTTGTTGTTGCGGGTAGTGGAGGTACCACATATTTTACGAGCGCTTCATAGCACTTTGTTTCATTCACTTTCATTGATACCGTACTATATCTTCGTATTGCATTTTTATCACTTAATGTTAGAGGATTAAGAAATTCTGATAAACGCCGGCAATTGTTTTTGTACCTGAAAAACATCAAAGCAGACATTATCTTTCTCCAAGAGACTCATAGTTGTGAAGAAGATGAAGTTTTCTGGATCAATCAGTGGAAATAGGCCTACCCCATTTTCTTTTCACATGGAAAGAAAGACAGTTGTGGTGTGGCTATACTTATTAACAGTGCCAATATTCAAATTGCAAGTCATAAAAATGATGCAAATGGAAGACTCATTCACCTATCTTGTCAGGTACACAATAATACTTACCAACTAATTATACAATTAAACGAGACTTACCTGTAAGTTGAAGTTTGATTGTAATTCCACCGACCTATGGAGTATTGAGGGATTACGTGAGATGTGCGCATGCGCTGAGTCATCAGTCTTTAAAGATGAGAAATATGATTCCTGACTAACGGTTTAAACCTGGGTTGGGAGCGGAGGGCACGTAATCCCTCAATACTCCATAGGTCGGTGGAATTACAATCAAACTTCAACTTACAGGTAAGTCTCGTTTAATTGTATAATTCCACCTCTCTATTCCGTATTTCGGAATCACGTGAGATTTTAGAGTGGGAAGCATATTTCTCTACACAAAACCAAAATGTAACAAAATTTTTTTCAAGACTACAATTTAATAACAATAGCCATTCTTAATTGAACAGAAACTATCAGACTATCAAAACACTGGTCCAGTATAAAAACATTCAATATATGTAGATACACTATTCTGTTGTCAATAGCGCCTCACTGAACTGACAATCATTTGATATAGGCTTATTATAAAACTTTGCGAAAGTGCAATCACTGCTCCAACCTGCAGTATTGAGGATTGTCTTTAATGGCACCTTATGTGAGGCAGCTTTGCTGGTTGATGCTGACCTTATGCTATGTGGTTTGAAGATGTTCATGTTAACACCAGCTTTGGTTAAAATCATTTTTACCCATCTTGAAATTGTGTCCTTTGATACTCTACGATGGGGTTTCACAGTGGTGAGGAAAAGAGCTGTCTCTTCTCCTCTAATATCTTTAGTAAGTGACAAGTACATTTTTAACAATGAAACAACACAAATTTCTTTCTCAGGGAAACTAGCTAAGGACAGTTCTTCTTGGTGATAACCTGGTCTTGATTGCTTAAGCAAGTCACCAAACCTTATTTTCACACGGGAGTCTAATATGTCAACATTTCTACAATCAATAAGGTGAAGGGATTGGATTCTCTGGCCTGAGAGTATCAGAAGCAAAACTGCCAACTTCGCAGATAGATGTTGTAGTGACACAGTCTCATCAAACGCCTTTAAGTATCTTATCACTACACTGACATCCCATGTTACATTATAGCGAGGTAGCGCCGGTCTTAGATTAAACACGCCCTTCATAAAACGTGTCACAGTAGGGTGCTGACCTAAAGGCACATGATTTATTGTTACTATTGTAGATAGAGCAGATCGGGCAGTATTGATGGCAGAGTAGCTCAAACCTTGCTTGTATAATGATGCTAGGAAATCTACACAATGTCTGAGAGAAGGTGAAAAGGAATTAATAGTTTGTTCATGGCAAAAACACACCCATTTTTGGAGATAACCCCCATATTGCTTGTGGGTTGTATTTTTCCATGATTGCAGGATGATGTCCTCAGCTGGTTTCGAAATTCCTTCACCTTGAAGGCCTTCCCTGATAATTTCACGGCTACAAGTTGCAGCTTTTTGTGGAGTGGGTGTAGTACCTCCGGCCTGTGTGCAAGCTGTAGAAGGCTGGCTGACTTTGGAAGCAATCTCGGACAGTCGGTTAACAATTGCAGTAGCTTGGTGAACCATGGTTGCGTCGTCCACAGCGGTACCACCATCAATACGTCGGCCCCCTCCTCCTCGACTTTTCTCAGAACTATGCCAATGACGCTAAAAGGACAGAAAATGTAACCATAACAGTCACTCCAACACAGTGTGAACGCATCAATGGCCGAAGCAACAGGGTCCGGTTGCCATGATACATAAGAGTCAAGCTGATGGTTTAGATGAGAGGCAAATAAATCGACAGTAGGGGACCCAAATAGCACTGTCAACATAGCAAACACATTTTCATTTAACTTCCATTCTTTGTCATCTGCATAGTTTCTTGAGTACCAATCAGCTTCACTATTGCATACACCCGGTAAATGAGCTGCTGATATCCACAGCTGTCTTTCAATGCACCATTGCCATATTTTTCTGGAAATGTTATTACACTCCTCCTTTGTACCACCCATATGGTTAATATATGCTACAGCCGTGGTATTATCAAGCATAAGTCTGATATGCATATTACGAAACTGGTCACACAATGATTCTAACACTAACCCAGCTGCAGCTAATTCTAAGCAGTTAATATGCCAAGTGCTCTCCTCACTCGTCCAGTGTCCACCTGTACTTGCATCACCTAGAACCCCTCCCCAGCCAGATTTAGAGGCATCTGACGTCACTACCACATTTGGCGGACTCTGTTCAAGGGACATGGGCCATTTGCTCACATTTTTTATCCACCAATTTAAGTCAGATATACATCTGTCATCTAATGTAACTGGTCCATCATAATCCCCCTTAGCATGTTTAAGGGCTCTGTTTTTGACTATTTCTAAATGTTTGAAATACAACCGTGCATATTTTACCCCATGGCAGCTAGCATTAAGTTGCCCAATGACTGCAGCCAAATCTCGTATGGAGACAGATTTAGATGTTAAAAGTTCGGAGCAAATCGTCTGAATTTTGCTCACTTTTTCATCAGTTAACCGAACTGTCATAGCATCACTGTCAATAACAAACCCCAAGTATGTTATGTATTTTGTTGGTGTCAACACAGACTTTGTGGGGTGCACTGTGAACCCAAGGCTGTCAAGTGCACTGACAGTCTGTTTTACATTTTCCAAACAACACTCTTCTGTTTCCCCCACAAGTAAGGAGTCATCGATATATGCTGTATTTCCAAACCCTTGCTTTCTTAAGTAGGAGAAAACTGGTTTCATAATCTTTGTGAAAACTCTAGGGGCAGATGCTAGACCATTGGCCAAACATGTAAACTGATATAACCTATCTTCCCATATGAACCTTAGAAATTTTCTATCTGTGGAAGTAATTGAAATGGAGTAGTAGGCATCTTTAAGATCAACTGATGCGAAAAAACAGTTCTTCTTTACTAGATAAAGGGCTGACTTAAAAGTGTCCATTTTAAAATGACATGAATCCACATGTTCATTTAGTCCCTTTAAATTTAAAATTATTCTTAGAGAATTATCCTTTTTCACTCGACTGAAAATGTTTGAGATATATTCTCCCGGTTCATGATCACAAGATTCAATTATACACTTATGTAACAACTGCTCAATTGCTGCATCCATAAGTTTTCTCTCATTTGAGGCAAAATTCAAAGGTTTAGGGACATGTGTCTGTACAGGAAAAGAAGTAAACTCTACACTAACCCCTTCAACACTTGACAAAATCCATGGGTCAGAAGTCACTAAACCCCAATTATGCAAATTCAAACTAACTTTCCCCGCAATAAAATTGTTTGGTGTGTTAAGCACTGAGCCAATTAAAACAGAATCACACACCTGCGTTTGACTTGTGTCAACAGCTATTGTCTCTGAGCTGACTTCGGCCATGTCGGCTGTTGGGATAAAAAAGGACCCCTCCTGTCTTGTTTATTATTGAAACGTCCTTGCCCGGAACCTGAGGGAGGACCGCCTGAGGGGTGACCTTTTCCTCTCCACCCCCCTCCTCGCTTGTGTTGAGAAGCGTCAAGTGGGTTGAATCTCATGGCAGAATTCTTCTTGCTAAACTTGGATGCATAGTTCGTTCTATTGCCGTCCTTACTCCAGGATGAATGGAGCTTTGAAGTAAGCTCTTTCGTATCGGATATATCTTTGATTTGTTTGCTGATGTCATCCCCAAAAAGGTTGGTGGTGACGTCAGTGTCCTTGGAGCACAAACTCTTGTAGGGACCAGGAATATCCGGTTTGAAATTATCTCTCCGTTTCATGTTAATGTCTGACTGGGCACCGATGAGAATTCTCAAAATATCTTTTGTTTTCTTCAACAATTCAGCCGTGTTCACATCTTGCTTTTTAACTACAGCGTGCATCAGTGTTTCTGTCATCTCAATGACAGGTGTCATTGCTTTAGTTAGCATTTTTTGCGTGTGCTGCATTTTTAAGTCCCTTGAGCGAGTGAAGCTCTTGGCATCATTCCAAATGACACGATTCACTTGTGGAGAGAGCAGTAGAGGTACGTTTTGGGGCCGTGTGTACTGGTCCATAATAACTTTCAATTTGTCCATGTTGGGAGGCTTTGAAAGTCCGAGGTTGATAGTAGCTGCTAACTTCTCTTCAATGGCCGGTCCGGTTTTTTCCTCTTCCCCGAAAAAACCCATCATGTCTGCCATCAACGAGTCCAAATCTGGTTCCGCCTCACACTCGTCCGATTCGTTATACGAGTTAGGTTGACTCTGGTTGATGCATTTGTCAACAAGCAAGTCAATCGGATCATCGTCTAATAGCTCCCCCGAGTCACTATGGGCGCCGCCATCTTGTGACGTCACATCCAAAGCAATCGGACAAGCTCGGGGAGATTCGGCATTCTCCGGCCTGTTGGCAATCTGATCCAGTCTCGCACTGAGGTCCTGTATCGCCCGGCTCTGTCCCTGCAGGATAGCCCTTAGCGACTCATCCACGGGGGGCTGCTGTACGTGTCTACCGGAATCTGGGTCATCCTCGCCCCCTCTCTCCTGTGAGAATGCATGTTCAGCATTTTTACGAGCCGTGATCGTCCCTCCATTAGAGGTATTGGCCAAAGTTGAGACTTCATTGCTGACCTCTGTGAGGTTTTCAGCTAAATCAAAGAAGCCGACACTGTCCCTGCGCTCTCTAGCGCCAGACTTCTCAACAACGGGTCCCTTGACCCCGGGTGCCTGTGGCATCGCCATGTTGGCAGACCACGACCAGTGGCCGTTTTGGTCGACAAAAAATAAACGTGAATTTCTCACGAAAATCAGTCTCTTCAAAAGTTTTTAAGGTCTCTATGCAAACCTGCACCCGTTAGGAAAATCCAGAGTCCAATAAGAATATGTGCACTATGGAAATGTTCCGCAAATTAGAAAAAATATCTTCTTTAAGAAAAACACTACTGACTGATAAAACAACTCAAGAGCAACTGATGACTCAGCGCATGCGCACATCTCACGTGATTCCGAAATACGGAATAGAGAGGTGGAATCAACGTTTATGCCCCTAATGCCTACAGGGAAAGAGAAGCATTCTTTAGTTGTGTCGTTCACACCATGAAATGCTTGTATGAACACTATTATTGGTGGAGACTTTAATACTGTTTTAATATCTTCTAAGGATAGACTTGGAAAATCAACACATACAAGTACAGTACTCCACGAAATTATTGAAAAGTTTGACCTTGTGGACATTTGGAGATCACCTAACCCTAAGAAAAACTCGTACACCTGGAAGCTAAATAACCATACACAGGCCAGGTTAGACTTTTGGCTTATCCCTCCTTCGTGTGTTAAAGAGTTGAAAGCTTGTGAAATAGTGCCCAGCATCCGGACAGATCATAAAGTAGTAACATTAGAACTGGACCTACATCATCGCGCCTCACACTGGAAATTTAACAACAGTTTGCTTAAGGAAGAAAAGTATGTGGAGATGATAAAAGACTACCTTGATAGTTTGGAAAACACTCAAGAGGAAATTTCAAATGACAGCACAAAATGGGATTGGATAAAATACAATATAATGAAAATCACTACTAAATATTCCAAGACGAAGTGTAGAGAAAAAGAGAAGTTCAGCAAAAGTTTAATGAAGAAACTTGCCATTCTGGAGGATGAGATGTACACAAACCCTGCTGACAGTCTGATGTCCGAAAATGAACAGTGTAAATGTGAACTAGAATCTTTATTCGCCAGTAAGGCAGAAGGTGCCTTTCTTAGATCACGTCCTACCTGGGCAGAACAGGGTGAACGCAGCAATAGATATTTCTATAGCCTTGAGAAAAGTAGACAAAGCAAAAAGAAAATAACCAAGCTACACACACAGACTGGTTCTACTTTATCTAATGATTGTGAAATTATGAAGGAAATAGAAACTTTCTATAAATGTTTATATCAAACCAGAACTTACAAGACAGAGGATGAGATAAAAGACTTCTTCAGTCAAGACATTCCAAAGGTCTCAGATATAGAAAAACCCACACTAGAAGCGCCTATCACAGAAGCTGAACTGTTTAAAGCCCTCCAACAAATGAAGAATAACAAATCCCCAGGATGTGATGGACTTTCATCTGAATTCTACACTTGTTTTTGGGACTTTATTAAGCAATATTTTATAGCCTCATTGAACTGTTCACTGGAAACTAATAATATTTCTTCATCACAATTGAGAAGGGTTATATCTTTAAGCTGACATATGAAGTGCACATAAAATCTCATTATCTTCACAGCTCATTAAAACAGCTGTTTTAAGTGGTTACCCCTGTGATTCATATTTGGGGTCACAAGATCACCAAATCTACAAATTAGAATCCCAATTGGCCAAAGAGTCTGTACATAACATTTCAGCTTTCTAGAGCTTTTGGGACTGGAGAAAAAGATGAAAAATGCTTTTTAGGTTGTGACCCCTGTGGCCCTTATTTGGGGTCACAGGGTTACCAAATCTACAATTTAGAATTCCCGTCAGTCAAGGAGTCTGTATATAAAATTTCAGCTCTCTGGAGTCATTGGTTCTGGAGAATTTTTGGAGATATTTATCCGTTGGATTATCAACACCAAACTGCATGGTTTACGGCGAATGTGGAAGACACCCGTTATATATAAATTCTCAGGTAAAATGCCTAAAATATTGGATAAAAATTATTGGTATGCAGGAACATAGAATTCCAAAGCTAGCTTATAACATGATTTTGCATTTAGATGATATTGGTAAAACCACTTGGGCATCCCATGTAAGAAACCTTTTGTTCTCTCATGGTTATGGCTTTGTTTGGATGAACCAAACAATTGGAAATATTAATCTATTTTTATATAACTTTAAAAACCAAGCTATTAACATGTTTTATCAAGACTGGCATTCCATCCTCTATGATAGCTCAAGGTATGATAGTTACAGGACATTTAAAAGTTTACTTCAACCAGAAAAACATTTATCTATTTAATATTCTAATGATTTAAGAAACAGTTTCATCAAATTTAGACTTGGTTTATTAGATTTAATGATAAATAAAGGCAGAAAAATGTACATTGAAAGGAGTAGAAGAATGTGTCCATTATGTAAATCAGTAGTTGAAAACGAAACTCATTTCATGCTTGTTTGTCCATTTTACTCCGTTTATAGAAGAAAATACATTCCTGATTTTTATTTGTCAAAACCACCTGCTCTCGCTTTTATATCATTAATGTCTACTCAAAATGAAAATATAATTCTTAACTTGTCACTGTTTATTAAACATAGTATGAAACTAAGAACTGAACTATTAAATGATGGAAACTCGTCCTGAAGCAAAAATAACTATTTTAGAATTGCTTGTCATGTTGTTCAAGTGGTGTTCTCTATCGTTTGTATTTCTATAACATTTGTATTATATCTATCATTTGTATATGTAGATTTTGTATGTGGGCCGGAGGCCTTAAATACAATAAACACTTTTGACTTGACTTGACTTGAGAAGGAGATGAAAATAGCTTTTAAGGTTATGACCCCTGGGGCCCTTATTTTGGGTCACAGGGTCACCAAATCTACAATTTAGAATCCCCATTGGCCTAGCGTAATGGGTGTTAGATGTAGTCGGACTTGTGGTCAGAATAACTTTAGGCTTTCACTTTTGTCCCACAGGCACATAGCATATAAAGGAGGTATTTTTCTTGAAACGAGAAGAAGAAAAAAGAAGTGTCAAGCGATACAAGTAATAGATACAATATAAAATGCAGAGTAAAACATCGCCCGGCCAACTTGGGCCTATTTGACACTAATTGACTAAATTATACATATGAAAGCACCATAAGGTGCTGAAAGGTAATCGTACATTTAAACAGTAAATTGATGTGTTTTCAAGTTGGATATAAACAATGGTTAAAATACAAACTTATAAAATATTGTGTGTGAGTCTAAGTCTATAAACATATTTTTTTTTATTAAAGCGGCAACTGAGTAATGAGTAGCCTAGGGATTATGATTCATTAGAAATACAAGTTGATCTTTAGCTGACAGATGGGGGAAATTTGGATCAAGAGACGAGGAGCGGTTCCAAAGAGGTTTTATAATGTCTAAATATAAATTACATGTTGTAAGAAAATGTACCTCGTCTTCAATTACGTTAGTATTACAAAACTTTCAAAAACGATTCCAGTCTCTATTTCTAAGAGGAGGGTGCCACTTCTAAATTTAGCTAAATAACTGCGGAGTACGCTGTAATGTATTGATGTTACATAATCCGAAAAACAAAATGTATTTTTAAAAAGCCGATATGTCCTTAACGTATTTCCATCAACTTGCTCCCTATCATCCCAGAGTTGTTACGTTACGTTATTCGAAGGGCATCTAGCGGGACAGAGCCTTCAAAGAGCCAGTTATGTTTTTTACTGTCCGCCGTCTCTCTTCTTTTGCAATACATGAAAAGAAAAACGCGGTATTTACACTAATGTAATTTGTTTTCACAAAAAAACACATACTTATCATTAAACTAATGAACAAGTTCATGTTGCACCGAAGGAAAGCTTTCCACGCTCAATGAATGACTTTAGTTCTCATTGTTTTTATGTTTCAAGGAATGTGCGTTCGCTTTTATTAAACTGTCATAATCTCCAACATGGAAGGACAAAATGAACAAGATGTGTTAATTGTGTTTGTTAAACACGGATGCCCCCGGATATACCAAAGTTATGGCCAAGGTTAAAGCGAAAAACAACAGAGGTTAGGATCGGAAATCTGACATTACATTAATGCAAGTCTATATATTTTATATTTTAAGTGCTGTATTGTGTAATGGAACGAAGATATTTTTCATCTTTAATTTGATTACTAAATTCATTGCTTAAAGAGCCATCAAGGATGTTGATGAACATATAGGAAAATTGCCAAAAATCTATCTCCGTGAAATAAATAGATGTACACTTAATTTTCCCCAAACTTTTTCGACCCAAAATAAGCCGAGAAATTGCACTAATTAGTAAAGGTGTTTTCCAGTCTAAATATAGATCCAGTCTATTATTTACAAGCGCAAAGCATCATGGTCTAAGTCAAACACTGTACACAAAGACACGAAAGAATAACACAGTTTATGATCAATGAAAGAAATTGAAATATATAATTTTTGGCGGTTGTTTATTTACCATTTCATTTAATTTTGTATTTGGTACAGAAATTGGAATATTTTTTTTACCCAACTAGGTATTTTGCTTGAATTTTATAATTAATGAGACTAAAATTTTGTCATAATTTGCTGGTCTTATCTCCATAAAAAGTACATTGAACAGGCAATAATGTGTATATTCTCAGGACATTTAGAAACATTGTTTATAAAGCAATCGTCACATTCAGTAATGTGTAACAAGGGTAACTTGCAAGAGAAACACGTGCAGCACGTGCAGCAGATGGGTTGTTATGGCAACTTGGCTAGAGAAGAACCTTCACGCTTCGGAAGCGATTGCGGTTTGTGTAGTCCGTTTTACGCAATAAAGGGGATTCTGTTCATATGACGTCAGATACCCTTAGCGCGCGCTACTTGAAGGGTTACTTCTCTTTGAAACCAGATTTCATAACATTGTCGTGATATGAAAAATATTTTTCACATGTCATGTTGTAGATAAAATATTTCTCTGGCGATTGACGTTATAAGTATATTTTCCAAATTATTTTTTTTATTTGAAACACTATCATCCTTGATGGCTCTTTAATATGAACTTGTTGTAATTAAATGTATATAGCACCGTACATGTATGTTCTCAAATGTTCATTAAGGCGTTTTTGTTTATTTCACTTTTTTTTTTATCAATGCATGCATATCTTCTTCGGCGTGTCAATAAAACATACATTTTCATAAACATAACTATTGTAACGTTTTCTTTTGGATTCCTCAGAGATGAAAGCTACTAGGCATGAAAAGTAATAAAAAGAAGCTTTCATAAATTGTGACTGCCGCCCAGTCGCTCATTAACATCATGGATATGATATTTAATTTACAATTAGATTAATAAAGAAGTGAAAACAAACTGCAGATGAAAATGTTTAGTCTAATAAACTTATTTTAGCTCCAAGAATTAGGATCTATTTTCATTTTCTATTTTTCATTTCATAAATTAAATAAATTCTATCATTTTGTCTGTTGAAAAATACAACCAAATTTAATTGAGATAAAGCAAAACTGTTCAATAAATTAACGATGGGATTAAGTAAATTTAATGGACTACCACATTTATTATGTCATGTATCATTTATAAAATGATCTTTTCTTCCTTCCCATAAAGAATTACATGTGATCATGTTATATATAGACCTATATATATATACCTATAAGGTACCAACATATATGTAGCCTTGTTCATTTGAGAATTTCGAGGAAATTAGTAACGGCTATCGTTGACTTTTTCAAGCGAGTTCTTTCGATGGTTAATCCTTTGACATATGTCAATGTATGTGGAATGGTATGTTTAGGTAGAGGAGAGTGTGAAAAGGTGACCAAAATAACATAGAACATAACATTAGTTTTGACGGTTTGCCCGCGGTCACGTGACTTTTCAAAAGGACGTCACACTAAACCCACTCGTTTCGCAAAACTGGAAAATGGTCAATTGCATGTGCATTGTTGACCCAAAACGCATCGATAATTAGCTTTAAGGCCAATTTTGTCGAGCTTCGCTCCGAAGCCTCATCTCCCTGGGGGCTAATCATCACCCACCTGTTTGCACAGGCCTGATGAGCTAATAATACTTCAAGGTAAGTGTCAATGTTGATATAAAACTTTTACGTTTGCGAAACAACTGATGAGCTAAAAAGCACATGTGGATCACTGATGTATATCCAAAGCATCTGTAAAGTTTCAGAAAAATTGATAGAAAACACTGGGAGGAGTTGATTTCAGAACACAACTACCCTATTTGGGACTAACTGTGCCATGACATGGATTTCATCTGGGATTTAAAAGTGAAAAGTTTACGAATAGATGGACCGATGCTGGATGCCTTACATGCGTGGTTTTAGCAAAGCTAAAATAGCAAAGCTAAAATAGCAAAAGGTTTAGAGGGACGATGGACACAAGCCCATTGAACTTTCATGCGTGACAAGCTGATAAAGCAATTCAGAGAACACCAACAATTTCATAGTCTGTACTACCACCAAATCTTTTGCCACAAAGTGTTTTTTGGTGAAAAACATCTGGTCTATGAGCAGCAGACTTCAAGCTGTTTTCCGATATTTGCTGTCCAAAGCCTGGCTTTACTTCCTTGTTATTTTCCCAATGTCTCTCATTTCTATGATCAGCATCACAGTTGCCATTTCTTTGTGAGTTGAGTTTTGAAGATACAATGCTTTTAACTTCCCCATAACGTGGCGAACTGAAACCACTGTCAACAAACTTGATATTACTATCTTTGCAAAACCCACTGGATGTTTTGTCTGTAAAGTTATCACTATCTCTTTTTTTATGAGCAGCTGACATGGTTTTCTCACTGTTCAAAAGGTGAGCATTACAAGTGTAGTTTGAGATATCTTCTTTACGACTTTCATGCTGAGAGTTTGAATTCGTTGTGGTTGTATAAGTAGGATTGAACTTGGCTTGCATCCTTTCTGGAAATCCATGATCAGCACTGTTACACTTAGTGCTATGCGCAAGAGCTAAATCTCCTATGTGATCCTCAGAAATTTTGCTTATCTCACACTGTAGGGCATCACTGATAAGACATTCATCTTTACATGTATCAAACTTATTTCTTACAATTACTGGACTTGGGTGATGTTTAATACATTTGATATCATTTGGTTTATTATTTGGTACAGTCATTGGAAGGCCAACACAATTCACTCCACTGTCCCTTGATTTCAGATTTTGCGAATTTTTGTTTGGCAGAATACCCACATATTCAAAATTTATGTCATTCTGATTGAAGCAGCCACTTGATCTGTGTGATCTGCGTCTTTGTGTATGGCTTTGCTTAACTGAAATTGATTTCAAGGATTTTTGAAAACCAATTAAGTTCCTGTCACGGAGTGTTGAAATACTCTCATACAAGCGTGGTGTTGAGTGGCTTGGACCAGAGCCCTTGTGTTCAACCACCAACTGGTAAACATTCTCAGCTGCAGGAAGAACTGGGGAAGGTACGTCTTGAAAATCTTGGCAAATGACAGGCACTGAATAATCATCTGATTTTAATTTCCCCTTTCGCCTTTCCTGCCTCTTTCGCGGTCTATTACTGTGGTCGTTTTTCATTGCATCTTTCTTACAGGTGTGACCTTCCCTATCTACTTCACATGAAGCATGTTTGTTAGCAATACCATTCTCTGTGGAGGGAACACTCTCATGAAAACACTGAGGAGTGATAGACTTTTCAACCTGATTGCAAACCCATTCTTCTGTTCTTCTCTGCTTTTCCATTTGTTGTTTATACCACTGCCACTCAGGTGGTGGGAACTGCGCACAGAAAGAAGCATACTCTGTTTGTTGGAGGTCGGACACAAGCGTTTGGCCATCTCCATTACAGTTCTTCTTTTTCTTGCTGCGACTGAATATCTTTGCAAAGAAAGACACCTTTTCCTTGTCTCCTGTAATACAAAAAATACATTCAATTATTTATCAGAAATTATCCCCCACCCATCAAACTTGGCAAAATAAATTTATCATGACCAATTTCGATTACAAATTCTCCATGAAAAATAATATTTCATAAATGCCTTTCAAACTCTATGAAGAGTATAATCAGAACCACTTGCATACTAAATTTCATTTACTTAGATGTAATAGTTTCCAAGAAAACTTGTCCCAATTGGAGCATCAGAACAGCTTTTGTACTAAGAAAAATTTCAGATTCAAGGACCATAACTTCATATTTCGGAACTTGTATTCAAACTTGGTAAAGAGTATAATCAGGAGTACTTACACTGATAATTTTGTTCACCTAGGTTTAAGAGTTTCTGAGAAAACTTGTCCCTATTGAACTTTCAGGACATCAGAGATTTAATATCTAAGGTTGAGGATCTAAGCAATCTCAAGCAATATATTATCAACAAGAAAAAGATAGGTTTTAAGGTCATGACCACAAGGTCACAAAACTATAGTTTAGAATCCTCATTGGAAAAGGTGTCTATGCAGAACATTTCAGCTTTCAAGAGCTCATACTAGAGATGAAGATCTAAAAAGGTTTTTTGGTCATGACTCCTGTGATCAACATTTTAGGGTCATGTGGTCACCAAATCTACAGTGCCCCATTGGTCAAGGAGTATGTACACAACATTTCTGCTTTCTAGAGCCTTTTGTACTGGAGAAGAAGTTGAAAAAGGTTTTTAAAGTTGTGATCCCTGTGACCCTATTTGGGATCACGTCACCAAATCTATAATTTAGAATTCCCATTGGCCAAGGAGTCTGTACAGAACATTTCAGCTTTCCAGAGCTTTTCAAACTGAACGGCGGACGTCATGCCATGCTTTCAGGACTGATGAGCTAAATATTTCCATCCCTGAATGTGCACATATTAACTTCTTCACATTTTACCTTCTGAATTGACAATTATCAGGTTATATTGACTTGTCATTTATCATATAAAACTGTCTTTCATGGGAGATCTCGCTTGTGTGAGATCAAGAGATAGCTGTCCTTTTGACAGTAGATTTTGAACAATGCTATGCAGACCAACAAAATGACATCACAATGCTTTTGCATCAACAAATAATGACAACATAATTCTATGACATCATAAACATAATGATGTCACAATGCACAATGTCAAATGGCAGTGATTTACTCAAAGATGCAAAATTTGAAACGTAATGAAGAATGATTTTGGGTGATTAATAGAATCTCATCCTCATACCACTTCTACTCGGGAAGCCTCGGATATTTGTAATTGTTGAGTTGATACATTTGCTATCAGAAGACACTTTGGTGAGATTTTCTGTGTATCACTCAGTAGTGGATGGGGACAGATTTAGAATCAGGAGATAAACCTACTGTTTTGGAAAATCAGGGACATGTTATACTGGATTGATAGCGAGTAAATTTAAAATTGTAACTGAACGCATAGCGTCAGGTTTCAATTTAAAATTTACTCGCTATCACACAACTTTTAAGCTCCAGATCTTTTGGAACTGGAGAAGAAGATGAAAATAGGTTTTTAAGGTTGTGACCTCTGTGACCCCATTTGGGGTCATGGGATCACGAAATGTACAATTTAGAATCCCCATTACCCAAGGAGTCTGTACACAACTTTTCAGCTCTCTAGACCTTTTGAAACTGGAGAAGAAGATGAAAATAGGTTTTTATGGTTGTGACCCCTGTGAATCCATTGGGGTCATGGGGTCACAAAATCTACAATTTAGAATCCCCATTAGCTAAGGAGTCTGCACATAAATTTTCAGCTCTCTAGAGTCATTGGTTCTGGAGAAGAAGTCGAAAATGCGCAAAGTTTATGGACGGACGGATGGACGCCATCCATGCCCATCTTGGACCCTAGACAACGTTCACGATGTTGGGAGCTCACAATCACTTTTTTATGAAAGGGGTCAACATAAAAGTTGTAGTTCTTGAAATTGTGCATATGAAGGTGTAAATACAGTTTCAATATATTAATTAGCTAAGTAGTTATGATCCTTTGAACTTTGCTGAAAATGGCGATTTTGGAAAAATGACAATCTTCTATAACTTGTCACACGTAACCTATTACAGATAAATGATTGGAATTTATTTTCGTTAATACATGATATCTCTACTTCAACAGGAGTAATAAAACATAATTGTATCTTCAGTGGTTTACAATAGAAGAACATACCCCTCGAAAAATCTCAAAATCAGAAAATTTTACTTTTTGGGGAATATGTCCAAATTGTGCACAAACTATCAACTTTTACATGATAATGATATGTTATGGAATTCTTTAACTAGTTATTAGAAATACATTGCTGCCAATAACTTTGAATAAAGTAAATTTTTGACAGTTATGCCCCTTTGAACATGGGAGCCAAAAAATGCTCTTTTCAAAAAGGTCCATATTGAAGGGCAGATTAGTCGAATATAAGGTCAAAAATCAAATTTCGGTTTCAGTACTTTTCTTCTAAATTCATTTAGCTTTCAAATGAGCTATCACACATAGCTGTATGTATTGCCATTATTTAGGAGAAGATTTATAAAGACGCGTACCCTAAAAGACGCGAAAGTTCACCAAATTTTCAGTTCTTCGAAAAAGCAAAAAATCTATTATTACGGTCGAAAACCGCTATAGGCCTCACCCCGTGTGAACGTGTACGCCAGAGCAATATTCCCAGAAGGGAAATGTACGCTCCCCAATGCTGGCGGTAGCTTTCCTGTTGTCTGTTGTTAGTAGAATTTTATTAAATATCTCATGATATATACACTTTTAAGCAGAGATATTTCATGCTGTTAATGAGCATTCCATACATTATACGTATAACAACTTTCAATCATCAATTCATTGCATAGAGTTATCTGCTGAGACATTTGGACACTGCCGTCAGTGCTACACGTGTGAATTTCGGATTTCAGTCAAAAATACTCTGACACCAACTGATCCAAATGTTTTAAAGTTCTAACATACTTTTCTATGACCTATTATCAGTAATCCTGCGAAATATAAAGACTGGACAGTTCACCGTTTAGGAGCATTTCTGGTTTAAAGGTTACATGGTCATAAAATCAGTGTACACTTCCAAGACCCAACAACATTTCTTTAGTGTACGCTCTCAATTTATCTTGGTGTCCACTCCCAAGAGCGTAGTTTATTATTGAGAAATGAATGATTACATGTTTCCATTTTATAATGCTCAATTATTTACAGGGTAAAATAGCATGTGTCTGTGAGTGAGGTTTATGTGGCTGTCGGGGCAGGTTGAGTCGATTTTAAAATATTCGTCTTTCGCATTTTACGAAATTATGCTAAAATATTTGTGGAAACTTTAAGTCCCGATTTGTAGTTTGCGATGTAAAGAAAGTATGTAAACCAATTTTTAATTATTTTATGTCAATGTACTTACATTACAACAAAAATAAGTTTTACTGACCCAACCTGCCCCGGTTTCCCCTAAGTTTCATACATATATATTAATGCATTTTATTTTTCATTTGAGTCCCCCTTAATTCAATACGAGAACTTGAAGCCGATAAAAAAAAAGTGCATGAAGTGGAATGTCTCCTCGAATTTCGTTTCCAAAAAATACCCCGGTAGGTCCCTTTGATTAAACAGATATTGCTGAATAGAGAATATCGTCCAAGTGTCTTCAGATATCATATATATCAACACGAGTTGACAGGTCCATATATTTCTGGTCTCATGGTAACCTCTGAAATATACGGGGGAAAAATCAACAAGCATGTTTTCTTTTGAGATAATTTAATTTAACAAACTTAAAAACAAATAAATTAATGCATTTGTCCTTTTATAGGATATAAACAAACATGTCAAGAGACTTGCCACCTTTCGTGACAAAAACAATGAACATAAATAAACAGAAAATGTCAGATCACAATTCCTACAGCCATGTCCACGATTGTAGATAGTTCACCATTCTGTGAATCAAATAAAACGTGTAAAATTGAACAAACAGCGACTGGAACGAACATACTGTTTAGCGCAGTTGGTACACTTGAACGGTTTCATCTGTGCATGTGTGTTTATGTGACGATGGTAGTCACTCATGCTCATGCATATCTGCATAGGTTGCATCCTTCTCGTGCTTCTCTCGTATGTGAGATCTTAGAGGATAGATGCAATGACATATGGTCAAATCGGATTCATTAAACTGTGATGTTAATTTGACAATTGCTCGATTTTAAATTTCTGAAATCGGTCCATAAATTACTAATACACGGCTTTTTAAAAAAAAAACCCCGCCTAATTTAGCCCTGGCGACCAGAATGAAAGTCTGCGGGGGTGTGGCCCCTGAAGGGATAACTTCTGTGACGTCACGTGAGTAATTTCGTGAGTAATTTCGCAACATTTTGATTGTTAATTTCACAAAGAAATCTTCAATAAACCAACTTAAATTTCCCATATATCGAATGTTTAGATATCCAACTAGGTAATTCCGCAGATGACAATTAACATGTCTTTTTGGCGGTGTAATTCACCTCATAAATTCATTTAGCGGCAGTGATAATCATCATTAATTAATTAACGAGGCTTGGCGACGTAGCTGTCTAGCCGGCCCCGTCTGTCGCTTTATTCACGCCTCAGTGAGCATTTTCAAAATGAATCGCCCCACTAATTGCGGTAGTGTTAAAATGTGTGAATTAAAATCGTCTTAATTATCAATTGCATGTGTCGATTTTATGCTCAATTGATTCCGATATACAATATACGTAGAGGTAATCATCTGTCATTCTTGAGAGAAAAATGCATTTCATCAGATCTTTAAATTGGAGACAGAACTGTAGGTACGAGCAAAATTGCCGCATAATGTGCGGCTTCTCTTGACCTTAAGAGGCGTTGAAGTTAACGGAGGTTCAGCTTTATCGGTTATTTCTTCAATGTGGTCGAAGCTTTCATCAGCAAGTGTCCATTTAACACAATCATGACACGCATATGTGGGTTACAAACGGTTAATCTGTAGAAAAGTTCTCAAATTACCTACTTGGAAGCGTACAAAAAATTGCTATGACGTGAGTTGAGAGCGGACACTTGCGTGAATTGGAAGCGGACACCACGCGACCACGTGGCGGGATGAAAATTTGTCATTTTCTTCACAGTCCAGAAACGCATTGACTTCAAATTTTACAGATACTCTCATCAATACCCTTAAAACTTGCTTTTTCAGTATCAGCTCTAAATAAAGTGTAATTATTATGCACGGATGGAAAATTGTGAGTGACTGTCGGATTTCATGGCCAAGACGTCGTAGATTTTCATACGTAGAAAAATAACCAGGGCATAAAATCAGCTGCAATCTGGTATGATAGATTATGGATATCCACTATTTTACAGCATGGAAGGATTTTGGATAATTGTATCTATGAAGATCAGTAATATAAAAAATAGAGCCATGGCCTCTGTAGCTCATCAGGAGATAATAAGTGGGGTATGTTATGGAGTGGACTTTATAGCAATGGTCAGATAATGGAATGTAGTAATAAGAATCTAGGTAGTGAAACGATTAAAGCAGTTTAAAAATATTTTGTTACCATAACTTTGCCAATCTGCTATATATATGTGTTGAAAGAGCAACACAAAGCTTGGAAATAAATTGCTGGTATCAAACATATAATAATGTGGTGGAGAGATCATACTATTTTTTAAGATCGTACACACATTATATAATAATGAATATACCGGGTACAATTCTTTGCATACAATTCACCACTGTAAGCTATTGCAATAATGGCCTGGGGCTGTAGAAGAAAATGAAAAAAACCTTTTTAGGTCATGACCCCTGTTAATTATTATCAAAATTGGTTACACATAAATCAACATTCGTTATGAATATTATACACCTTTGCATTATATTGTTTTAATTCTTAATTGCATTATGGCAATACCAACATTTATTACATAATGAATAGGAGCCTCAGTTTTTGAAAATCCCATTTCTCATAGGCTCCATTTCAATACTTAATAAATTGGTGAATTTTTTTTAGTAAATTCTTTTTCACCATTTCTTATAGGCTCCTTTTCAATATTTGATAAAATGGTGATATTCTATGAATAAATTCTTTTTTTAGAGTCAGTGGAAGACTAAAGCAGTCTCACGCACAGTCTATGATAACACAGTGCTGCACAGTAGTTTGAAGTAACCTGAAACCTCTGTGTAACTATCAGTTTTCATTCTTCTGCCAGGAAGAGGTCAACACAATGCAATTACATAACATGCAGACACTGGACTCACAGCCAGTAAAATGTATATGTTAGATGCAGTTTTTCCTACAATTAATTATTTTTCTGTACTGGAGAAGATGATGAAAATAGGTGTGATGTCACAATCTCATATAGCTACTTCTTTTATAGTCCTATGTTATCACCAGTCATCACTAGTCATATTCAGTTCACATATCTCATGTAAAATGAAAAAATAGAGCCATGGCCTCTGTAGCTCATCAGGAGATAATAAGTGGGGTATGTTATGGAGTGGACTTTATAGCAATGGTCAGATAATGGAATGTAGTAATAAGAATCTAGGTAGTGAAACGATTAAAGCAGTTTAAAAATATTTTGTTACCATAACTTTGCCAATCTGCTATATATATATGTGTTGAAAGAGCAACGCAAAGCTTGGAAATAAATTGCTGGTATCAAACATATAATAATGTGGTGGAGAGATCATACTATTTTCTAAGATCGTACACACATTATATAATAATGAATACCCCGGGTACAATTCTTTGCATACAATTCACCACTGTCAGCTATTGCAATAATGGCCTGGGGCTGTAGAAGAAAATGAAAAAAACCTTTTTAGGTCATGACCCCTGCTACTTATTATCAAAATTGGTTACACATAAATCAACATTCGTTATGAATATCATACACCTTTGCATTATATTGTTTTAATTCTTAATTGCATTATGGCAATACCAACATTTATTACATAATGAATAGGAGCCTCAGTTTTTGAAAATCCCATTTCTCATAGGCTCCATTTCAATACTTAATAAATTGGTGAATTTTTTTTTAGTAAATTCTTTTTCACCATTTCTTATAGGCTCCCTTTCAATATTTGATAAAATGGTGATATTCTATGAATAAATGCTTTTTTAGAGTCAGTGGAAGACTAAAGCAGTCTCACGCACAGTCTATGATAACACAGTGCTGCACAGTAGTTTGAAGTAACCTGAAACCTCTGTGTAACTATCAGTTTTCATCCTTCTGCCAGGAAGAGGTCAACACAATGCAATTACATAACATGCAGACACTGGACTCACAGCCAGTAAAATTTATATGTTAGATGCAGTTTTTCCTACAATTAATTATTTTTCTGTACTGGAGAAGATGATGAAAATAGGTGTGATGTCACAATCTCATATAGCTACTTCTTTTATAGTCCTATGTTATCACCAGTCATCACTAGTCATATTCAGTTCACATATCTCATGTAAAATGAAAAAAAATAATTCCTCTTCAAGTTATTCCTTCAAAGGGTATTCATTATTCAATAGTTCTCATTTCATAGTTCTCATAGATTCACATTAAACATGTCCATGATGTAGACATCTATCTCATTTCTTGTTCCTATTGAATAAAATTAACTGCAAAGTTAATAGAAAACTAAATCAGTTATAAAGTATAAAATATGATATAAATAAGGTATACCAAATTGACTCGTACTGGAAATTCTCAATAATTAATTAATTAATTCTCCAAATAATTACACAATATCATGAGATATTAAAAAACTCCATTATTTACTCTTAAATTACAAAGAACATTATATTAGATTTAATAAAAGATTCTGTATTAAGTCTTTAGAATACTTTTAGACTTGTGTACCTTTATCAGCAAATTCACTAGCAAAATACAAATAATTACCCATATGTGAAATGTTAGACAAAGATAAAATATGACTTATAATTTTTGTTAGACCTCCAATTCTAAGTTTTTAATTCTCAATATCTCTTTTTCATCAGACATATTATATTCTCAAAGCACATGTTAGAACTCTCACATCAGAAAGATGAAATGCCTTTAACTCAGCTGATTTCTTTAAAATTACCTCCCTTACCTACTTTACTGATTGAAGTGCACATATAATCTCAGAAAGATGCTGTAAACTGAAATAGGCTTTTAGGTAATGACCCCTGTGAGCCACACTTGGGGTCACAGGGTCACCAAATCTACAATTTAGAATCCCTTTCAGCCAAGGAGTCTGTACATAAAATATCAGCTCTCTGGAGTCATTGGTTCTGGAGAAGAAGATGAAAATAGCTTTTAAGGTTATGACCCCTGTGACCCACATTTGGGGTCAAAGGGTCACCAAATTTACAATTTAGTATCCCCTTCAGCCAAGGAGTCTGTACATTAAATTTCAGCTCTCTGGAGTCATTGGTTCTGGAGAAGAAGTCGAAAAAGCGAAAAGTTTACGGACGGACGGACGGACGGATGGACGGACGCCAGCCCATGCCATAAGCCCATCGGGCCTTTCAGGCCAGATGAGCTAAAAATCACCTTTGAAATTGACCAAAGAATCTCTACACAACATTTCACCTTTCTAGAGCTTTACATATAAACTGGAGAAGAAGATGAAAATAGGTTTTTGGGTCATGACCCGTGACCTAGATTGGGGTCACAGGGTCACAAAATCTACAATTTAGAATCCCCATTGGCCAAAGAGTCTGCACACAACTTTTCAGCTCTCTAGACCTTTTGGAACTGGAGAAGAAGATGAAAATAGGTTTTTAAGGATGTGACCCCTGTGACCCCTTTTGTGGTCATGGGGTCACGAAATCTACAGTTTAGAATCCCCATTGACCAAGGAGTCTGCACACAACATTTCAGCTCTCTAGACCTTTTGGAACTGGAGAAGAAGATGAAAATAGGTTTTTAAGGATGTGACCCCTGTGACCCCTTTTGTGGTCATGGGGTCACGAAATCTACAGTTTAGAATCCCCATTGACCAAGGAGTCTGCACACAACATTTCAGCTCTCTAGACCTTTTGGAACTGGAGAAGAAGATGAAAATAGGTTTTTAAGGATGTGACCCCTGTGACCCCATTTGGGGTCATGGGGTCACAAAATCTACAATTTAGAATCCCCATTAGCCAAGGAGTCTGCACACAACATTTCAGCTCTCTAGACCTTTTGGAACTGGAGGAGAAGATGAAAATAGGTTTTTAAGGATGTGACCCCTGTGACCCCATTTGGGGTCATGGGGTCACGAAATCTACAATTTAGAATCCTCATTAGCCAAGGAGTCTGCACATAAAATTTCAGCTCTGTTGAGTTATTGGTTCTGGAGAAGAAGTCGAAAAAGCGAAAAGTTTACGGACGGATGGACGGATGGACGGACGGACGGATGGCCGGACGCCGGACGCCATGCTATGCCATAAGCCCATCGGGCCTTTCAGGCCTGATGAGCTAAAAATTTAATTCCTCTTCAAGTTATTCCTTCAAAGGGTATTCAATAGTTCTCATTTCAAATAGATTCACATTAAACATGTCCATGATGTAGACATCTATCTCATTTCTTGTTCCTATTGAATAAAATTAACTGCAAAGTTAATAGAAAACTAAATCAGTTATAAAGTATAAAATATGATATAAATAAGGTATACCAAATTGACTCGTACTGGAAATTCTCAATAATTAATTAATTAATTCTCCAAATAATTACACAATATCATGAGATATTAAAAAACTCCATTATTTACTCTTAAATTACAAAGAACATAATATTAGATTTAATAAAAGATTCTGTATTAAGTCTTTAGAATACTTTTAGACTTGTGTACCTTTATCAGCAAATTCACTTGCAAAATACAAATAATTACTCACATGTGAAATGTGAGACAAAGATAAAATATGACTTATAATTTTTGTTAGACCTCCAATTCTAAGTTTTTAATTCTAAATATCTCTTTTTCATCAGACATATTATATTCTCAAAGCACATGTTAGAACTCTCACATCAGCTGTTTTCTTTAAAATTACCTCCCTTACCTAATTACTGATTGAAGTGCACATATAATCTCAGAAAGATGCTGTAAACTGAAATAGGCTTTTAGGTTATGATCCCTGTGACCCATATTTGGGGTCACAGACTCACCAAATTTACAATTTAGAATCCCTTACAGCCAAGGAGTCTGTACATAAAATTTCAGCTCGCTTGAGCCATTGGGATTGGAGATGAAGATGAAAATAGCATTTTAGGTCATTGCCTCTGTGACCCAATATTTGGAGTCTCACTGTCACCAAATTTACAATTTAGAATCCCCTTCAGTCAAGGAGTATGTACATAAAATTTCAGCTCTCTACGTTCATTGGGACTGGAGAAGATGATGAAAATAGTTTTTTTTAGGTAATGACCCCTGTGAGCCACACTTGGGGTCACAGGGTCACCAAATCTACAATTTAGAATCCCTTTCAGCCAAGGAGTCTGTACATAAAATTTCAGCTCTCTGGAGTCATTGGTTCTGGAGAAGAAGATGAAAATAGCTTTTAAGGTTATGACCCCTGTGACCCACATTTGGGGTCACAGGGTCACCAAATTTACAATTTAGTATCCCCTTCAGCCAAGGAGTCTGTACATTAAATTTCAGCTCTCTGGAGTCATTGGTTCTGGAGAAGAAGTCGAAAAAGCGAAAAGTTTACGGACGGACGGACAGACGGACGGACGCCATCCCATCGGGCCTTTCAGGCCAGATGAGCTAAAAAGGTAACACTGATTGATGAAAACGAAAGTTACCGCCAGCATTGGGGAGCGTACATTTCCCTTGTGGGAATATTGCTCTGGCGTACACGTTCACACGGCGTGGGCCTTATCGATGGGGAATGTTGTTGCCCACATTTTGGTGGAAGTTTTGTGAAAATATCTTGATAAGTATTAGAGCAATCATTGAGGTTTGAAATTTTAACTTCAAATGGAGATAACTCGAGAACCAGGTCAAAATTCAAAATTCGGGCCATGTCTTCATCTAAGTTACTAAAGTTAGGTCACAGGCTATCATCCCTAAAAGTTTCAGAAACATTGCTTCAGCCGTTAGATCAGAACTCGTGGCACAAAATCTGCGTATATAGTAATAATAATAATCCGAAAAAGAACAATAGGTCTTCCAGTCTTGAAAACCTAATGAAAATTTTATCACAGCGCTAAAAGCAGTGCACCACTTAAAGTTACACATTTACACACCTCACCCTTACATAAGGTCAATTAAATTTGGTCCCCATCATGCAAAGATGATATTCACAAAAAACAGAGCCATGGGCTCTGTAGCTCATAGGGTTTATATTGTTTGATGATTAAGACAGAAATATATTGTCTCAATATAATGCACAATCCCTAACCCTGACAAATCTTAGTCTTGAAATTGAGAGAGAGCACTGAGCAAGGTCAACACACAGGAGATGATGCAATATGCTGACCCCTTGGCTCTGGTTACAAGCCAGCTGTGCTTTTACAGCCAAATTATGTTAATAGCCTCTTCCTTGCACTTAACACTGGCAGCACTGATATAACTGTATATGGTTTAGAGAGAACAGGCAATGTGATGAATCTCATGGTGCATAGTACAATTTAGAACCCCCATGGCTAAATAATCTTTTTAACGGTTCTAACTAAGCCTTTTCATTTAAACATCTAAAGATTCTGAACACAAAATTCCTTCTAGTTTGTTCTGGAGAAGAAGATGAAAAAAGATTTTTATGTTTTGACCTGTGACAATTTTCAGTTCATAGGCTATTCAATAGTTCTCATTTCACATTGATTACATCAATTTGACAAACATATCCATAATGTAGATTGTAATCTTAAGTCGACATATATTTCACATTCCTACTGAATAAGATTAACTGCAAAGTTACTGAAGGAGAAGTCGAAAAAGCGAAAAGTTTACGGATGGATGGACGGACGGACAGATGGCCGGATGCCGGACACCATGCCATGCCATAAGCCCATCGGGCCTTTCAGGCCTGATGAGCTTAAAATACAGCCATGGGCTCTGTAGCTCATCAGGGTTTATATTGTTTGATGATGAAGACAGAAATATATTGTCTCAATATAATGCACAATCCCTAGCCCTGACAAATCTTACTCTTGAAATTGAGAGAGAGCACTCAGCAAGGTCAACACACAGGAGATTATGCAATATGCTGACCCCTTGGCTCTGGTTACGAGCCAGCTGTGCTTTTACAGCCAAATTATGTAATAGCCTCTGCCTTGCACTAAACACTGGCAGCACTGATCTAACTGTATAAGGCTTAGAGAGAACAGGCAATGTGATGAATCTCATGGTACATAGTACAATTTAGAATCACCTTGGCTAAATAATCTTTGCACAGTTTTAACGGTTCTAAGCCTTTTCATCTAAACATCTAAACATTCTGAACGCAATATTCCTTCTAGTTTGTTCTGGAGAAGAAGATGAAAATAGATTTTTATGTTTTGACCTGTGAGGGCCTTTTTTATAATATCAACAATATTCAGTTCATAGGCTATTTAACGGTTCTTATTTCACATTGATTACATCAATTTGACAAACATGTCCATAATGGAGTTTTGATCTTCGACATATATTTCACATTCCTACTGAATAAGATTAACTGCAATTTTATCAATTTTGCATTTCTCAAACCCAAGTTAAGACTCACATATCTAAAAGATGAGATGACTCTCCCTCAGGTATTTGATTAAGAAACCACTAAATAGTCAATGAAGTGCACATAAAATATCAGTTCAAAATTCAATTTCAACATGTTTTTAGGCTGTGGCCCATATCTTGGGTCACAGGGTCTACAAATTTACAAGTTAGAATCCCCATTGGCTAAAGAGTTTACACCCACTATTACAACCTTCTAGGTCTTTTTGTTCTGGAGGAGAAGATTAAAATAGGATTTTAGGTCATGGCCTGTGAGGCCCTTATTTGGGGCCACAGGGTCACCAAACCTACAATTTAGAATCTCCATTGGCTAAAGAGTCTGTACACAACATTTCAGTCTTCCAGGTCTTTTCGTTCTGGAGAAGAAGATGAAAATAGGTTTTTAGATTATGGCCTGTGAGGCCCTTATTCAAGGTCACTGGATCACCAAATCTACAATTTATAATCCCTATTGCCCAAGGAGTCTGCATACAAATTTTCAGCTCCCTAGACCAGGGATGCAGATTCAAATTTTTGCCAGTCGGACATTTCATCTTTGACCCAAAAAGACGAACCCGGAAGTAAAAATTTTTTATGAATAAAGTATCAGAAAGTATTACTATTTGTTGGTTCTTCAATTCATTGCATACTATTAAACATAACACGAAAGCAATTAACGATAACTATTTATTTTTCATTAACATGCATAAAATGGTTCATAATTTAAAATCAGTGTTTACCAACTACGATTTACCGACAGTGCTAGTTTGAGCGAGTTTACACAAGTGAGTTTACAAGCGAATTTGCGTCAAGATAGACGAGAAAATTCTAATAATTTAATTGCACATAGTTCATCAAAAGTTCAAATCATGGCCAAATGATATGTACCTTCTAATTAATCATTTTAAATTCAAAGGAACTCGTTTTCAATAGCGATATAATTTACGTAAACTCACAACTCGGCAGAGCACGTGGTCAAACTATTTTCCATACGACTATTTTCCTATTCAAGATGTAGTTACGAATTTGAACTTATTCTAATAAGATTACTTTTATATTTTATTTGGAGACATATTTCGCAATTGTAAATGAATAATTATAAAATAAAAAGAAGTAATGTAAACGCAAGAGAAAATGGAGTTTTTAAATTAGCATACCTATTTATAACGTGTGTCATCATGTAAATTCGATGGGCAATGCGATCGCGTCTTCGTAGCGTCATACAAACGGTGTTTGACTACATAACGTCTCGTGAAATATTATTGCTAATTATTCGTTTTTGATAGGTTTATTTATTTTGAATTTGTATAATAGCTTTACCATACATCGATATTGATCTATCATATTTGTTGAAATATGTTACCTTTGTTTTATGACCGAGATATTATTAAATTTATCGGGATTCAAATAGCAAAATCTCAATCTGTAACAAATTCATGAATCACCGGTACGGTGAAGCCACACGTTCATGCAAAGTTTATCTTTGACAAAATTTGTTTATAATGCGATTTTAATTAAATCTTTTTCGTAAATAATGTTGTGAAATGGGTCACATCTTTCAGTCACTAAATGACACTGGAAATTTCAATTAAATAACAAACGGTAAGTGTTTTTTCTGCCGACAGTTCTAATTTACTGAAGATAATGATGATTGACGTTGTGCCTCGTGCTGTGAAGAATAAATGTGACTTCTTGACTGGATCAACATATTTCAATTTCATAAACAATTATGACCGACACAAGCAGGGCCGTTTGCCTTTATTTAATGCTTGTAAATTTAGTTTTCCTTTTATTTTCTGCAATCGGTCAACTGATGTCCGATAGGTCAATTTTCCATTCGGTCAAACTGGATTTACAATCGGACATGTCCGGCAAATAGACCGATTTCTGCATCCCTGCCCTAGACCCAGTGGTTCTGGAGAAGAAGTCGAAAAAGCGAAAAGTTTACGGACGGACGGACAGACGGACACCATCACATGTCATAAGCCCATCGGGCCTTTCAGGCCTGATGAGCTAAAAAACGATGCATACAGTACTGTATGTGCTAATCCCCCCTAGTCACTCTCTACCTGCTATCCAGTGGGGTTGCAGGTAGAGCCTCTCGACTTATATAGCGAGGGACCACTGTATATAATCTCGACCATGTCTTAGCGGGATTTTACATTAGTCATAATTAAGACAAAGATTTAAAGAAATGAGAACAGTTGATGACTAAAATTTGCATCAATATGGGTAATATGCTGTACTCATTATCTTGCTACACAGTTGACGATGCTTATGGCAATAGTTAGCCTTTTCCAAAAACTAGTAGCAACTTAAGATGGTTATCATCCTACCCTTGAATTTTTCTAATTAACATAATCTAATTTATTGGTAAGGTGAACAAATGCAAAAAGGTCATATTAAAGGTTTCTAACCTTTTACTATTTCTTTGTTGATGTTGCTATTCTTGAGGTTTATATCTTTGATATCATTTGATTTATTTTTGTACTTGAGTGAGGTTGAGTGTTTCAGTGTTGACTCCCTATCTCTGGTAATTCTTTCCTGCTCTTTGGATCCTTTTGGATGTCTGCTCTCTCTGAAGCTCAAACTGCGTGGCCTTGCTTTTATTTCTTCCTTGTTGTCTGTCTTGCATAAATCTTGAAATGGTTGGAGTTGTTCCGACACACCAACCTGGCATGAAATGGAGCGTGTGACTGCAGTGGCAGGGTGGCAGTGCTGGTGTAGGTGTTGAAGTGGAGGAGGCATTTCCTGGATCTGGGGGAAAACTGGGATGTAGAGCGGGTGGTAGGGCAGCCATGATGTGTTGAAGGAAAGCTTCCGGTCATCAGTAGGATGACGATAAGTTTCTGGTGTCACTACAAAGTAACCATTTCCTGAACAAAAGAATGAAAGTAATGAATAAATATTTCACTATTAACCAAAGGACCTGCAACTTTGAACAAAAACACAAAGTGATATTATTTCCTTTAGTTTCAAAAAGAAATTACATACTCTTTTCAATAATTGTTTACATTTATTTGAAAAAATCACAGTCTTCAAATTAAGAGTGCATAACAAAAACAAGACAGGACACTAAATTCTGTTTATCTCCCTTCGTTTATTAGCGTAGGCCCTCTGCCAGGCTCATATTTGAGGAAGGGTCAGGTCCAAATTAACAAACTTGAGTCTCCATGTAAGAAAGATGTTATTCTGAAATTAACCTCCCTATGTCAACTGGTTTTGGAGTAGAAATCGTTTAATGGTTTTGGGCCTGACACAATCATATTTGCCGGGTGAGTTCAAAATGAACAAACTTTGATCGCCAAGGTGCAAGGTACCTCCCCATAAATTTTAGCTTTGGGGGTACAGAGGTTCTGGAGAAGAAATCCAAAATGTAAAAATAGAGCCATGGGCTTATATCGTTTATATCGTTTAATGATGAAGACTGAAATATATTTTTAGGTCTTGGCCCTTGAGGCCCTTATTTGGGGCACCAAATCTACAATTTAGAATCCCCATTGGTTAAAGAGTATGCCACAATATTACAGCCTTCTAGGTACATTTGTTCAGGAGAAGATGAAAATGGGTTGTTAGGTCATGGCCTGAGAGGCCTTTACTTGGGGCCCCAGGATCACCAAATCTACAATTAAGAATCCCCATTGACAAAGGAGTCTGTACACAACTTTTCAGATCTCTAGACCTTTTGGAACTGGAGAAGAAGATGAAAATAGGTTTTTAAGGATGTGACCCCATTTGGGGTCACGGGGTCACGAAATCTACAATTAAGAATCCCCATTGGCCAAGGAGTATGCACAAAACTTTTCAGCTCTCTAGACCTTTCGGAACTGGAGAAGAAGATAAAATTAGGTTTTTAAGGATGTGACCCAAGTGACCCCATTTGGGGTCATGGGGTCACGAAATCTACAATTTAGAATCCCCATTGACCAAGGAGTCTGCACTCAACTTTTCAGCTCTCTAAACCTTTTGGAACTGGAGAAGAAGATGAAAATAGGTTTATAAGGATGTGATTCCGGTGACCTCATTTGGGGTCACGGGATCTACAATTTAGAATCCCCATGGCCAAGGAGTATGCACACAATGTTTCAGCTCTCTAGACCTTTTGGAACTGGAGAAGATGAAAATAGGTTTTTAAGGATGTGACCCCGGTGACCCCATTTGGGGTCATGGGGTCACAAAATCTACAATTTAGAATCCCCATTGACCAAGGAGTCTGCACACAACTTTTCAGCTCTGTAAACCTTTTGGAACTGGAGAAGAAGATGAAAATAGGTTTTTAAGGATGTGAACCCGGTGACCCGATTTGGGGTCACGGGGTCACGAAATCTACAATTTAGAATCCCCATTGACCAAGGAGTCTGCACTCAACTTTTCAGCTCTCTAAACCTTTTGGAACTGGAGAAGAAGATGAAAATAGGTTTATAAGGATGTGATTCCGGTGACCTCATTTGGGGTCACGGGATCTACAATTTAGAATCCCCATGGCCAAGGAGTATGCACACAATGTTTCAGCTCTCTAGACCTTTTGGAACTGGAGAAGATGAAAATAGGTTTTTAAGGATGTGACCCCGGTGACCCCATTTGGGGTCATGGGGTCACAAAATCTACAATTTAGAATCCCCATTGACCAAGGAGTCTGCACACAACTTTTCAGCTCTGTAAACCTTTTGGAACTGGAGAAGAAGATGAAAATAGGTTTTTAAGGATGTGACCCCTGTGACCCCATTTCCCAAATGTACAATTGAATCCCCATTGGCCAAGGAGTCTGCACATAAAATTTCAGCTCTGTGGAGTTCTGGAGAAGAAGTCGAAAAAGTGAAAAGTTTACGTACGGACGGATGCCATGCCATGAGCCCATCGGGCCTTTCAGGCCTGATGAGCTAAAAAGTTCAGAAGACAGGAGACACTTGAATGTTTAGCTCATCTGACCTGAAAGGCCCGATGGACTTATGGCATGGCATGATGTCCGGCGTCCGTCCATCCGTCTGTAAACTTTTCCCATTTTCGTCTTCTCCAGAACCACTTGGTCTAGGGAGCTGAAATTTTGTGTATAGACTCATTGGCCAATGGGGATTCTAAATTGTAAAATTTAAAAACCTATTTTCATCTTCTTCTCCAGTTCCAAAAGATCTACAGAGCTGAAAAAGTTGTGTGCAGACTCCTTAGCCAATGGAGAATCTAAATTGTAGATTTCGTGACCCAGTGACCTCAATTGGGGTCACAGGGGTCACAACCTTAAAACCCTATTTTCATCTTATTCTCCAGTTCAAAAAGGTCTAGAGAGCTGTAAAGTTGTGTGCAGACTCTTTGGCCAATTAGGATTCTAAATTGTAGATTTCGTGATCCTGTGACCCCAAATAAAAGGTCACAGAGGTGAAAAGCTATGTTCATCTTGAGATTTTATGTACTCTTCAAAGGGAGGTAATTTAAAGGAAACAACAGTGATTAATTAAATCTTCAAGTTTGTCTTTATTTGTAGGGGATTTTATCTCTGGCCTCAAAGATAGGTCAGAGGGGTATGGACCTATTTAATTTATACGTCTCACCTTGAAGTTGACACTTTGAATGAGTTAATGTATATAAAGCCTGATGAGCGACAGAGCCAGTGGCTCTATTTTGTTTATATTGTATACCAATGACTGCATATCCAAAGACAAAGCAAAAGAATGTCTGACAACAAAATTTGCCGACGATGCTGCATTGGTTGGCCTGATTAGAGAATTTGAACCGAGTTACAAAATCTGAAGAATGGTGCAATCAAACTTTTTTTTTTATTTCATATCTTATCTTATGCCATAAGCCCCTGTTGCCTTTCAGGCCAAACGTGTCTGTACACAATATTTCAGCTTTCTAGAGCTTTTTGTACTGGAAAATAAAATGAAAATAGCTTTTTAGGGTCTTGTGACCCATATTTGGAGTCACATGGTAGAAGCCCAAATGGCCAAGGAGACTGTACACAATATTTCAGCTTTCTATAGTTTTTTTGTATTAGAGAAGATGAAAATTGTTTTTGCGGTCATGACCGCTGTGACTGATATTTGGGGTCACAGGGTCACCAAATCTACAATTTAGAATCCCCATTGACCAAGGAGCCTGCAGATACAATTTCAGCTTTCTAGAGTTACTGGTACTTGAGAAGAAGGATAGACCGGATGGACGGATGGCCAGACACCATGCCATAAGCCCACCGGCCCTTACAGGCCTGATGAGCTAAAAATTGGTAGGTCAGTGACTTTTAAAACCCTGCAGAAGGGTCATCATTTTCATCACCTTAAGGAGAGATGGGACCCAGAAATCAAAATTGCTATTTTGAGACAACTATTTATTGTTGTGAATAAGTTTCAAAATATATGGATTACGTTGTTTTGGGCTTAGGCTTATCTGTACACTAAAGAGAAGCGGTTAATTTACCGTAACGCCTTCATAAATTATGAAGGTTTTCGGATAAACGGTCATTTTACGACATGCCGCATAACGTAACGTGTTTTAATCCATTTTCGCAGTAAATATGTTATTACGTGTGTTATTTGAATTACATGCATATCTCAAGTTAGTGATGAGTTTAAAGGAGAATATGTATAAACATTTATATTCTGTTATAATAAAATATATTTTTAAAACATATTCCCCGGAAAATAATATGGAAAGCCGTGTTTAATTACTAATTACGAGACAAAAGAACCCCACCGACTGCTGCCTGTGGCAATATGCATATTTCCCCGGAAGCCTTCGGAGGGGAAAATATACATGTGAAAGAAGAATTGGTTGAATATGTAGATTTAAGGATGTCCGCTCCTTCCTGTTGAACTTCAAAAATGAAATATGATTAAGTAAAGATTTTTTCTCATCTTTATTTACTTCATGATATTCTACATCATCTGCATACTTTAAAAAAACAAATGAAATAAAGAAAATGTGACTTTAGAATCTCTAAAAAGTGCTTAAACAGCATAATGGCCTAAATTTGACTAAAAAAGGGCTTTTTAAAGTACATTTTGTGTCAAACCACACTGCCATATATATTTTTTCATCGATTTTGGTAGGGTAAAATGAACTTTGTAACATATCAAACAAGTGTTTGCCACTAACATGGCAATGTCCCCCGCCTTTAACATTGAGTTAGGTAAGACACATCATTTGGTCAAGTGTCTTAGACACCTTGAAAATAAGGTCAAGGTCACCAAAATCGAATGGTGTCTGCGTCATCCCCCAATGTAGACTGACACCAACTTTGACAACTTTTGGTGCTTTGGTTCATGAGATATTACGTTAACAATAGTTTGAAAAGTGGACGAAGCATTGTGGTGACCTTGAAAATAAGGTAAAGGTCATCAAAATCGAGTGGTGTCTGGTAAACCGCCAATATAGGCTGTCAGAAAATATTAAGACATTATGTCTAACCGGTCATGAGATATCATGTTAATAAGAGACAAAGTAGTCGAAGGGTCATGGTGACCTTGAAAATTTGGTCATGGTCACCAAAATCAACAGGTGTCTGCGTCATCCCCCAATGTAGCCTAGCAACAAATCTGAAGACTTTGGGTCCATCCAGTCATGATATATCGCGTTAACAAGAGTTCGAATAGTGGTCAAAGTGACGCGGTGACCTTGAAAACAAGAGAATTAGTGAGCACAGCTCACTCATGATACCCCCGCTTTTAACATTGGTAAAAAAGAAATTTTTGAAAATAGCAAAAGGGCATCAATGTTTAAACTTTTGTATGAACAGACCATTATATATAAGTATTATTAAAGCAGAGTAAGTATTACACTTGTAAGCATGTTTTAGAAGTAAAAGTCGAAAAATTTGAAAAATGTCATTAAATATGCAAATGAGGGTATGAAACATACAAATATGCAAATGAGGGTATGAAATATAAAAATGACAGATGTACACATCAGTGGTTTCGTAACATTTGAACAATTAGTGTCTGAGTTATGAGTGGAACAAAAAGTGTGAATGGTTAAGTCGAAAACGGAGAATATTTGCATAAATTATGCAAATGAGGGTATGAAACATACAAAAGGCAAATGTACACATCGTGATGATTATATGTATCAAGTTACAAGACATTTGAACAATTAGTATTTGAGTTATGAGTGGAACAAAAACTGAATGGCAAAGTCGAAAAACGGAGAAAATTTGCATAAATTATGCAAATTAGAGTACGAAACATACAAAAGGCACATGTGGGGACCATAAAGTGTACATACATAAAGTTTCATAACAATTGAACAAGTAGTATTTGAGTTATGAGCGGAACCAAAAGTGTAAGCATAGACGCGCACACAAAGACGCTTAAAAGTGGAAAATCTGAAAAAATAATCATGGAATCTGAGTGAAACATAGAAAAGGCACATCTAGGGACCATAAAGTGTACATGTATAAAGTTTCATAACAATTGAACAAGTAGTATTTGAGTTATGAGCGGAACCAAAAGTGTGACCATAGACGCGCACACAAAGACGCTTAAAAGTGGAAAATCTGAAAAAATAATCATGGAATCTGAGGGAAACATAGAAAAGGCACATCTAGGGACCATAAAGTGTACATGTATAAAGTTTCATAACAATTGAACAAGTAGTATTTGAGTTATGAGCGGAACATAAAGTGTTCCGGACGGACGGACGGACGCGCTGAGCGCTATATACCCCCGACTACTTCGTAGCGGGGGTATAATAAGGCAAAGGTCACCAAAATCGACTGGTGTCTGCGTCTTCCCCCAATGTAGCCTGGCAAAAAATTTGAAGACTTTGGGTCCATCCAAACATGATATATCGCGTTAACAAGAGCACATTTGGTGGAAGTCCGAAGCTGTCACTTTACAACTTTGACCCTTGCTATTTGTTCACCAATCTTGTTTATAATAGTACGTTTTTGAGTAAACGTAATTATTTATACTTACCTGTTGACTAGACCTACTATGCCTACCTCCTAATAGGTATGCTATTTCAACCTTAACACAGCCGACCTTAAACCAGTGGAGAAGGGGTGCGTAAAGTCCCTTATCCAAGGGCGGTAAGTCCAGGTGGTCTCGTGACGTCACTACCTGTCTAGTTCACTCTCCGAAGTCCCAAAAAGGCAAGACAGACCAAGAGGGGAGGACGGGAGGGCCTAGAGCGTAGGTCTAGTCAACAAGTAAGTATAAATAATTACGTTTACTCAATAACGTACTATTATTTAAATACCTATCTGTTGACTAGACCTACTATGCCTAGAATCCCACCGCGTGGAGGCGGGTCTGTATATACGTGGTAGTGACGAGACCAGCGACGAACCTTGAGTGTAAGCTAACCTACAAGTCCTCCACCTTGTGGTGAGGACAAGGTACAGCCCGGGAGATACGATCTCTACCGCTGAGCGGATCAAAGAGACAACCCTGCCACTCAACTTCCGACCAAAACACCGCCCCCCCAATCCCCACAGGAAGGGGGGGGGGGGGGGGTTTGAATCGAAGTTAAAAGAAAAAAACAACACAGACAACAGAGCTAGTAAAGAGAACAAGGTTATTAACCATAAGTCTCAAGGCTTCTAAGAGGGTTGACCCCTTCATGGTCTGGTTGGGGGGACCACCTTCGTCTGAGCGAAGACTTGTGGACCAAGCCTAGAGATGCCTTCAAGATCTGCTGTGGAGACATCTCGTAGGTAATGGTAGGCGAAAACCTCTGATGAACGCCAAAAACACCCTGCCATGACATCCGAAAACGCGATGTTGCAGGAATAAGCCATCGTGGCTGAAACTGCTCGGATCTCATGAGGGATGGAACGCAAAGGCGGAGGCAGGTCAGCGGCCTTGTACGCATCAATGACCTCCGATCTTAGATACACCCCCAACGCTCGCTTATCAAGCTCCTTGGTGCTCCTCGGTGATTGAGGCAAGAAACAGACGACGCCTGCCATCCCTCAGCCACTCCGCTTCCAGGAAGAAGTACCAGACCTACGAATGGCCGAAACATACTCCAGGAAGTCTGAAGACGAAAGAATGACACCCTCGTTACACAGGTCCTTGCACTTCATACAAGGCAAGACCTAACAGACTTCCTACCTCCGCAAATGTACAAAATGCAGAGTACATAGTGACGCAAACACCGAGGTAGTAGAGTAACTAGGTGACTGATAGTCGAGTCACTGACGAGACCCTCGAGACACTACAAGGTGATTGACAATGAGTCACTGACGCATGTAAGCTAGGGGAGGTGAGTGAAACTCAAATCACTTAACAGGTGAGTGACAGACGAGCCACTGACATGAGTAAGCTAGACGATGTGAGTGACAGGAGATACAGCCGAGTCACTTAGTAGGTGAGTGACAGACAAGCCACTAACGCATGTAATCTAGACGAGGTGAGTGATAGGTGAGTGACACTCAAGTCACTTAACAGGTGAGTGACAGACGAGGCACTGACGCGTGTAATCTAGACGAGGTGAGTGACAGTCGAGTCACTTAGTAGGCGAGTGACAGACGAGCCACTAACGAATGTAATCTAGACGAGGTGAGTGATAGGTGAGTGACACTCAAGTCACTTAACAGGTGAGTGACAGACGAGCCACTGACGCGTGTAATCTAGACGAGGTGAGTGACAGTCTCACTTATAATTTCACTTATATCGCGGCTGCTAGTATTATGGCAGGGAGAAAGCCCGCAACGCCATTTGGCTATGCACTGCGGTGAAACCTGCGAGCAGCGACTGGAACTAGCGAACCATGGTTGGTATTACGCTGAAAATCAGAGTAGCATTGCACCCAAACCTAACTGCGTGCAGTCTGATTAAAATCGACGGTTTTCCGTGAAATAAAAAATGCAAAATAGTGCATCAACCGGGATACGAACTCGTTCGTGGGTTTCCACGCCAAACCGTCTGAAAGCACCCCGTACACTAGCGTGTTCGGGCGCAATTCAGCTATCAAATCAAAAGATGCCCAACAAATGCTTTCGGTGCGAGAAACTAGGGGCAGATAACTCCAAACAGCTATCCTTTTGTCTGTTCCGAATGCTTTCAAAACCGCAACCGTTTAAATACTATGATGTGATTGGCCAGCTATTTGACTGGGTTTTGGCTGCGCTAAACTGGTTCTGAACACACGCCTATACGGGGTGTTCTCAGACCTTGTGGCGAGGAATCTACAGAACCTCTTCGTATCCCGGCAGATGCAAAATTTTGCAAATTTTATTCCTCGGAACAAGGTCGATTTTAATCAGACTGTAACTGCGTGTAGAACAGTTCTCTACTGCAGCCAAAGTTGCCGTGCCCCTGGCGGGATTCGAACCCCGGACCTTTTGATCCGAAGCCGAACGTGCTAACCACTGCGCTATCCCGCCCCTGAATGACACACGAGTCACTGACGCGAAACACCTACATAAGGTAGTGTAAGAACTAATTCCTGACACTAAGAAGCAACACTTCCGATAGCTTAATTACTCCAAAAACACCAACACGCACTCGTCGCAACGAAAATCCTTCTCACACAAGTCCTTACACTTCCTAAACAGCAAGTGAGGATCCTTGATAGTGGACTTCCTACCTCCAGACAGGTGAGTGACCCTCAATCAGTTAACAGATGAGTGACAGACGAGTCACTAACACGCGTAGCCTAGGTGAGGTGAGTGACAGTCCGTTCCCTTACGCAGGTGAGCGATAGACGAGATACTCACACGTGAATGTAGACGAGGTGAATAACCGGCGAATCACTGACGCGAAACACCTAAGTAGCGTAGCGTAAGACACAACAATTCTTCCGATAGCTAATCGAGAGAGTTGAAAGCGGACCTGCCACGCTGACTTGACTAAGTGGAACCTCCGCGAACGAAGCCACTTCGGATAACATAGCGATTGCGTCAACCACTGGCGGATCCTCCGACAACCCCGTACCCTCAGCCTCCGTTTCTATACTGATGAACGGAGGGTTCGACCTGTCGACTTAGCGGACGTCACGCTCCGGCGAGTCCGGCGAGGAATCACGTGGGGGTGACAACACCGTGACACGACGCGTAGGTTGTGAGGGTTACGCGATGGGGTCGCGGATGCGGAGGCCCTAGCGGACGTAGAACGTGAACCCTGAGGTACGACATCCGCATTGGGTTCACACGGTAGCGTAGTCGTAGTGTGAGTGGGTAAGGTCCGCGGACCCAGACACGCATCGAGCAAGGAAGAGACCATATCCTTGACGGATGCCAGAAGGAGGGTCGGATTGATCTTGTCAAACCTAGCCTTCTTGGACTTCTTCTTTTTGCTCTTGGGCGTAGTGGGTCCGCCAACCTTAAGCCTAAGCGGAGACAACCGCTTGTCTGGCGAAGGAGGGGACAACGGGCGAGTCCCCGGACGAGAACTGGAACACGACGGCAGGGGGGGGGGGGGGGGGGGGGGAGCGCGAATCCTTCGACCCCCTAGCGGGTTCGGACAGGACCGACGATTCCCTGTCGAATTAATCCGCCCATTCCGTGAGGACAATGTCTACGTCCTCCTCCGGAGACGGATGACGAAAGGGAGATATCTCTACGTTGAGCTGACGACGCACGCTTCTGAAGCGAAGCCCTATCGGCCACAGACTTGCGTATGGCGGAAACGTACATGTGGAACTCTGATTCGGAGAGAGGAGCGCACTCGTCGCAACGGTACTCCTCTTCGCAAAGGTCCTTACACTTCCTACATAACAAGTGCGGATCCTTAGAGGCGGACTTCCTGCCTCCGCAATTCGTGCAAAAGGCGGAGTACATGGCGGACGAAACGATAAGTCGCGTAACGTAAGCGAAGGTAGAGACAGTCGAGTCACCTACGCGGCGTGGCGAAACGCGAGACACTCGCTCGCGTAGCGTAGACGAGGTGAATCCCTACGGAAAAACACCTAAGCAGCGTAGCGTAGACGAGGTGAGTCACACACTGAAACACCTAAGCAGCGGAGCGAAAGAACAACAACTCTGACGAAAGGTAATCGAGAGAGTTGAACCAAAGACTCTGAACTCGAAGAGCACAAAGTCAAAATCAAGTAACGACCCGCCAAGGTAAAACAAAGACGAACAAGCCAGACAAATACTAGGCTAAACACTTACAAGATAATTCAATCTTTATTTCACATAACAATCGTGCGTATACCAAACCGTAAGTGACTGGCGTAGCGAGTCACTTGAACCAAACTGATTCAACCTAAGGCTGAGTCATGTAGATTCGACCTAAGGCGATACCAAAGGCGAATGGTAGGCGAAAGCTAGCAACGGGCCACGCGTGTCACTGGCGAGGAGTGTATCCACTGCTCCTTAACCAAGCTAGTCAAGCAGATTTCACGTAAGGTGATACCCGCGATCCACCTTAGGCGAATAACTAGCGAAGCCAGTGACAGGCGAGGCGAGAAGCCAAGCGAGACGCGAAGCACTTGAGTACAGACCGAAGGCGTATGACAAGCGAAGCAAGCCAAACGCGTAGGAGAGATTCCACTGCTCCTTTACCCTACGCAAGTCAACAACCAACAGTTAGCACTAGAGTACGGACCGAAAGGCGTATGACAAGCGAAAGCGAATGACAAGCGAAGCAAGCCAAACGCGTAGGAGAGACTCCACTGCTCCTTTACCCTACGCAAGTCAACAACCAACAGTTAGCACTAGAGTACAGACCGAAGGCGTATGACAAGCGAAAACGAATGACAAGCGAAGCAAGCCAAAAACGTAGGAGAGATTCCACTGCTCCTTTACCCTACGCAAGTCAACAACCAACAGTTAGCACTAGAGTACGGACCGAAAGGCGTATGACAAGCGAAAGCGAATGACAAGCGAAGCAAGTCAAACGCGTAGGAGAGATACCACTGCTCCTTTACCCTACGCAAGTCAAACACCCAACAGTCAGGTGAGAGAAAACAAAGAATCACGAGCTGCACGTGCGGCGCATGCAACCCACCTACTCCGGGCGGTCGCTAGCTAGCACATGTCAACAAGGCCCCTTGAAATCTAACACCTACTTGAAGCAGATTGTAAACACAACCCGCACTATCCGAAGATTAAAGTTGAGGGTATCTCTTGAATAAACAAGAGAAAAATAGCAAGTTAGCAACACAAGTCGCTTAATACCCAGTCACAGAACAAAAACAAACACGTCTGTCTTGCTCTGTAACTTTTAGGAGAGTGAACTAGACAGGTAGTGACTTCACGAGACCACCTTGACTTACCGCCCTTGGATAAGGGACTTTACGCACCCCTTCTCCACTGGTTCAAGGTCGGCTGTGTTAAGGTTGAAATAGCATACCTATTAGGAGGTAGGCATAGTAGGTCTAGTCAACAGATAGGTATTTAAATAATTATTATTTCAATATAAATGAGATATCTAGTGTTGTGCAAATAGAATGAAAAGAAGTTAATTAATTAAACTTCGTCTCGGGCCAATACAACAGATGTCGGACCTGTAACTGGGCCAATACGGAAATGCTTACCGGTAATTAATAACATTATAATATAACTTATAAAGGCACTCTTATGGGGTGTATAGGCTGTGCTCTGTGAACTCAATTCCTTGTACACAGTTTAATTATTTGTCATGAGTTAATAAATGTGTGAGATAAATTTCAACTTGAATATGATCACCATATTCAAAACAAACTTTTGGCAGGATTTATAGACAGTTGTTTATGGGCTTAAATAATTGATGATATTTCACAATAAATGTTTACAAAATGTTTTTAAAAAATAATTAGTTTCAGTTTGCTCGGGAAAACTTGGAGTTGAATAATTCTCGGAGTTGAAAGAAAGACAAATTTATTGATCATGTATCGACAACCAGGGTAATAATGTTTGTACTGCTTTGAGCAAGCAAAGCACGGAAAAAGCATAATGTAAAAGTCAAATTATTTTGTGACTGCATTTCTCATTCTCGCATGAAAGTTTTGCCTTTAGTACTGAGATAAGTCAAGAAAATGAAACGATCTGGAATAATTTGTATTCATACATATAAATTATGTACATAGAATGAACTGTCAATATTTTTTATTCTTAGGGTTTTGCAAACTTGAATCCAGTCACAAACTCTGAGTGAGTGAGTTAGTGTTTGAGTGAGTGAGTGAGTGAGTTAGTGTTTAACGCTGCTTTCAAGAGTACTCGTATTTCACTTATATTGCGGCTGCTAGTATTATGGCAGGGAGGAAGCCCGCATCGCCATGTGGCTATGCTTTGCGGTGAAACTTGCGAGCATCGGCTGGAACTAGCGAACCATGGGTCGTACTACGCTGAAATTCAGTGTTGCATTGCAATGATTGCACCCAAACCTTACTGCGTGTAGAACAGTTCTCTACTGCAGACAAAGTTGCCGTTGCCAACTCTGATGGAAGCTCTTATTTTCTGCACAGAACAATATGGGTGAACCTTTCAACACTTCTTTGATAATTTGTGGTATGGTAATCTAGACAGACGTCTATACGAACAGTATTTGTGAGCCCTAGAACAAACGAGATATTTTGTTATATATTATATAAATGGTATCTATCAATGGTACTGATTCTGGTAAGGATACACACATTCAGCTAATAATTCTATCTTTGATATATTGAAAATATTTGATAACCAGCTGCACTGCCTTATTACTGGCTTCTCACGAGTTCCCTTTTATCGTTGAAGTCCGGTTTTAGTGACTGCCATATCTCACATTCAGCTATTTAGATCTTACTGTCTTTGATTACTATTGAAGAGTGGTTTTGATCAAAGATCTAAGTAATACAAGTGTTTGCCACTAACATGGCAATGTCCCCCGCCGGTGACATTGAGTTAGTAACACACATCATTGGAGCTACTTTATATATTGCATTACTGGTAAAAAGTGACATGATGATCAGCAAATTTTAAGACTTTGGGTGCTTGGGTTCATGATATATCGCAACAAGAGTAACAAAAGTTCAAAAAGTGGTCAAAGTGTAGAGGTGACCTTGAAAATAAGGACAAGGTCACCAAATCGACTGGTGTCTGCGTCATCCTCCAATGTAGGCTGACAACTAATTTGAAGACTTTGGATGCAATGTTTCATGAGATATCGCGTTAACAAAAGTTCAAAGAGTGGTCAAAGTGTCCTGGTGACCTTGAAAATAAAGCCAAGGTCACCAAAATTGACTGGTGTCTGCGTCTTCCAACAATGTAGGCAGACATCAAATTTGAAGAGTTTGGATGCAACGCTTCATAAGATATCGCGTAAACAAGAAATGTGACGTACGGACGCCGCTGAATACATACCGGTAGTCCCCCATTCCGCGTTGCGGCGGGGGACAAAAAGGAAAAAAAGTTTAATACTAGAAATGTAGTATTTTAAAGTTTTTAGCAGGTTTTTTTCTCATTTTCCCCATAGACTCCCATGTTAAAATTGTACTTCACCCCATTATCTTACAGGCGTCATATCTCGAAAAAACTCACACTACCCCCTATTTTTTAATGCTGATTTTTCAATCATATACTTTGATCTTCTAAAAAATATAAGTTAGAAAAAAAGTTTAATTCTATAAATTTGAGGAGCGAACATCCTTAACTGGCTTGATATGGTATATTGTGTAGCTTGGGTGTAGTAATTAATCAAAGCCTGGAATAAAGTTTCATTTTTTTTTAATTTCCAAGTGAAAAGACGGATATCAATACGTTTTTATAGCAAATATGATATGAATAATTGAGAATCAAGATACATTTTGTCCCGGTTTCTTCACAGCTAATATACGAATAAAGGAAGTGTTATTTGTATTTACGGATTTAAAAAAACTATCATTATTTACGTTGCTGACACCCATTTTAGCTGTACGTAGACAGTTATTATTCAATGTACGGCATGATCCACTACTTATCGTGAAATTGTAAAGTTACAGTTTGCCAGTCCCAACGTACCAATTGGTATTTCCAACTCTCTCTGAGTTGACATCTGAGAGCTCATCCTCACTTTGATTCCTGGTGTTCAGCTACATCTTGATTCACAATACAATAATAGAACCCGGGCCTCCAATACAACCCGGGGGGTAAGGGGTGCTGAGGTAAATACAACCCGGGTCTCTATTAGAACCCGGGCTTTACGTTAACTGAATACCCCGTGTTGCAATATGAAATAGTTATATACACTCGTTTTTTAGGAGAAATATTGGTGTGACCATGTGAGATTCAGCATAACCGGTCCATGATAAAAAATATGTCTTGTTCAGTTAATTCTCTATTTACAATAAGTGACCCCAAGAAGATTATAAACGTCAATTCATGTCTGAAGAAATATAACCCGGCCTCCAATACAACCCGGGTCTCTAATAGAACCCGGGGGGTAAGGGGGTGCTAAATGAAATAGAACCCCGGGGTTGTATTAGAGGAAATATGGTAGGTTCATACTGATAAGGGTGGATGTTGTTTATGTCTTGTGGTTGAAATCAACACTGCCATCACCATACGAGGAAGCCATAATAGTACTACGATTGTAGAAAACAACTGTGACGCTTATGCTCTAGCTTGGGGGAAGAGCATCTTTAACGTCTTATCATGTGACTGCTGCAAGCCTGATTAACTCTCTGGGATTTCCAGAAAACAGCTCATACCGAAAAAGCTTTTTCAACATTTCTACATAAAATATGACATTTTAATGGGGTTTTTTATACATTATGTCTCAAACAATACTGTTAAACATATTAAAATTAAGTTTTTCTCCAACACTCTCTTCTAAATAACCTGGTATAATCAACTCTTGGATTGATAACATGTTCAACAAGAAGACATAGTCATCAACATCCCCCGCCAGACACAAGAAATGAGAACAAGGGCAATAATTAAAGAAGAACTACTTGTGCACTTCTCATTTTCTTTCCATTAAGGTATCGATATCCTCAAGCTACACAACTGATTTGATGTTAAACAATGTCTGAGAAAAGCTATATCCTTTGAAGATACTTGGAACAGAGTCGAAAAAGCGGAACAAGTGGAATAACTCCGGAAAAAAATAATCACATGCTTATTTTTTTCGAACTCCATCAAGGTATCGATACCCTTAAACCACACACCAAATTTGTTTATCCTATCTTAAATAGTTTCTGAGAAAAACTGTCCCCTTTCAAGAAACCATGAACAGAGTTCAACTAGATTAGCGTTTGCGGGACACCGCAAAAGCAGAGCAGCTCCGAAACTTAGGGTCTCGCCTTTCCCTGTTCCGCCTTCTCGTCAGCATCAATAAAATGGGAATTCTTTTTAACAAAAGTTTGTTCATTATTCGAGTTATTACTAATCATCACTGGGGTCACTTTTCAGAAGTTTGTTCTTAAAACCTATTTCTTCTTTCAAAATTTGATCAAAGGATACACGTGGCCTTAACCAATATCTCATGACCTTGACCTTTGACCTTCAAGGTCACACCATCAATGATCACTTTTCATCGCGTATAATAATCATGCAATGACTCAAAGTGTTCATAGTTAAAATACGGCATATTCACAAAAGCATGCTTAAGTTTTGACCTCACTGCGACCTTGACCTTTGACATATTTTAGTGAAAACGTTTTCAAATCTTGGTCTTTCTCAATAGTTCATATATACCAAATAAGAGCCTAATAGCACAAACAAGTTTGAAGTTATCATGTTTACAAGGATTGTTGTAGTGATTTCAGAACTCATGACCTTGACTTTTGACCTTGAATGTGAACATGTCAAAATCATTCACCAGGTGTATAAGAAAGAAATTAAGCTATCTATATGAGGTGTTAATATCTTCATGGAAAAAAAAGTTACTTAGTGATTTCAGAACTGATCAGCATGACCATATCTCGTGACCTTGACCTTTAAAATTCAAGGTCACACAATCAGTGATCACTTTTCATTGTGTATCACAATCATGTAATGATTTAAAGTGTTAATAGTTGAAATAAGACATTTTCGCAAAAGCATGCTTAGGTTGTGACCTCGCTATGACCTTGACCTTTGACGGATTTTAGCGAAAACCTTTTCAAATCTTGGCCTTTCTCCATAGTTGATATAGACCAAAGAAGAGCCTGATAGCACAAATATTTTTCATTGTGTATCACAATCATGTAATGATTCAAAGTGTTAATAGTTGAAATAAGACATTTTCGCAAAAGCATGCTTAGGTTGTGACCTCGCTATGACCTTGACCTTTGACGGATGTTAGCGAAAACCTTTTCAAATCTTGGCCTTTCTCCATAGTTGATATACACCAAAGAAGAGCCTGATAGCACAAATATTTTTCAAGTTATCGTGTTTACAAGGATTTATTTTTAGCGATTTCAGAACTCGTGACCTTGACCTTTGACCTTGAATATGAACATGTCAAAATGATTCCCTAGGAGCATAAGTAAGAAGTTATGTATATGAGGTGTTGATACCTCCTTGGAAAGAAGTTATTTAGTGATTTCAGTACTGGTCAGCATGACAATATCTCCTGACCTTGACCTTTAAAATTCAAGGTCACACAATCAGTGATCACTTTTCATTGTGTATCACAATCATGTAATGATTTAAAGTGTTAATCGTTGAAATAAAGACATTTTCGCAAAAGCATGCTTAGGTTGTGACCTCACTATGACCTTGACCTTTGACGGATGTTAGTGAAAACCTTTTCAAATCTTGGCCTTTCTCCATAGTTGATATACACCAAAGAAGAGCCTGATAGCACAAATAGTTTTCAAGTTATCGTGTTTACAAGGATTTTTTTTAGCGATTTCAGAACTCGTGACCTTGACCTTTGACCTTGAATGTGAACATGTCAAAAAAATTCCCCAGGGGTATAAGTAAGAAGTTATGTATATGAGTTCTCAAAACCTAATAGGAAAAAAGTTATAGCGAATACAAAACGCGGCGGCGGCGATGGAAACTGCACAAAAACTGATAGCAGCTCCGACTTAGTCGGAGCTGCTAAATATACGGAACAAGGGCAATTACTCTGCAAAAAATAATTGTGTGCTTCTCATTTTCGAACTCCATCAAGGTACTTATGCCCTCAAGCCACACACCAAATTGGGTAATCCTATCTTAAATAGTCTCTGAGAAAAGCTGTCCCCTTTGGAGATACCATTAACAGAGTCCAAAAATACAGAACAAGAGCAATAAATCCGGAAAAAATAATCACACGGTTCTTATTTTCGAACTCCATCAAGGTATTCATGTCCACAAGCCACACATCAAATTTTGAGAAAAGCTGTCCCCTTTATAGCGGACTGACGGACGGACGGACGGACGGACACACGGATGGACGGACGCAGCTCAAAACTATATCCCCCTTCCACTACGTGGCGGGGGATAATAATGATTATATGGTAGGCCGTAAAAAAACTTGAAATCATCAAAAGAGCTGTGACGTCAGGTTTTTACTTTTTATGTACCCCGGTAGGTAATTTGAAAAACAACGTTAAAGTGATGAAAAACATTTGGTGACCCCTATTATTATTTCTGAATTCGTTTGTCCAGTTAAAGATGATATGGGCCCAGCGATATCGAGACTGCGGCAGAGACCGCTACGAAAGGCGGGTAACGAGATCACATGACGCAAACTGGGCACAGGCGAGCGACCGGCCGGCAGATTCGTATCCAAAGTGAACTTGTCTTAATCGGGATTCGTAATCAAAACGGAACTCGTACTAAAATACCTGCACACAGAGACACTGTGGGTGTAGGTAATATCGTTTGGAGTAAATGTCGGTAATATAGTAGAGTCTCCAATGGTGTTTTCGAAGGAGAGTTTTGATAGGATTATGTTGAATAATCGGCAGGTTATATTTTGTTTCATATGTATTAATAGATAATCTGGTAGGTATCATTTGGATCAGTAAACAAGCAAACTTTTGCTAATGTTAATACCTCACCAGTACACACAAGAACTGGACATAAACATGAAAAACTAAAGCATAATGATACCATGCGTACATGATTGTTGCTTATGAAAGATTCTTTGCCGTTCCACTTCATTAATGATACAGCTACGTTGTTCTTTAGTGATAGAAAAACTATTTCTAACATTATTTCTAAAGACAGTAAATAATTCACATGTAAACAGGTAATAACAACATCTCCCTTACGGTATCCACAGGCGCATTCGGGATTGTTAGAAATGTGTCTATTTACTTATCAGCATTCAAGTCGCTACAACTGAGCTTGAGTCTACAGTGTATGATCTGACAGAATCGACTGCCGTAATTCAGGTCGAGATAATTAAGGATTCAGCCATATGGCCATATGGCTGAATCCTTATTACAATTGGCGTGGTTTTTTAATTTTTTTATTTGCACCAATCTTGTGGACAACTTTTAGCAAAAACGGCTACAGATAATTCTGATAGCCCTTACTGGGCACACGCCAGGCGAAACTTTTGGGCCCAATCGATTCATTCATTTTTAAAGGTCCAGTTCGATTCCAAATTTCGATTTTATCATGCGAAAAATTTTCAAAATGCACCTAGAGACTTGAAACTTTTTCCAAAAGATCCGCAATGACCTTGTGGGCAATAAAGTAAATCATGGCGAAGTCGTCAGTCACGTGGTTAAGCCGCCATCTTGGATTTTCAAATTTTTCAAATTTTCGGACCCAATGTACCTTTGCGGAAACACCACTCTGAAGACTTAAAGAGCTGAAATTTTATTTGTATATAGCTGAAACATTCGAGAATAACACGTTTGTTCCTGTTTGTGAGAATTCCTAATACTTTTTTCACAGTGACCTTTCAAAGTCAGGCAATTTTTGAAAACCGCGCACTTTCAGGGGCGATAATTAAAAAACCTAACGATGGAATTAAACGATTTTTTTCAGGAGAGTAAGACAGGTCTGTGGTCTTTATGATTCAATAATATAATCGCTGGCGAACAGTCACTTCCGGTCATAATAAAGAAAAACATTAACATGGGGAAATATTTGAAACTTTTTACAAAAGATGCGCAATAATAATATGAGCGAAAAAGTAAATCATGACAAAGTTGTAATTCTCATGGTTTAGCCGCCATTTTTATTTTCTTTACAATTCTTTGATTTGAGATGTACATATTAGGTATCAATAATCCTAAGGAGATGCTAGAAACGTGCTACTTGTTTTGAAAGATGCACAATGACATTTGAAACTAGAAAGTGTTTTTACCCGTAAAAACAGATGTCTCCCCCTTCCTCAAATGCTCCAAACCTCTAAACAATACTATCATAAAGCACCATTAATGTTCTCTGTATAATTCAACTTGAATAAATAACCTATCAACTCCACTATTGTAGCAAACAAAATATTCAAAATTCTAAATTTTTTGATGCTGAAATAAAAGCCAGTTTTTTTTAAAAAGACTAAGTCCAAATCGATGAGGTGGAAACAAATGTTTTTTTGTTTTTTTTAAATCTCTAACCCCCAAAAGGCACATCTATATGATGATGAGAGACAGAATACCAAGTTTGGTGATGATTGGTCATATAGTTTTAGAGATCTGCTCCGGAAACAAACACTACCCTTGAAATAGACTAAGTCCAAATCGTTGCCATGGAAATAAAAAAAATTAAAATTTAAAAAAATCTTTAAACCCCAAAAGGCACATCTACATGATGTGGAGAGACAGAATACCAAGTTTGGTGATGATTGGTCACATAGTTTTAGAGATCTGCTCCGGAAACAAACACTACCCTTGAAATAGACTAAGTCCCAATTGTTGCCATGGAAATAAAAAAAAATTAAATTTAAACAAGCAGACAGAGTCGGCCATATCCCCCGCCTTTGGGAAAATTTATTGAAGAATAGTTGTTGAATAACAGTGACCTTTTCTCAACTAAACACAACACACAAAATTTCAGCTCCTTAGACAAAGTGGTTCAGGAGGAGAAGACAAAATGCGAAAAGTTGACGGCTGGACACCGTGCAATGCCATAAGCCCATCGGACCTTTCAGGCACATCTACACATGATGATTGTTCCACACACCAAGTTTCGATGTGATATGTCTTATGGTTTTCCAGTTCTGCTCCGGAAACGAAATTCTATGTTACATTTCCATGGAAACGGTCAAAAAAAATAACTCGAAGAAGTTGAAAACCCCAAAAGGCACATCTACACATGATGATTGTTCCACACACCAAGTTTCGTTGAGATATGTCTTATGGTTTTCGAGTTCTGCTCCGGAAACGAAATTCTATGTTACATTTCCATGGAAACGGTCAAAAAAAATAACTCGAAGAAGTTGAAAACCCCAAAAGGCACATCTACACATGATGATTGTTCCACACACCAAGTTTCGTTGAGATATGTCTTTTGAGTTCTGCTCCGGAAACGAAATTCAAAGTTACATTTCCATGGAAACGGTCAAAAAAATAACTCGAAGAAGTTGAAAACCCCAAAAGGCACATCTACACATGATGATTGTTCCACACACCAAGTTTCGTTGAGATATGTCTTATAGTTTTTGCGTTCTGTTCCGGAAACGAAATTCTAAGTTACATTTCCATGGAAACGGTCAAAAAAAATAACTCGAAGAAGTTGAAAACCCCAAAAGGCACATCTACACATGATGATTGTTCCACACACCAAGTTTCGTTGAGATATGTCTTATGGTTTTCGAGTTCTGCTCCGGAAACGAAATTCAAAGTTACATTTCCATGGAAACGGTCAAAAAAATAACTCGAAGAAGTTGAAAACCCCAAAAGGCACATCTACACATGATGATTGTTCCACACACCAAGTTTTGTTGAGATATGTCTTATAGTTTTCGCGTTCTGTTCCGGAAACGAAATTCTAAGTTACATTTCCATGGAAACGGTAAAAATAAATAACTCGAAGAAGTTGAAAACCCCAAAAGGCACATCTACACATGATGATTGTTCCACACACCAAGTTTCGTTGGGATATGCTTTATAGTTTTCGAGTTTTGCTCCGGAAATTCTAGGTTACATTTCCATGGAAACGGTAAAAAAAAATAACTCGAAGAAGTTGAAAACCCCAAAAGGCACATCTAGACATGATGATTGTTCCACACACCAAGTTTCGTTGAGATATGTCTTATAGTTTTCGAGTTCTGCTCCGGAAACAAAATCGGGACGGACGGACGGACAGACAAACGGACGGAGCCCATTTCGATATCCCTCCCCAACTATGTTGGCGGGGGATAAAAAATCTCTAAACCCCAAAAGGCACATCGATATGATGATGAGAAGACAGTATACCAAGTTTGGTGATGATTGGTCACATAGTTTTAGAGATCTGCTCCGGAAACGAACACTAACCTTGAAATAGACTAAGTCCAAATCGTTGCCATGGAAATAAAAAAATTAAAAAAATAAAAAAATCTCTAATCCCCAAAAGGCACATCTACATGATATGGAGAGACAGTATACCAAGTTTGGTGATGATTGGTCACATAGTTTTAGAGATCTGCTCCGGAAACGAAATGGGAACGCCAACGCCAACGCCGACGGGAACTCAGCTAAAACCAATATGTCTCCCGACCCTTCGGGGGGAGACATAATATGTCTAAGAATCATTTAAGCGCTGAATAAGTTTATCGTCGCTTGCGACTATAATTATTATTTCATTCCTCACTTTCGGCAAGGATTTGAATTCACCGATAGTTTGCTTGCAGGTAATGAATTCCACAGTTTAGTTGTATCAGGTAGGAACGATTGATCATATATTATAGTTCTAGAGTTAATGGTTTGCAATTTAGTTTTGTTTCAGAGATTGTATTGACTATTTTCAGAGACAGAGACTTCTTTAATGTTAAAATACACAACGTTTTGGAGTACATACTCAAGCCTCCATCAGGTGGATGACATTCCACCTGATGAAGGAGTGAGTATGTACCCAGAAACGTTGTGTATTTTCACATTAAAGAAGTTGTTATCCAGAAAATCTTCCTGTTGTTATGTATACCACTTCTAAATGCCCTTCAAAGACCTGATCATTATTCATCTTGTAAACATTTATTAATTTGATATCATGTCTTCTTTCTTTTAACGGTTTAAACTTGGTTTCTAAATAAAGCTTTTGATGGCTTGTACCTCGAACAGCGCCACATATTGTACATAGTGCATCTAAATGTAATCGCTGAAGAATGAGAGATTGATCAATCGTACAATTATCCCAAACATGACAACAAAAGTCAAATATCGGCAAGACAAAAGATTTATACATGGTTTCTAACGTTTTTCTGGAGAGACGATACTTAAAACTTCGGAGACAATTTATCATTGGACTTACTTTCTTTCTTGTTCGTCCATGATTGTGATTATACAAATTTAAAGAAAAAGAACAAATGAAATAATTATGTTACCAACCTACACGTCTCTCAGTTTAACGTGCCATATAGATGTTTCTTCCAGATCAAAGGGGAGAAGTATTGTTACAACAAATAAGTTTACGCAACAAAGTCAAATACCTAAGCGTGAAGTGTGAAGAAAGAAGGAGGGTCCAGTGTAATTATATGTTGACAGATAACAAGTTTACTGGACCGGTTCAATTATATAACAAACGGCAAGTCAACTGTCATGTTAATTGTCAAAAGTCCGGTCATGGCGACACAAAACGTTCATGAAACAAGTGTTTGCCACTAACATGGCAATGTCCCCCGCCAGTGACATTCAGTTAGTAAGACACATCATTGGAGCTAATTTATATATTGCATTACTGGTAAAAAGTGCCATGATGATCAGCAAATTTTAAGACTTTGGGTGCTTGGGTTCATGATTGATATATCGTGTTAATAAGAGTTCTAAAAGTGGTCAAAGTGTTGTGGTGACCTTGAAAACAGGGTCAAGGTCACCAAAATGTACTGGTGTGTGTCATCCCCCAATGTAGGCTGACACCAAATTTGAAGACTTTGGATGCAACACCTCATGAGATATCGCGTTAACAAGAGTTAAAAAAACTGGTCAAAGTGTAGAGGTGATCTTGAATATAAGGTCAAGGTCACCAAATCGACTGGTGTCTGCGTCATCCTCCAATGTAGACTGACACCAAATTTGAAAACATTTGGTCCAACTGGTCATGATATATATCCCGTAAGCCAGAGTTTGAAAAGTGCTCAAAGTGTCGCGGTGACCTTGAAAAAAAGTCAAGGTCACCAAAATTGACTGGTGTCTGCGTCTTCGCCCAATGTAGGCTGACACCAAATTTGAAGACTTTGGATGCAATACCTCCAGTGATTTTGAAGCCTAGAAATGTGAATAAGACAAATGTCCTGAGTGGGTGACTGGCAATAGGCCATTGGCCTGAAGCTCTTCAAATAATTCTAATGAAATTATTCAACTAAAATTATTATTGATATTTCATGCTTCAATTTGTATCCAAGGTTTTGTCCACACTTAAATTTTAATTTTCACAGATTAATTACTCTTTGAAAGGTGAAGATAATAATCATGATTCATTAGGCTAATATGTAGAAATAACATTGAAATTATTGATCAGCCTGAATGTCCTAAATCAAGTGAAGTAAGTAGGTCATTTGAAAATGTAATAGGACAATGGCCTATGGCCTGCAGCAATCTGAATCCCTGCACCTCATGAGATATCTCGTTAACAAGAGTTCAAAAACTGGTCAAAGCGTAGAGGTGACCTTGAAAATAAGGTCAAGGTCACCAAATCGACTGGTGTCAGTGTCATCCTCAAATGTAGACTGACACCAAATTTGAAAACATTTGGTCCAACTGGTCATGATATATATCCCGTAAGCAAGAGTTTGAAAAGTGCTCAAAGTGTCGCGGTGACCTTGAAAAAAGGTCAAGGTCACCAAAATTAACTGGTGTCTGCGTCTTCGCCCAATGTAGACTGACACCATGTTTGAGACTGAGTCCAACAGGTCAAGATATATCGCATTAACAAGAAAAGTGGTCAAAGTGTCGCGGTGACCTTAAAATAAGGTCAATGTCACCAAAATCAACTGGTGTCTGTCTTTCCCCGATGTAGGCTGACAACTTATTTGAAGACTTTGGATGCAATGTTTCATGTGATATCGCGTTAACAAAAGTTCAAAGAGTGGTCAAAGTGTCGTGGTGACCTTGAAAATAAGGCCAAGGTCACCAAAATTGACTGGTGTCTGCGCCTTCCCACAATGTATGCAGACATCAAATTTGAAGACTTTGGATGCAACGCTTCATAAGATATCGTGTAAACAAGAAATGTGACGTACGGACGCCGCTGAATTCATAGTCCCCCGTTCCGGGTTGCGGCGGGGGACAGTAACATTAATCCAACTGTGAGTGCAGATATTGTCAGCCAATAAAAGGTAGGAATATATATTCGACCAATGGAATTTAGGAATAGGATGATCTTTGTATTCTGTGTTCTCTGGCAAAAAAATTCCAACAAGAAGAAGAAGTTTGGGCGAGCACTCATTTGAAGAAAAACTTATCGTTGTAAAATTACTTAGGATATAGGATGATGTAAATGCTCGTGATGAAAACAGGTTCGTTATTCTAATCATTGTAGATTGCTATTCGCATTCGAAATACTTGCAAAATCATCACAATGTATAAAACTCATTACATGAACATGTTATTTATAAAATGACATAGGCCTATAGATTATACGTCACATGTAATTTTCCTTGGAGAGCAATACATATAAGTCTTTGGCGGGTTTGCCGATCCACTTCTTATTTTTGTTATCATGATAACAAATGGTTACCAGTAAAACAGAAGAGACTGTTAAGGTATTTGTTTCGATTAACTAACATTCCTATTCGCGCTTATACGGCAAGTAGTGGCGAGTAAACCAGTGCGCAAAGGAAGAATCGCTGAGTAGGGATATTTGCGATTTCTACTTGCTTGTTACCTTACTAAATTTAGGCTTTCCAGTGTTTTATTCGCCACCCAGGCAATCTTTAACTGCGCACATCATATTAAAGTTTTAGCAATATCAAAAATATGTATGATAGTGAAAAATCCTGTGGAACACGCGAAACACGATGATCAAAAATCGTGTTTTCAATTTTGTTTCTCTTTCCAGCATCATCAATTGTTAAAATATAGACTTGCTATATAGAGTTTATTTGTTGAAAGCGAGCGCTTAATTTAAATAAACCAAATCAGTAAAAAAATCACGTTATTTGCTCATAGGTGTATTATTATTAATGCCGATAACTCTTTAAATCATTTGGAGATGCCCAAATGTCCTTACATTTTTGGATAAAAGACATAATAAACTTGCTATTTTGAAAAAATAAACAAATTCTAAAATATTTGATTTCATCGTCCCATCTCTCCTTTACTTCTTACATGGATATCAAAGTCATCCTTGCAATGCTCAATTTGTGGCATGGCAAGAAGCTGTAGAGGAGTCTTGCCAACACATGACAACACATTGTGAAATAGCAAACTGGCTATTTGCTTGTAGATGAAGATTGAAGCATGAGGCCAAAAGTCCAAACAAACCTGAGTGAAAAATTTTCCGTTGATGTATGAGAGTTCCCAATGTGTCAAAAATGAGCTGCTCATTGGGCATGGTCATTTCTTTGTAGCAGTCTAGGAGCTGCTCCTTGATGGTGTCTAGAGTGGCCATGATGCACCTGTTGTTTAGCTCCATTATGATGAGACACAGTGCATCAGGTAGAGGAATAAACTGGGTTTGAGGGATCACCTGCATTTCAATACCACTCACATCACCTGCAAAAACCAACATAGCTCAATAAATTTCACTGTAACAAAAGACATCAGTAACAAAATAGAGCCATTTGCTCTGAAGCTCATTAGGAATTAAGTTACGCATATCTCTAGGAAAAAGGTTAGGATATCAAATAATAAGGCATTGTCATCAAATTAAAAATTTGTTACACATCAATCCACATTCATTTGGAATATTACACAACTTTGCATTCTATTGTTTTAAAATCTACTCTGCAACATGCACGTACATAATTTCTGATTTTTGATACAACGTTATTTTACAAAAAAGTTAAAAGATTAACGAGCTATGTCCATTTTTTCTGTCATTTAGGCCTGCTTACATAATGGTGGCAATGGGGAAGCGACGTTACAGTAAAAATATGGTCATTACTTTGCCATTTTCTGAAACAATTTTCAAATTTAATGAATTTAAACATTATGAAAATAATCTCAAGATGTTAGATAACACACATGCTATGTTTGAACACTTCTTATTCACTGTCAAAATTATGAAAATTATTTATGCTACACTAAAATAACATGCGATCCTATTGGAAAACGGAGATTGTTGCAATACTTTTAGGCACGTCACTGGACATGCTCGCTTTACGAGCAGTTTACTGCATAGCAGTAAACTGTTCTTACACGTGCTTATCCCGGTGAGGGATACTGAAAGTGATCCGATCTACGATCTACTTGAGCTGCAACTACACATCAGAAATCACTACTGTTCAGTACTGGCTGCCAAGTAATTATCGCCACTTTTTAGCAGTTTTTAGCGAATTACTCAAATGTTTTTCAACCAAATGGAACACAATTTATTTTCATGATAGATTAGCTATGCTATTCACTGATGTTTCCTACTTGTTTACAGTTGCCGATCGCATATTTCTGATACGCGACCAAGTGGAAGTGCGATTGTGCATATTGTGCTTTCCAAACAACTAACAGGACCAGTTTATCGCCATTTCCGAATTTTCAATGTATTTCACCCAACGTAAAATTAATTGGTTATAAATCTGTCTACATTAAACATTGACAACTTGCACACATTTCATGCATGAAATTTGATTTAAAAATTATACTTAACCAACGAATAAGTTGTTGACAATTGCCGTCATTATGATTAGCTGATTTTACGGACGCTTTTTCCCCCATCTCATTCGTTTCTTCAAATGGTCTAATCGTACTGAATGTATCTGATGAAATGTAATATATATTGCTTTCAAGTGACTATCATAATTTATAGGCCATCCAAATTGTAAATAATCACAAACATCAACATCAAAATAATCTGCTAACAAAAACCTCCAGCTGTCTACCGGTACATGTAAAGGTGTTTGTAGTGAAATCCTAAGCTTTTGATAATTATAACATCCAGAGTCTTTGACCAACATATGTAATTGCAGAAAATGCGAAAAAGTATCTAATTTTGATTGTAACATGATTTCAGTGTATCCTTGATTCTGATTGGTTGATTTGCCTATGTTGAATGACAATGAATACCCGCAAATTACTTGGGGCGAATCACCGCGAACATATACATCATGTTCACAAGATTCGGCCCGACTCAAAATTTAATTTTTCTATTTCTCTTAGTATGTGCTCCTTACTCAAATTTGACAGGCGGCATTGTCATTTTCCAACTTGTGTATAGCAGTATATGTCACAAATAACTCTCAAAATTAATTAGTTTCAAGTAACTAAAATGTTTTCAACTAGTAAGATTTGTCCAAGTTTGACGCCTTCTTCCATGCGGCCGAATGACGTTGCCATGGCATGACGTCATAGTGATCAACCGTTTTGACGTCACAATGCTAGCGTCATTGTCACAATGGGTTAGGGCAAGTTTAAGATTTATGTTCCTAGGTCTTTTACTTTGTTGATGTCGTAGATAAATGTTTATCGCCATCTAAAAGGATACGTGAATATTATGAAGTGACCATGATTGAGTGACACTGTTTGATCTTATGTGTACATTGTTGCTAATGTACATATTACGCCGTGTATTTACATTTGTTTTTACCTGACCACACCTCTTACAAAAATGGAACATTCGCAAAGTCCTTTCCACTCAGAGATAGGTACGCAAAAAGAGAGTTCGTTTTAAAACGCCTGATAACTAAGGGTCATGTTACAATATCGATAAATAGTTGCGTTTGTAAAATTTCCGGGATTCATTGCTATTCAACACCCGCAAATTTCAGCGTTTAAAACCTCCGGCTAACGCCGTCGGTTTTAAACTAAATTTGCGGGTGTTGAATAGCAATGAATCCTGGAAATTTTACAAACGCAACTATTTATCTTATAAATGAACAGGCACAATATCACATGTCACACAATCAGTAGTTTGTCACATGTCCTGTCGAGATCTTCCACAATCAAATTTGGCTTTATGCTTGTGAAAGAACCCACTAGTAGCACACTTTGCACAAGCATGCAATTTTTTGCACACAGCATCACCCCGTGAAAATCGACATTCTGCGTTGTCGATTTTTTCATTGTTGAAGCTCCAACACAACATGTTTTCTGCTTTTCCGTCAGTAGCACAAGTACCATTTCCTCTACTAGGAGTCACATTATCCCTCCTTGCCTCTGAGGTTTTCGACCCCTGAAATTGCAAAGCTGCCCACGCCATTCCCTCGATGCCAGCCTTATCTTCCCACGTAAGATTTCCTAGTTCGATTGCTCACGCGCCTTCCCAAAGTCATGTAGTAAAGCGAATTTCAACAAATTCTGCACATGAGTCAATCTGCAAAGTCTTTCATTAGGAGATACCTCACTACATGCTAGAATTCTAGTGTAACCCAACATAAAGGCCTCCAAAGAAATTCTATCTTGGTGCGTGTCGGTGTTGGAAACGTCCGATACAAAAGCATGAGGCCACATAGCCGGTTTAACAATGTTTTGCTGATTTTTAAGTTCATATCCGGATTTTAATGTCTTACCCCTATCCAAATGGGGCTAGCTCCCCTCCTGTGTCTGTGGTTCCCGAACTGGTAAGCGGTCGTTTCGTGAATGTTAGCCTAACTCCGAACGTCTGTTACCACCACGTGGGGTACCGACCGGAAATTCCAACGAATCCAAGATGTCGTCGCCATGCTGGGTCAAATTGGTATCATTTCTAAGTGTTTGAATGTTCGGAGTCTGCGTTGTGCTCTTCTTCAATTTCCTTTTCAATAACTCGTTTTCAAGTTCCAAAGCAGTTACTCTATGTTCAAGTTCCGCCACGACCATGTGTCCGGTCTGTTTCGGTCGTGCTCCCGCTCCTACTTGAAGTTCTTCACTACTAGTCTGTCGGTCACCAGGCGATCCGCGACTCGTCAATGTCGGTGTGCGTTGTTCCTCCATCTCGTCTGTTACGAAATCTTCAAACCTTGCAGGACACAATCCCCGTTTGTGTGAATTGCATTTCTTTCCACACTTTTTACAATTTCTAGCCATCACACTGAGCGGCCTCAGTGACCATGCCGCCTTCAGCCTTACTATGACAAATCACAGTGTCTCGCGTTGACAAAATCCAAGTTCCAACAAAGGGAGATAACTCTTGTGATATTAGTGATTATTCCCAATCCTTACACAAGGATATTATCACTATAACAATTTCAGGAAAACAAAACTATACTCACCGACTTTGAATTGTTGTTCACTTACCATGGAAATGTTTCTTGATATAATCTAAGATCTTTGTGAAATTGACAAGAAAATTTACGCGATCGGAACTACGCATGCGCTATAACGAGGTAGTGGCGATAAATTGGTAAGCAGCGATAACTGGTCGGCAGCCAGTACAGTTTTAAAACACTGGTGATATTTTATCTTCATATGAAAGATTCAGGCGAACTTTCTGCAAAAAATCAAAACTAAAATCTACCTTCTTTGAAGTGATTTGACAGTCATCAGTGTCCTGATCTCAACGTCCTGATATCATCATTATTATTACTACCAAATAATTGTTATTTAAGTTCATCACGAAATTTTATAACAAACCTATACGTTGTATGTTGAATCCAAAAGGCGCTTTCAGTACCCTCCTTCCCCATGCTGTTCGTAAATTCTCCAGATGAATTTCATTCCCAACAACAAGAATGGTCGATGGTTCAAGAAAGCCCTTGTAGCAAAGACGTTTGATGCTTTCAACCAAGGTTGGGTTCCAATAACAAGTCTTATTTCTCATTTGAAAATCGTCAAGGAGTTGTTTTCCGTTGAGCGGTGGTCGAGATCTCAGGTCATTATCGGCGCAACTATCTCTCGTCTCGCTCTCGGATAAAACGATTGCAAGACATTTGGCAGTAACTGAGACATTTTTTGTGTTCTTTTCATCCCGGACAGTGTGTGATGGCATTGTGTCAAACATCAAAGCTGGGAGTTAAGGCATTTTCAAATAAAGGAAGTACAAGCTTCTTGCCGCTTCACCTGTCGCCTGTGGTGTGCTTGATTCACCCACTTGATCCATGGGGCATTATCAAACATATGGTTATGCCACCACTACGCAACTAGTATTATTCATTGTATTCAACATACTGTTTTATAAACACAAACTATCAAATATGCCTTTTGTGCACTAGTTCAACAACAATTTAGCCAGGCGGCATATTTCAACTTTATGATTTTCCACTCGCGGCTGTTGTTCGTGAAATATTGCGTACAAATGATGCGCATAAGCATCGCTGGGCGGTGTTCGTCTGCTTTGGCTATGCTCGATTGGGGACCCGGCGTACGCCGACGAGAGAGGCGAAAGCAGCGAAACTCTTTATTGGAACCAGGAAGGATCCTTGCGACATTCAAAAACTATTATTTTTCATTGTATCATATCATATTTCATATTGTATCATAAGCCAAAGCATGTGTTTACTGATCTACATCTAGAAAAGCTTTTGATAAATCTCTAAACGGGACTTTAATCGCTATTTTGTAATTGAATTAGTAAGCTTACTAATTCATTTAGTAAGCTTACTAAATAAATTAGTAAGCTTACTAAATCATTTAGTAAGCTTACTAATATGATCGATTTAGCAAGCTTACTAAATGAATTAGTAAGCTTACTAATTCATTTAGTAAGCTTACTAAATAGAAACGATTTAGTAAGCTTACTAAATCACTTCCGGTTTCACGATTTAGTAAGCTTACTAATTCATTTCCGGTTTGTTGACATCTCAATAAATGACTGCATGCTCCCAAGAACGTAGGACATAGGCTTATTCAGACAAGCGGTAGTATTTGATGAAATAATAATCATATATACACTTCTCACTCTGCGTTGACTGTGACAGACGTGATACAACACTCAGTTTGACAGATCAGAAGTGTATATTTATTACATAATGATTGGCTGATACAGTAACCACGTGACACGTCACATGACGTTATACTGATGCTGTATTAATAGTAATAGATTGCGTCACATCTCCCTTCTTTTATGAGAAGATATACACTGAAATGTAATAAATGCAATTTGTGATTGATAATAATAAATTCAACATTAAATATTTGAATTCAGAGTCTCTTTCTTTTAGCGGTCTTCAAAGATGCAGACAGTCACTGAAAATTACACTTTATGCAGTTCATAGTCACTGGAAATCACAGGTCCCAAGTTTTCATCAGGTTACAGGTCTCAGTTCATAATACTTGTACAGGTTACTGTTCATGAGTTTTTGGTGTTATTGTTCATGAATGTGATAAGACACATTAGGACACAATACACTTTTCACAGTATATTCCACACAATCTTAAATTGATGGATAATTAAAATTACAGTCTTTCATTTTCATTACTCAAATTGTGGAATAATAAGTGACAATTGCTGATCATGTTATTTTCACTTATAACATAGAACTTTGAAATTTTAATTCTCAATATAAAATTTTAAGTTGAAATACTTTGAACAATAAACAATAGGTAAATGGGGTCAGAGGTTACTAGCACTTAACCCACCGGTGGAGTCAATCTTTACCATTGACTCGAGATGACATGTCACACTCATAGTCTCTGTACTTGTCAGGTTTCTTAACAAGTCTTCCGGAGCGTGTAGTGATCTGACCTGGTGATCGGAGTGGTGGCTGAGTAGTCGTCATTGCTGGAGACGGCGTGTCAAGCGGGTAGGTTCGGTCGGTTGCGTCAGGATGTCGACTGTCATTCGATGTCGGCACTTTGTGGAGATCACGTCGGTTTCGTCGTAGTGTCGGCCCATTGTCGGTACTAACTATGAAGGATCTGTATGATGGCCGAGAGGGGACATCGCTCTTTCGCCCTCTGGTATCAACACGATAAAGCGATATAGTCGCACGACAAAGCGATAAGGCTGCACGACAAAGCGACAGAGCAACACGACAAAGCGATAACTCCGCACGACAAAGCGATAACGCCGCACGACAAAGCGATAACGCCGCACGACAAAGCGATAGTGTAGCACGACAAAGCGATAACGCCGCACGACAAAGCGATAAGGCTGGACGACAAAGCGATATAACAACGCGCTAAAGCGATAATAACAGCACGATAAAGCGAAAGAGCGATAAAGCGATATAGAAGCGCGATAAAGCGAAAGAGCGATAAAGCGAAAGAGCGATAAAGCGAAAGAGCGATAAAGCGAAAGAGCGATAAAGCGAAAGAGCGATAAAGCGAAAGAGCGATAAAGCGAAAGAGCGATAAAGCGAAAGAGCGATAAAGCGAAAGAGCGAAAGAGCGATAAAGCGAAAGAGCGATAAAGCGAAAGAGCGATAAAGCGATAAAGCGAAAGAGCGAAAGAGCGATAAAGCGAAAGAGCGATAAAGCGAAAGAGCGATAAAGCGAAAGAGCGATAAAGCGAAAGAGCGAAAGAGCGATAAAGCGAAAGAGCGATAAAGCGAAAGAGCGAAAGAGCGATATTGACATGTCGACCTTAATCTTTTACATAACAATAGAATACTGGTTTCATTCAATTTCTTTATTTGTCTTGGTATTTGAATTCACATAACATAAGAATGATTTTGGTAAATGATTCCACTTTAAATCCCCCAAGGTCGCTGTTATATACATATAATTAATACAAGTTTATTTTTTTATTAAGAATTTGAATAAACATATAATGAGATTTCTCTATAAAACAACTTACGGTGAATAATTGAGAAATCCATGACAATTAAAACAGATATCTGCAACTATAATATATGATGGCCGAGAGGGGACATCGCTCTTTCGCCCTCTGGTATCAACACGATAAAGCGATATAGTCACACGACAAAGCGATAAGGCTGCACGACAAAGCGATAGAGCAACACGACAAAGCGATAACGCCGCACGACAAAGCGATAACGCCGCACGACAAAGCAATAACGCCGTACGACAAAGCGATAGTGTTGCACGACAAAGCGATAACGCCGCACGACAAAGCGATAAGGCTGTACGACAAAGCGATATAACAACGCGCTAAAGCGATAATAACAGCACGATAAAGCGAAAGAGCGATAAAGCGAAAGAGTGATAAAGCGATATAGTAGCGCGATAAAGCGATAAAGCGATAAAGCGATAAAGCGAAAGAGCGATAAAGCGAAAGAGCGATAAGCGAAAGAGCGATAGAGCGAAAAAGCGAAAGAGCGATAAAGCGAAAGAGCGATAAAGCGAAAGAGCGATAAAGCGATAAAGCGAAAGAGCGATAAAGCGAAAGAGCGATAAAGCGATAAAGCGAAAGAGCGATAAAGCGAAAGAGCGATAAAGCGAAAGAGCGAAAGAGCGATATTGACATGTCGACCTTAATCTTTTACATAACAATAGAATACTGGTTTCATTCAATTTCTTTATTTGTCTTGGTATTTGAATTCACATAACATAAGAATGATTTTGGTAAATGATTCCACTTTAAATCCCCCAAGGTCGCTGTTATATAAATATAATTAATACAAGTTGAATAAACATATAATGAGATTTCTCTATAAAACAACTTACGGTGAATAATTGAGAAATCCATGACAATTAAAACAGATATCTGCAACTATAATAGATTAATTGCAATGCATAGCCACATGGCGTTGCGGGCTTTCTCCCTGCCATAATACTAGCAGCCGCGATATAAGTGAAATACTCTTGAAAGCGGCGTTAAACACCAACTCATCTCACCTCACCTCATAATAGATTAGTTCAAAAAGTTGACATCGTGTGTGTAAACCTGTACATAGATACTTCCTTAGACATACATATGTGACTGAAAATGATAGATTTAATTGAGCAAAGCAAAGTTTATATAAATCGGCGCACTTTGATTACTTTTGATATATATTCATCAACATAATAAGGATGCAGGTTAGGAAGTCTATGGTATCAACACTTGTATATTATTTAGCCATTCAATAACAAATTAAAGGAAAGAATAAAATCATAATAAAAAAAAACTTGTTTTACTTGGTTTTAACGTACACTTCAAATTGAAGCAGTGTGCGAAGAGTATACTATATAACAATATTACATTCGGATAAGTTAATGGGACTTACACAATCTTCCCTTTAAGACTTGTATGGTTTTTCTCACATTTATTAAATTTGAAAAGTAATTATTGTAGATTATTATAGATATGTACATCTTATTAGTTGATTAATAATATCACTGTGTAAGCGTAGTTTAGCAACAATTTACCACTGATAAAATTAATTAACATATTTTAGCTCTTCAAGCCTAAAGGTTTGGGTGTGAGGGCGAAAGAGGAAGGGAGCTTTACTTGGTTTAGTTTAGTAGTAAATGTCTTTTTTCACTGTTTGTCTCATGATTTGAGAATATGCCTTCCCCATTTGCATTCGATAGGATTCACTTACTGTGAGAATTTGTTCAATCATCATTATATGTGTTCCATCTATTGAGTCTGGGAAATTAGTTAGTTTCCATTTGCCGTCATAGCCTATTATATATTTCGATATCATCTTGTTTTAATTTTTGAAACCGCAAACCATTATGCATGGCATGGTATGATTTGGTATAATTGTACCCTTCTCAGCACACGGATAGCCAACAGACCACAATGGTGAATAGTATTATCTGATTGAGGGAATAATACAAAAGGGGAATAACTAAAAGAATTAACATTAACCTTTCTGCATTTGAGTTTTTACACACTCTGCTAAACACTCACTCGCAAATTTGCTAAAACATACATGTTAGGATATGAGAGCAGCATGAGTAGACCCAGATTGTTAAAATGTGAAAATTTAAATTCTCTGTATCAAATCGTTTTGAAGAAGAAGTCTTTTAAAGATTTTAGGTTGGACCCCCTGTCACATCCATATTTGGTGAGGGGTCAGGACCAAATGAACAAATAAAATTTTATATGTAAAATCTGAAAATGTCATCTTCCAATGTCAACTGGTTCCGGGGAAGAAGTCGTTTAAAGGTTCTGTTAATAATGCCTGCCACGCCAATATTTGATGGGTGCCGAAGTTCAAATGAACAAACTTTGATCAAAATTTCAGCTTTGGGTGTTCATGAGGAGGAGTCGAAAATGTGAAAAGTTTATGGTTTGACGACGGATGACGGACGGACGCCGCACAACGGGCCATGTCACTTACAGGAGAGATCTGCAAATATTATCGATAATCGACAACGTTGACCCGGTGTGTTTATAAACATACACGTAGAGCCTCCCATAGACATACTTGTGTCAGCTCTCTTTTACCATTGTTTCATTGAAAGCATATTAATGTTTGATTTCCAATGGCGGCATGGTTCTTTGTCTCTAGTAAATAATTATTTCGCTTAGAAGAAGTTCTTCTAACGCCAGTAAAATAGCAGTTTCGTTTACGACAAAATAGTTTTAAAATTATCCCTGAAGATTTCTGTTGATCCAGATGAATACATCAAACTTTCTTCTTACTACCACGTTTTAAAACCAACAAATTCAAAATACGCCTATCCCTCCAGTATTTGTCCTTTAAATGATGTTTTAGTTGATCAAGTGTGATTGTTCTCTGTATACAATGTATGCTTGTGACTTCTATTTTCTTTATTGTAAACGAGGTTGTCGTGAAATGAATTCATTCGTGGTAAACACTTATTATCATTATCATTAAATGAGTTATAAGTTTTATTGCGCAAAGTTCAATGCAGTTTATATAAAACAACGGTCTATGCAAAAATCAGAATATCTGACTACTCTTAATCAATATATGTTAATCAGAATAAGCAATGTGAAAGTGCAAGTGCGGAAACTATTGTATCAACATTGGTATAAAATATTTACCCATTCCCTATTTTAACAATGTATTATCATCAATATAATATATATTTGTCTTACATGTTTAACTTATGTGAATGAAATTGATTCAGTGTTTGGAGTATATAAAAAGTATATCATAGTGGCATATTTGTGTGACATTGTTTATCGAAATATGCCTTGAAAATGGTTCTGAATGCCATGCTTAATGAAAATAAACATGTATTTGCAAATGTACTAATAGAGTGTGAGTCACAATAAATTATTAGTGTCATGCTCGACATGTATTACAGTTTTCTGATAAATTTCCTCATAAATAAAACAGCCATTTCTTTAAACTGTTTTACATATCAAGTAGCATCATTTGCTTCATATATATGAAGACCACATTTGAGTAACACATCATCAAAGAGTTCTGGAGTGTTTCCTTCTTTTTAAAAAGACGATAAGACATTTCTGGAGCTCTCCACTGCCATCAAAGACATACCATATTTCATTGAGATCATTCGCTACTTATTATCATCCCCGCCAAACGAAGTTGGGGGATATAGAAGTGAGCTCCGTCCGTCTGTCCGTTCGTCCGTTCGTTTGTCGATTTGTTCGTATGTCTATATCGTCCCGTCCATGATTTTTTGTTCATGTCCGTTTTTCCAAGGATATACAACTCTAATAAGTTTTCCACTTTTTGGAGGATACAGCCAACTCGATCTGCTTGTCTTATTATAGTTACTTTTCGGAATCAAAGTAAGAGAGTGGGAGAGAATACTCTTTCCTTTATAATTCTTCAAACTTTGTGGTGGTAGATAATATGATTTAGTTTCTAGGATGATGAGAATGCAATCTGTGAATTGAATTTAGGACTATTCCGATGACGTTGTTGTTATTAATGATGACGTGTATTGTATCATTGTTGTAACATTTTGTGAGTAACGTGTACTTAAAGAACAGTTGACTTATAGAATTCGTATCAAAGTAATTTTACTTTTGACGCCAATGTAAATCATATATAAATTATGACATTAAGTGTTTGTCTATAGGACCCAAATATGTATATTCTATAATATTTTATTTTGGAGTAATGCTTAATTGATATTCTTATGGCGGCGTCATTACTCAATTGCCCAAAAGAATTCGTTCTAACACTCATTATATATACCATAGAAGGAAGTAATATCTATGCAGTTAATAAATAACGGTAACGAGGAATTTTGTAAAACAGAGAAGGAAAATGTGATTCACAACTGTTATCAACTGGTGGTGTGTAAAACTATTTTGCAATAAACATACGAATCTTAGTATAACTTTGGATAACGGCCGTCTTCTCTTTTGGTTTTCTCAGGTCAAGATGTTAAACCACTCAATCGTACTGCGCACAATGCACATCTTTATAAGGGTTGCAATCCGGCAGAGCCACATGTAACTTTACTACAACACTTTATTTAAAACTAAACAAACAAGATTAACTCCATATTCACTTAAAAAAAAGCTCATTATCTATCAATGGGTGGCGCTAATTTGATAAACGGTATCATCCCGAAATCAATCGTGGCTTTCGCGGCAACGAGGAGTGTACATGTCGTGTGGCCCTCGCGACATTCTGTAGTTTTCTAGTGTGGCTTTCGCGGCAACGAGGAGTGTACATGTCGTGTGGCCCTCGCGACATTCTGTAGTTTTCTAGTGTGGTTTTCCCGAGCAGACAACCTTTCGAATAGCCAAACTCAATTCATTAACTTTATGTTAATAATCATAGAAACCATGTCAAGAATGAAAACCAAGATTACACGAAAAACAATGCTAACATATTGACACTATATTCCGAGATTATATAGACGGTTGAAGTACACTCAACATTTGCATTATTATGAGCATTTATGTAGAGTTTACACCTTGAAAGTCAATGTGTAAGTTTCTTGTGCAAGGTTTACTATGTAGATGAATAGTAATCTCAACAAGGTGACGTACAAACTATATATATCTACTGAACAGCAAAATAACGCCAGTCCACTAAACAATTTCGTAATTACTGATAACGCTGTAATGAGAAAATTTATAACATCACAGCATTCCAATTTTGATGACATCATAATAATAACGTGTTGAACACCATGCAGACGTAACGATAAGTCAATACTTGTATAGAACTTATTGATAACATTATCTTGTGCCATAATCATTCTCTGGGAAAATAGCAACATTTCTGTTCAGATGATGAAGGGCAAAATGTGCTTTTAAATGCAATTGGAACATGTGCAAACACTTCCATGAAGTTGTTTGATGCAAAACCCCTGTCTTTGCTGATGTCGATTTGACGTTATGGCGTCATTTATGAAGTTCATTCAGAATGGTTCTATTGGTCTCATTTTGGTAAAACTTCAAGGTATTGTATTCCTTGTCGGTACCAAGGTGTTCCACGAGCACATTTATAGTAATTGCAAACTGTACAGCATGCAGTCAGCCAATATCCCAGTTTCCGAAAAAAATCACTTTTATTTTGCAAAGCATTTACTTCTTAAACATTGAGGCAAGAGTCACAATTTTGAGTCTTTTCAAAGAGCAAATCTCGGATTACAGCACGAATAATTGATTTTTTCACAGGCTCACGCAGATCATGTTACTATGACAACATGTGACGTGCAATTTCGCGAACTGATACCATTTGACTTTGCAATGGTAACCAACTATACTCTACAGTATCAATAGCTCCACATGTTCTCTGACATTTACTAATGATATGAAAAACCATAGGTTTATATGCAAACAGAAACTATAATCAATATATTAAAGATACGTAGTATGAAATTTGAATATTTATTTCACATACTTAATTACTTTATAGTGTGTCATGTTCTTAATACAGGTCAATACTGGTATTTTTGGTGATATGGTGATTTAACCATCAAAACTAAAGTACTCACACGAATTAAAATAAAATGGTTTCCGGTATTAAGTTATTCATTACTTGATAACGATATGTGAATCCACTAAATGCTGAAATATATACGCTTTTGGTTGTATAATCTTATATCCAAAATACTTATTTACAGATAAAATGTAAAAATAATGCATGTGGATAAAACATTTACAAATATATTTTAAAGAGCCATTAAAAATTTATAGGAATATTTACTTGGCCTTCATGCATGACGACAGACCAGTTATTCTGATTTATTCTGAAGTACAAATCATTTCACTTGACTTGCATATTCATTCCCTAACGCAAAATTTTAATGTATGCTAATCAAATAAAGTCGAGCAACATCATTTTGTACGTGAAGAAGCCGAATTTATACGTTTCCTATATGTGCACAGTAGTTATATGACCAATTACATATTACCAACCCACATCTGACTGTCTATTAAAGGTAAGTTTCCAAACTTACATTTAACCAATTAACCCGCATCTTTGTCAAGGTTTCAATAATAAATCGTGACTTTCACCTTTATAATATCACTACTAAATGAACTAGCCTTAAATTGATAATGTTCATCAGCAATCAGTACTTTTCGATAAAATAACTTCATTTATTACGTTTGACATAATGTGACTCCAACAACATACTCAATGGGTTTTAAAAAGAACACTCAGTGTTGCATTGTAGTATTTTATCAAGAAGTATTGACTGTTATTGAAAATTAACCCTTAATCACTAAATGATATTAATAAAAAAAATTATTTTGTTATAATGATTGACGTTCAATGTCCGCAATTATCATTGTGATGAACGTCACACCAAAAATATAATAAAATCCCTTTTCACGACAAGAATAATTGTTGAATTATGATGAAACGGGAAAATTACCCACGCTCGGATAAAATCCAAAGTACATGGGAATTGAAACACGTTTGACAGAAAAGTTAACAAAAAATAGAAGCTGACTCTTTGGTTGTTCCGTATTAATCAGTTTGCAAATTTATGTGTTTACAAGCACTACCGACAGGGTCAAAACGTCTCATTTTTATCAAGAACATATACTTTTCACTGAGTCAGAATACCCTTTTGTATTATTTATCCATTTCTCAATGTTTTAAGAAAGACTTTACCCATATATGACATTGAATTCCTGGTTATGAAAAATATATTCAGTTGTTTAACTCTTTAGCGAAATAGATGTAAACAACTAGGATGTCCTCAACAGTCAGGAAAATGTATTTTACTACTATGCACTGTATAATGCCATGGGCCTCCTTTCTGATTAAAACTATCTCTTTATGTGAGCAGAATGAAGCCATTCAAGTGTGAAAGAGACGATTTTGTAACCTCAAATACGCATTCGAATGTCGCTGAGCTCCATGCACTGAAGGCGTACAACCTATTACCATCATACTAATGATTCATGGCGATGCGCGGAGTTCACATTTTCAATAAATTTACCCAAAACGTGCTTTTTCATGAATCAGACCCTTTAGAGTTATTCCTGTCGCACATATTAATACACAATGTCACACAAATATTCTACTGTGATATAGCCTAATAGTGTCTTATACGTTATGATGTGCACATTGTAACCCAGTAAACAAATTTATATTTTTTATTTTGATAATGATAGATTATTTTATTCTTTCCTTTGATTTGTTACTGAATGTCTAAATAATATACCAGTGTTGTTACAATATATTTCCAAACTTGTTTCTTACATTATGTTGATGAATATATATCAGAAGTTATCAATTTCAATTCTTTATTTCTGAAGTGTAGGCCATCGGCCCGTAACTACATATCGTATATATGACAAGACATGATGTGTACAGCAACAGTCATTCAATTAACATTTTTGGTACATGGCATGAAAAATAAAGCTTGCTAAATTATTGAGGAGTTTACAATTCGATATTGACATGAGGATTTTAAATTTAGTTTTATTTGGATTTGTACAAATAGTTTCCAGCAAATGATTCAGGCGGAGCTCTTTAAAATCTTTGGAACACACAGGAAGGAAATGTTTTTCATCCTCAATTATAGCCGTCGTCGCATTGTAAACATAATCTATCATTTCTATCTATATTATAAAACCGACCCGTTTCAATTCTTAAATGATGCGAAAAACGTGGGAAGATGAAGCCCAGACTGTACAATAAATCTGGAAACTTCGAAGCCCAATTAACTTTATTATTTTCTATACCTTTTAACATCATATAAAAACATTTTTTGGGATGCCGAGTGTCAGACATATTTAATGATTTTAAGCTATATTTGACAGCTTTTTCAGTAAAAATATAGAGTAAGTAGAAGAAATCAGAGTGCGCCGATTTAAATTTATGTAAACTTTGTTTTGCTCAATTAAATCAATAATAACCAGTCACTTAAAGTATGTCTTAGAAAGTATTTATGTACAGGTTTAAACACACCATGTCAGCGGTTTGAATTAATCGATTAGAGTTGCAGATGTCTGTTTTAATTAGCATGGATTTCTCAATTATTCACCGTAAGTTGTTTTATAGATGTTTATTCAAATTCTTAATACAAAATAAAATTGTATTAATTATATTTATATAATAGCGACCTTTGGGGATTTAAAGTGGAATCATTTATCAAAATCATTCTTATGTGATGTTATGTTATCAAATATCAAGTCAAATGAAAAGAAATTGAATGAAACCAGTATTCTATTGTTATGTAAAAGATTAAGGTCGACATGTCAATATCGCTCTTTCGCTCTTTCGCTTTATCGCTCTTTCGCTCTTTCGCTCTATCGCTCTTTCGCTCTTTCGCTCTATCGCTCTTTCGCTCTTTCGCTTTATCGCTTTATCGCTCTTTCGCTTTATCGCTCTTTCGTTTTATCGCTCTTTCGCTTTATCGCTCTTTCGCTTTATCGCTCTTTCGCTCTTTCACTTTATCGCGCTGTTATTATCGCTTTACCGCTCTTTCGCTTTACCGCTCTTTCGCTTTATCGCTCTTTCGCTTTATCGCTCTTTCGCTTTATCGCTCTTTCGCTTTATCGCTCTATCGCTTTATCGCTCTTTCGCTTTATCGCTCTTTCGCTTTATCGTGCTGTTATTATTGCTTTAGCGCGTTGTTATATCGCTTTGTCGTACAGCCTTATCGCTTTGTCGTGCGGCGTTATCGCTTTGTCGTGCGACACTATCGCTTTGTCATGCGGCGTTATCGCTTTGTCGTGCGGCGTTATCGCTTTGTTGTGTGGCGTTATCGCTTTGTCGTGCAGCCTTATCGCTTTGTCGTGTGACTATATCGCTTTATCGCTTTATCGTGTTGATACCAGAGGGCGAAAGAGCGATGTCCCCTCTCGGCCATCATAGATCTGGGTGTGTGATGGTTCTGTACCACTGTAGCAGGTTCCCGTGTGCTGCCGCGTTGTACTTGAACTCTGTCATCTTGATGGAGGGGAGGTAACTCCTTGCTGCCTCCATTATAGTACTTGGCCTGGTTCTGTTGTTTACTCTGGAGTTGAGTTGAGGCTTTGGTTACTACTTCAGGCTGAAGTAGTGTTGTAGCTGTGGGAAGCTTGGTCTTCAGTCTTCTGCTCATTAGAAGCTGTGCTGGTGATGCATTCATTCCTGAGATGCATGAATTTCTAAGATTCATCAGGGCTAGATAGTAGTCTTTGCCTTTAGGGTATAGATAACAGTCTCGGCGGTCTTGTCTCTCAGGCTGCTGACTTCGATGAATTTCGAATAGTAGTCAACTACAAGGAGAACATTTTTGGAGTTGAATTAAAAAATGTCTGTGTCTCCCACGGTCTCTCAGTACGTCCTGGGGAATCATCGGTTCCTTGGTGTTCGAACGCCTAAACTTGAGACAGGTTTCACATCTCGAGACGATATCTTCAATGTCTCTTGACATCCCTTGGCAGAACATGACTTCTCTGGCTCTTGATTTGCACTTTTCTATCCCTAGATGTCCTTCATGGATAATCTCCAACATGTCGGATCTCAAATTCTGGGGAACGATGAGTTTATCTCCTACAAATATGAGTCCATCCATCTCGTGAATTTCATCACAAATGTTCCAGTATGCTCTGCTTTCTGGTGGCGCTTCCCATCGATGTGTCGGCCATCCTTCTTTGATTAGCTTGCGTAGTTCTCTCTGTACTATGTCATTCGCAGATTCTTGTTGGAACGGGTTTTTCTTCTCATCACTCATAGGTAGATTGGTTGTCAGAGTGTGAATCATGATTTTGGCTTCTTCATTGATAGTGCTGTCATGTTCGCACTCTGGTAGATATGCTCTTGAGAGGGTGTCTGCTATGTACATGTGCTTTCCAGGCACATAGCATACATCTAGCTGGTATTTCTGTAGACGCATCATCATTCGCTGCAGTCTTGGGGATGCCTTGTGCAGGGGTTTTCTCAATATGGTTTCAAGTGGTTTGTGATCACTCTCGACATGCACCTTCTTGCCGTAGATGTACTGATTCTCACAGGCGAACACGAGTGCTAAAAGTTCTTTTTCGATTTGTGCATAGTTCGTCTCTGCTGAAGTGAGGGCTCTGGACGTATACACGACTGGGTGACCGTTTTGAAGCAAACATGCTCCTAGACCGTTCTGCGAGGCGTCAGCTTGAATGGTGACTGGTTTGTTGACGTCGTAGAACTTGAGGACTGGTTTACTTGTCAAAATGGTCTTCAACTCGTCTAGTGCTTTGTCATGCTCATGTTGCCACGTCCATGCTGTATCCTTCTTCATCAGTGGTGTGCTATCCAATTTTGCAAAAACTTGTGAAGGGATGACATTAGCATCTGCACCTGTATCCAACTTGAAGTTAACATTCTTTCCATGAATGTTTACATTTTCAAACCATGATGTGTTTGAACAGTCTATACTGTCAACATTGATTGTTCCGACAAAAAGTTCATCCATTGAGTCACTGATAGTAGTGAAATCTTCTTCTAACGAATGGATTTTCTTGAAATGTTTACCTTTTGTCTTCTTTTGTGTGTCTCTGTGTGATTCATGATGATGAGAGATTTTAGCAAAACACTGACTTGTGAGATGGCCCCTCAACTTGAATCTTGAACATGTTTTTCCAAATGCTGGACATTCCATGCTGCCGTGTGTAGATCCACATCGTTTACACCTAAATGTCTTTTTGTCTGAATCTTTCTTCTTATTTTGATGTTTTCTCACAACATGCATTGACTTATCATGTGTTTGTGTCAAACTAATTTGCGCGGCACTCGCTTCCGCTGCACGGCACATTTCAACAACACGTTCAAGTGTAGGATCTGCAGAATCGTTCTTTTAATCGTTCATCAGTCACACCAAACACGATTCTATCACGAATCATCAAATCCGTTTGAGCACAAAATTCACATGATTTCGCGCGATTTTTCAGTTCCGTGATGTAGCGATCAATCGACTCACCCTGTTTCCGTTTTTGTTCCCAGAAAAGATAAAGTTCGATCACTGTGTTTTTCCGTGGATGACAGTAGTCTTCTATCTTCTTTTTCACAACGCTGTACTTCTTGTCATCGCCTTCATTCGCCAAAGTGAAGGTATTGTACACTTCTACAAGGTCATCTCCGCCGCAGTGCAACAAAACGGCGACCAGCGTCTCATCGGGTTTGTCATCCATCCCGATGCTGTCAAATAGAGCTTAAATTTTTGTATCCATCTTTTCCAGTTTTCACTGACATTACCTTCAAACGATAACGGTTCTGGTATCCGATACCTATCCATAATAGTCCATGAGCCAGAGAAGATCTGACTACCAAATTGGGGGACAAAATGCCCCTGTGATTTTTAGATAGCCTAGTGACCATAGTATATGAATTCATGTGATGGACATGTGACAAGCCCAGCTAAATGCCTTTTTGGCGGCCATCTTTAAAGATGGCCGCCATTTTGAGAAAAGAGGCCCCTATCACAGATTATCACAGATTATCACGCTTTGTACTGAATATACGTTTTCTATGAAAACAAAGTGTTTGAATTATTATTTACTAATAAATTTCCAATAATGATTGGGTGATACAGTAACCACGTGACACGTCACATGACGTTATACTGATGCTCTATTAATAGTTATTGATTATGCTCGATTAATAGTAATAGATTATTGACCTTCGATGTTGACATCATGCCGATCGCGAGTCGACAACGTCACTGTCCGACTGTTCTCTCCACTGTACCGTAGGCCTAGATTACAGTCATAACGCGTCGGTTGTTGCTGTTCATCCAAACCTCAAACCTTGGCACTGTTGCTTGATTCTTTCAGTAGTTTGTATATAAAACTTGGAAAATGACATCCCGTTACAAATAAACAACTTCAGCTGTCGATAGTCACTACCCAGCTAACAAATCTACGTTGTGATAACGTTGTCATAACGTCCTCTTTACGTTGTCCTTACGTAGATCCTGACGTCGTCACAACGTCCATTTGTAGACTCTCAGAAAGGTTACTACAACGTGGTGTTTGTACGTAATTACGACGTTGTGAGGACGTTGTAACGACGTCTATTTTTACGTTGTCCAAACGTAGATCCTGACGTCGTCCCAACGTCATTTTGTAGACTCCCAGAAAGGTTGCTACAACGTGGTGTTTCTACGTAATTACGATGTTGTGAAGACGTGGAAGTGACGTCTATGTCTACGTATCTTACGTAGATTTCTGACGTCGCCACGATGTCATCTTGTTGTCTTCCAAATGCATTACGACGTTGTGATAACGTTGTTATATGACATGTATTTTAAAACAGAAAGATAACAGACAAATGAAGCTTTGATTATACGTTTTAATTTGATTCAACTTTAAAAAATAGCCTTTTCTCCGATTATCTTGTTTCCCTGCCCATTAGAATATGTTCTTGTCCATTTGCTTGTTTCCTTGGCAGATGCTGCTCTCTGCAAACAAATAATACACATTTATAGACTTTGAATTGTTAAAACGAAGTAGTCCGGGAAATTAGTTATATTTTGTATCAAGCATATTGATGTAAGCATGAAGTTTTTTCTTATACAAAAATACACAAAACAATATTTGTGTATATAGTTACGACATTTTAACTTAATGCACTATTGCATTAATTACATTTACGGGGTAACATCATTACAACAATCAATCGCTAAGGATGAGGATGATTAAACAGTAGAGATTTAATTAAACAATGTGATTAATATAAACGTTACAGGGAGGTATGATCATATTAACTATGACAACAATAGTAATTATGAAAAAAACCAAGTTACCTGTTGAAATCGAGGCTATCATGTTTAACTGGAGCACACTGTAAGCAATCCGAAACTTCCTTCTCGACATCTACTTCAGCTGCAGCATGGCTTAATGTTTAAAAGGGGAATAACATCTCTCTCTCTCTCTCTCTCTCTCTCTCTCTCTCTCTCTCTCTCTCTCTCTCTCTCTCTCTCTCTCTCTCTCTCTCTCTCTCTCTCTCTCTCTCTCTCTCTCTCTCTCTCTCTCTCTCTCTCTCTCCTCGCACTACCTCTTGAACGCTATTTAAAGTAAGTAAATCTAAAAAGCGACAGAAGATCGAATCAATGTATAAATGTGCTTAAATTATAGAAACGGGTGAGACATTTCAAAATTCCAAAGGCCAATTGCTGCCAAAACCTTTCAAGACATTGTAGATTCTTTGAATTCAGATATTCCCACAGTCCTGACCTATACTTGACCGTTTGCAGCCTAGCCACTAACTGTAGCAGTCGTAGCAAATTGGTATATATACTGGGCCTTTATCATCATATCGTCTGGGTTATAAGTTGCTAAAATGAAATTAATGAATGTTTATAAAACCAAAAAGCGGTGTGGGTTCGACGGGATAGTTTGAATATCGCTTTACCATAAGATTAGTACATCTATATATTCTATATATTTTAATTACCAAGGATGTGTATCATATAATGCATTTATGCGAAAGGTGTTTCAGAAGTAACAACCCACACTGGAGTTATAGTGTGTCTGAAGTTATAGCATTTTTTTTATTGTTCGCATTATCATCATAATTTTGTTTAAATAATTGTTTAGTTCATAAGACTCCACTGGTTTACTTCAAATTATATTCGTTTGCTGCAACTTAATGTATATTTGAGAACCCCATGCCCTGCGTCACCTCATGTATGGTAAGTTAATACATAATGAAACAATCAATTCATTTACGGAACGTGTCATTAGAGAAACAAGATTCGATACTAACTATAACATCAAAGCACGTCACCATATCCTGTTTCTAACACGAAGTAGGCGTGATTGAAAGAGAAAAAAATTATATCTATAACTTCTCAATTTACCAAAATATAATCTTACCTGTATGGCTACAATCATTCAGTAACGCTGCACCTCGATTTGAAATTAACTACATGTACTTCATGATAAATATCCCATTATCATTAATTGTATTCAAATCAAAGCACAAAGCGATACCTATTTTAAGCTCATTTTATATTCTTTGGTAATGGATATGCTATTAAAATCTTAGAAACTTTATTTCATATAAGTGTTGTTGTTGGGTTTAATTTTTTAATGATATTGTCACATGCCACGACCAGAATAATGAGAATATGTGTTCAAGTTTATCCCCAAGCATATTATGATTATAGAAAACTAACATCTGAAATGAAGCATTTACATTACTTAACTCTGTTATTAAGTATCTAAAATTGTGGGAGGTTCGACGATGAGTTAAACAAAATATTTTGATATCTGAAATATATTCCTGACGCATATGGTATCAATGGACCCCAAGTGTAGTATTCATAGTAAAAACACATTTTGTAAACATTATTTCAATCCAGATCTGTGTTTTCTTCAATAGTATGCAGTAGATTTAAAAAAAAATTACAACATCTAATGGCATATACATGGTTGCCTGTGTTTCGTGGTAACGGAAATATATTTGTTACGATACGAGTATGATTGTACGAGCTCAAAGGTTATACACATTTCGTAAAAGCCTTATGATACACTTTCGAGTTAAGCCTATGGCAAGTTACAATGATGTCACGAACAACTGACGAAATCCGGGAGCTCGCAACAATGATTACAAGGCAAACGTGATATATTTATACATGCATGTTTTCGTACTGAAAGTATTAACTAGGTTCTAGAGAATAGTATAGGATTTTCCGATTACTGCTATTTTATGAAACGACTGAAAGGTTTTGTTTGTAAGTATATTGAAATTAAGCCCATATAATGTTCGTTTGATATTGTTTATTCTTTGAGAAGTTCGTCATTTTGACGTTTAGTGACGTAATGCGTACGCTAACTGCAAGGTCATCACAACAGTGAAAACTTATGTTATGGTTAACATAATATAATGTGTTGCAACGACGTAGGGAAATCTCATAACCAGAATAAAGATTTTACCCGACAGTTTGGTCTACATTAACTGTTTATGGTGATATGATGGTTCATGTATAAGATATGGGTAAAGTGTGCTGGGCATCACAGACAGACAGACAGACATACAGATTTAGTTTATTATAGTGTCACAAGTTAAGTATACAGAGTTAAAAACATATGTAAGAGTCATAAAAGATACTTAACAACCAGCCATTTTTTGGCTTACTAGACACTTTACAATATAAAGGCTAAGATATATTATTTACATAAATTTATTTACATACAGGTAAAAAGGTATAAAAAGTAGAATTTATAAAAATAATTGCCGTCTAAAATACATATTTTTAATGGAAATGCAGATGGATTTAATACGTTTTGGATTATTTTCCATGAATTTTTTTGTAAAAAGATCCAAGCGGTCATTTGCATTGTAAAAGTCTACATTAAGATTACTTCTAAGATCTTCATAAAAATAACATTCTGTAATAAAATGGACTTCTGTTTCAATGCTATTGCAGAATAAACACAATCTCTGCTCTAGTAGGGTGGGGGGTCTGCTGTGACGACCTGTCTCTACATGTAAGGGGAGACTTCCACATCGTAGTCGAGCAACATACTTTCTTACATTTCTTGACAGAACAGTTTGCAAATAGAGTTCAGGGACCAGATCTTTCTTGAATAAACGGTAGTGGCGTAATTTATTTCCATGCTGAGGGTTTCCCTTGTCATTCCATAAGTCTGAAACCAGTTCAATTAGTCGAATTTCTTCATTTCCTTCTTCATAGTTGATATGATGTGTTGAAGCGTGTCCTGAGATAGTATTAAATCCCGTATGTTGTATTCCTTGGATATTTTTATAACAGTGTTAAAAAAACGATTTTTTTCTTTTTTTTACTGTATTCTAAAACTTTGCGGAGCAGTCTGTCATCCTCGATTCTATGGAGTTTTATGAACCATCTGAAGCATTCGATTAGCTGTTTAGTAAGACACGAGGACCATCCCATCTCGCCTCTAACTGCACAATTTGACGTTGTACGGGGGACACCGAGGAAAAATCTTCAGGCCTTGTTTTGTATATTGTTTATCTCCCTGTGGTTGTAAAGTCCCCAGATTGGCGCTCCATAGAGTAAAATCGGCCGGACTGTTGATTCGTAAAGCTTTGTGAAAACGCTGTAAGCCATGTCACCACACTTGTAATATTTAGATATCAGTAGAGATAAGGCACGTCCAGCACTTTTAGCAATTTCACGAATTGTGTACTTCATATCCAGGTGTTCTTCAAACCATATATTTAGATATTTATAGGCATTGGTATAGTCTACGGTCTTCTCATCACATGTAAAGGAATATCTTGGACTGATGTGTATATTTATGTCTAATATGGACAACTTTTGTTTTCTCTGGATTAACGTTAAGACGCCATTTTGAACACCAGTGTGTAACAACATCCAACATCAGTTGCGTTTTATCTTCTGTTGGGTCTAGAAGTACCACATCGTCAGCATAGAGGAGAATTGACACACATACGTCTACCATGATTCCGTCGTCGAGGCTGTTGATATCATCTGCTAGATCATTGACTACAATGCAAATAGCGTGGGAGACATAAGACATCCTTGCTTTACTCCTTTGGGTACGTCGAAAAACGGGGTTAATAGGTCATTCACTCGAACTGCGGCTTTTACGTCATCATACAATGACTGGATTGTATTGAACATCTTGCCATTTATACCCGCTTTCCGCAATTTAAGCCAAAGGCACGACCTATCAACACTGTCGAAAGCCTTTTTAAAGTCAATAAAACATGTGAATGTATGTTGTTTGGCACCCAGTCTAGCCTTAACTAGTGAATATAGAGTAAACATGTGGTCGAAACAACTTCTCTTCTTGCGAAAACCATTCTGTTCTTCCGCGATATACTCATTTGATTCCAGCCAACATGTGAGTCTTTGATTAAGTATATCACAATATACTTTGCAGGGTACGGATATGAGACTTATACCTCGGTACGTGGACGGTATGCTAGCGTTGGTATCTGCCTCCCCTACTTTTCAATTTATCAGGAACAATACCTTTCTCAAAACATGTTGTAAAAAGCTTGTACAGTATGTCTACACATTGTTCATTCTTTAACACTTCTGCTGGTATACAGTCAATTCCCGAAGCTTTCCTCAACTTAGCCCTCTGTACGTCCCATGTACTTCCTCCCTAGTAATGGGTTCATTCAGTGTCGTATCTTCATCTGTAAGGTTATCGACAGCAGCAAGTCTCTGTAGCTCTATCTCGACTTCCTTCAGGTGCTCGTTGTCGAATCCATCGTTGGTAGTGGAATATATCAACTCGAAGTCTGATCTCCACTTATTTAGGACTGCAGCTGTATCAGATTGTAGAGTTCCATCTTCTGACGTTACTTCCATTGGCAAAAATGGTTTCCTTTCACTTCCGATTCCAATTTTACCGATCTCCTTCCAAAAATTCCGATCATTTGATTCAAGTTTGTCAAGGAGATTCTGTTGCTTTGAAAGCTGATATCGCCTTTTCAATTTTCTGTTCAGTCGATCAAACCTCTTTCGATTTTCACAGTATACTTGCTTGAGACAACGTTTTACATCTGCTTTGCCAGTGCATTTTAACCACTCACGTTCACTTTCTGACACTTTCTTCCACTGCTCTTGAAGATCGTCACACCAATACGGTTTACGGAAACTTTTCTTTCGATCACATATCAGCAATCTTCTTTTTTCCAATGATTATGGGTTTGTATTGATAAGCCATGGTGTTGATGATGTACACAGATTATTAAAATATTTCCGCGAACGAGTTATAAATAATTTACGTTTTACCAGGAATGGCATTCCACTTTAGAAAATAGCTCCCGTTATAATCTTAATCGAGCACTTAAATCTCTAAAAGAACCCGAATTATATTTGTCTAAACTAGTATAATAAAAAACACGTTTGTCAAATGTTTAGAATGGGCTTGTTAGACCTTAAGGTAAACAGGGGCAGAAAAATGTCCATTCCTAAATATGATAGATTATGTCTTTTATGTAATTCTTCAGTAGAAAACGAAGTCCATTTTACCTTTAATTGTTCATTTTATGAAGATTTACACTGCAAATATATTCAAAAACGTTACTCATCGAAACCATCACTAATAGCATTTACCACGATAGTATCGACTCAAAATGAAACCATACTGCGTAATCTAGCTCCCTTTTAAACATGCAATTACTCGTCGCAACCAGCACTTACAATTGCTCATTTCATAATGTGTATGTTTATTCATATTTATATTTATTTGATGTAACCTTGAATGTAACTCTATTGTATATTAGGCCAACAGTCCAAACTCTTCAGCGGCGAGCCGACCGACTGCGAGGCGAGGCGAGGCGAGTTGACTATAAGATTTATGTGAATGTTTGCATTAAAAATAATACCTTGCGCAACATTACATAACAAATACAGTTCATTTGCATAAATCTTTTTGTTCATTTTACAGTCCACTTTTGATTTATTCAACTGAATCTAATGAACTACGTTATTTCGTCGTAGGTATACGCAATAGGAGTTGCAAATAAGCGTTCGGGTCAGCTCTAACGCAGTTTACGTCAAGTATTACGCACTCGGTTATTGAAACAGGTTTCGGTTACGTGGAATTTCCATATGACAGGTAATAAAATTAAGCGGTGTGACGAATCCGCTTATACAAACGTGTGTAATAAATAAAATACCACACTCGGTGTCATTAGATACGAATTATACGAAACTCGTGACCTTCCTATGGTATCTGACCTCGCTTTCGCTCGTTCAGATACCGTCGGAAGGACACTCGTTTCGTATAATTCGTATCTAATGAGACCTCGTGTAATATTCTCTATATACGCAATTTTAAAATCACGGTGGGACACTGGTAACTCCCAGCGAGTTTGACACAAGATGTTGGTAACGATGAATGGAGGATGTTGGTAACACTATTGAGAAAGTGTTGTTAGTATTGTTGTAAATACGATACGTGTGAAAGTACTTTGAGAGAGGGGTCACAATCTTTATGTGCTAGTATTACTAATCTAAACATGTTTTCTATTTATCCCGATACACGATACAAGTTAACGTGCTTATCAAGTAAACATGCTTATCAATATAACAATATTAAAAGTATCGTATGTAAAATGGAGGAGCCCATACATCCCAAATGGTTGATACCAGAACATTTTTGCCGGGTTCTATAAGTGATAACGTTTCTTCAATAATATTTTGATTTACATACAAAATCAGCATTCAGAAAATTGTAGTCGTTGATGCGCCAATATACTCAGGTGTGTAAATGCAAAATTTGCTATGCGTTCATGCGCCATCTGATGGTATGTATTTTGATAGGGTAAATTTTCAGTTTCCTTCATTTTTTTTCAAATCTTTTATTTCAATACTGTAAGGAAACGGGCCTATTGGTACAAAAGCACCTCAGTGGTGCAGACATACAGAAATGCTTAAATTGAAAAACATATGCAATTGATAAGACAAAATGCCCTTTCTTTTTTCAAATGCATAAAATAAATATTTAGCCGTGTTTCCTTCAATTAAGCACAAGCCTTGGTCATGTAGACAGTGGTGCACTTCGGAAACAAAGGAGATGTTTTACCCTTTATGATGATGACATATATAGCCACCAGTAATAGCAGGAGTTTGGATATCTTTCAGAAACAGTTCTAAGAACCATGTTGTTCAAACTTTCAACAATGAATAATGGATGTCATAAGAATCTTTAGACTATATCTATATATAAGCACAACTGTCTGGATCCCTAGAAAATCAGACCAATACAAATTAAATGAAACATTGTCTGTTAGACTTCAAATAGCAATAACAATCTACTGGTTTGCAACAACCGCTGAATATAGAAATGTTGCTCATCTCTTTGGTGTTGCCAAATCTATACGGCTGTGACATGTGTTTAGGAGTCTGCAATGCTTTGATTGAGAAGATGGCGCCTGAAGTCATCAAGTTTCCAGAAGGGGATGAACTGCGGGAGGTTCTGATGGATTATGAGCAGATTTCGGGTTTTCCACATTGTGCAGGGTCCATAGATGGGTCCCACATCCCTAATACTGCACCTTCACAGAATCATGGGGACTATCTTAATCGAAAGGGGTTTTATTCGATTGTGTTGCACGTTGTCTGTGATTTTTTTATTATGGTGGGCTGTAGGTGGGAAGAGCATATTATGCTCGTATCTTTGCAAACTCTGATCTGAGATCTTGGAATGGTAAATAGACGGAATGAAATCAAAATAT